>VXAY01012530.1:6708696-6819343 GCA_013399855.1 Oxyruncus cristatus
TTGGGTTTGGGAGAGTGCCGGGGGGGGGGGGGTGGGGCACTAAATTGCAGAATGCGGTTCCTAAACCACAGCAGGTAGTGATGATATTTTCAGTCAGAAAAGCAAAAGGTGAACCACGAGCTTTGTGGTGCAACTTCAAAACACCTGTCACATCCTCATTGAATTCTGCTGCACGGAGTCAACAAGAGTTACAGAGTGAATTCCCTTAAATTATTTGACAGGTGATGTTTGAAAATCCAGCAAAAAAGGGAAAAAATATCACAAGCATTTCTCAGCTGTGCAAGACAGACACATGTTCTATTGTCCTGTTTTCTCGCCTTCCGCCTGTCTCAGAGCTTAAGGTTGGGACTGACTGAGCAGATCACTTGACTGTTTGCTCAGGAAGAGCTTTTCAAAGCACAGATATAAAAACAGTAGAAACAGACACTAAAATCTGCGGGAAACAAATGTCCAAGTTTTCATTGGAAAATGCAGTATTGTTTCATCCAGACTTATTTCCTAGTCATTGCATGTATAAGCTTCTCATAGCATAACTTCTAAGTCATAACACCATCAGAGATAACTATTTAAGCAAAATTCATAAAAAAGTCTATATTAATTACTTGTTGCTTACAAAATATACCAACAAGCAATCTTGGGAAGCAGTCGAATCCTAGTGTAATGATGACCTCAACAGCCCAACTCTGTACCAAAAAAAGGTGGTCAAAGCAGCAGCCTGGACCCTACCTAGTATTCCAAAATTGTATACCAACAAAATCAGCGTCATCTCCACTGAAAGTAATAAATTATTACAAAAACAGAAAATAATTAGAATTCTGGAAATAGAAAATAATGACACAAACACAAACTGGGTCAGAGCACAAGGAACAATAGTCCTCCTCTTCTAAAATGCATGTGCAAAATTTCAGTGACTTGGTTTTATGCATGGCAGAGTAACACTGTGTCAGGGCCTTTGAACAAACCAGCCACAGAAGGTGGTCCTTTACAGAATCACCATTCATAGCTCCTAGAGCATGGCCAGGCAGTTGAAAAATATTCTTAATTTGAGGAATGACAACATGTCTGCAAAACTGTCTGATTTAAAAGCTTCACCCAGGCTTTCTGGAATGAAACTTGTGGTTTTTTCTTGAGAGGATAAACAGCTATTATATTTAGACCATCTTGTGTTCATTAGCTAATACCCAGCTGTGAGATGTGCTGAACTTCCACATTAAACAGTCATTAGTGGAACGTAATTTGATGTTTTACAAACACTCAGTAAATACAGTAATGTTTATCACAAATCTTCCACTAAAACTTAGGAAATAGTATTTTTCCATGTTTTCTGAGACTGAGGTCAGAAATAACTTCTATAATAAGCCAGGACAAAGATGATCAACCTGGCTAAAATTAGCTGTCTTATTAAATATAAGTTAAAAAACACCAAGCACTACAACTTGAGAAAGAAAATCAACTAGGGTTGAAAGATGAAGCAGAGAAATTGTTTCAATGACAGACACTTCCTCTTCACAGACCATAAATTAAGTCTTCATCAAAGTAGTTGGATATCGTCTTGATCATATTGTGTAAATAAGGTACAAAGTTTGAAATTATGTTTGTAATGTTAGCACATTTCCTGTGGGATTGGATTACGTTGCAAAGAACCCACTTTTAGCCCAGGTTTTCACAGCAGGTAACTGGCATTTAAAAGATTATGACATGCTAAATAGCTTTATTTAGGTACCCCGTTTTCCTGCTTTCAGTAATGTATTTTTTTATTTTAATCAGTGTCTCTACAACATCTTGGCAATGACCTAGTTATATCCAAAATATAAAATCTGGAATTAAACTTAAGCTTTCACATCTTCTGCTCTGTTCTTTATTACACTCACAAAACACAGTGGGAAGAATCCAGCATTTCTGTAGTCAGAATTAATTAGGTAAACTGTTGTATGAAGGGGGCGGGGGCGAAATCCAAAAAACATCAACAAAAGTACAAGCAAAAAGCAGCTTTGGAACTGTTACTAGTAAAATGATGTGGAAGTAGATAGTTGTTATAACTGGAAAAGGGGATGCAGGGGAAAATGTTAAAAAATGCATCCCGGTGATATTTAGGCTAAGGAGCTAAGGACACAACTAAGGAATTTAATGAACCACAAGCAATTACTTTTGAAAATTCAAGACTATAGAGATTCCTTGTATCAGCAGCATCTACACTCAAAGCTTGGAAAAGGGCATTCATGCCAACCTAGCACTTAGCAGCCACTTACTGTAAAATAAAGGAGAGAAGCCTGTATGGTACCACACAGAGAGTGTGGAGAAGGAGGTCATCAATGGACAGTTTCCCAGGGGCTGGAGCCAGTCTTTGGTTCTACTGAGCTGAAGCCACACAGCCACAACTAGACCTCCACATTGGCCTGAGTCTGAATACACTTTCATCCCAAATGCTCTGACCATCAACATGGAGCTATAAGAGTAGCAGATTTCATACAAAGGCTCAAGAGAAGCAGAAGACAAGTCTTAGCAGTGTCTGGTGGAGTAGATGCTTCCCAAGCTCTTCTCTACATCACAGTCATGGACCTCAGCTACCCTACATAACTGGCTTCACTTCTTAGAGCAAGGGAGACTTATCCTCCATTCTATGGTTCTCTTGAAGCTTTCTAATCTTTGTACACATTTTAGACAAAGAGAGAAAAAAGGAGTAAAGGGAGTAAATTCAGGGAAGAACAGAAATTATTTGCAACTGGCATATGAAGAAATTTGAAGAAAATAATGCATTTGGCAACTGTGGAAGAAAGATTCAAGCTATGATCACCCGTATAAAGTAAAGGCAAAGGAACTGTTTTACCGTGTCAGTAATACAGGTCAGTAGGTAAAATGAAGATATCAAATATATAGGGAACATCAGTCACAGATGACTCTGACAGTCAGATGTCACCCACTTGGAAAGAAACGTACTTATTTTTGACTTGGAACAATCCAAGTGAGGCTGAGAAATGTGCTTGGAAACAGGAAAGGCAGCAGGGAAGCACCAGCTATTCACCTTTGCATTGTCTGCAGCTGAACAGAGCCCCCACCGCTTCAAGTTAAGTTTTAATCATCTGATGGCACATGGTATTACAACAGTAAAACAGTCAGATTTTAAACAGTCTTCAGTGCCTGTTTCTTCCACAAAAAAATTGTCTCCCAGATTAACAGTGAATATCAAACTCATGTTGAGTACTTGTATATATCTTGTTGTACACATGTATATGTGTAAACACCTTATTCACTTATATTAATGACATTCATTTCAGGTCAGCCACAATGAAGTTCTCATGAACTACCTGTTCTTGCAAAGCTTCATCTCCATGTCTTGTATATTGAAAAATTTCAGATTAATCTGAATAGAAGACAATTTTGAAGTTTGCATTGCTTGAGCAACAAGGTCTATGTTAAGTCCAGGCAGCAACAGAAATTAATTTTTAATGGAATCACATGAAATAAAATTACTGCTTTTGTCTCTAGCATTTGAGCTTTGTCTTTTAATATAAAAAATATAAAAATATTTACTTGCTTTGTATTAAATGTGGAACAGATCGGGTAAAGAAGATGCAGTGTATGTCACAGCAAGGAGAGATCTGAGGAAGAAAATTCTGTCACTGCATTAGTAGATGTCTCTATAGCAGATTAATTTGTCTTAAGAGCATAATGAAACCTCTGCTGCTATAACAACTCTTACTGCAGCTCTTCTTCGACTCTGCCTCCTGCACTGGCTTTCTTCTTGCAGGCATATATAGCAATTGTACACACATTTAACTCTATGAACTCCTGACTCCACCATATGCACCACCACAGGTTTCTGAGTAATTATCACTGTTAAGGGAGCACGTATATATGATTAAGTACTAGGACACCTTTAAGCATGACCACAACACAGTGCCCATATATTTATGTTTTAAGTGTTGAATTACAGCAGTTGAAGGGCTCATCTCACCTGATCCAGTAAAAAGTATTAAGGAAACACATCTTTATTCCCTAGTTGTCTCTGCTATTGATCTGAACTGGGAACCAAATTTGTATTGTTAAACCCTTTTGTTTTATGTAGAAATGTGGGTTTCATTCTAGTTAAAATACAGCACCATTTTTCTTAAAACACAATAGTTAACATAACTATTTATGAATGTAACAAGACACGTTACCAGTCTACATCCTGCAGCTAATTCTGATCATTCATAAACACAATTTCGAACTCTGAAGAATTTTCAGTAGTGCACACCTGCCCCCTTGTGCCAGTTTTACATGACTGCCTTTTTTACTGCTAAGAGGACTAGTGAACTATGGCTCATCCTGCCCTGACAGGTTGCACTGAAAGCTCACATGCAATTATTTTGCTCCTCATCTTCTCTTTCAGTACAACAGAGAAGAAGAAAGAGATATTTTTGTATGTTTCTATCTCAGCTGCTGGATATTTTTTTGTAAAAAAGGAGAGAGATTGAGAAAAATGGGAATAGATACATAGCTATCAATGCTTTATGTAACAGGAGGATTACAGCAAATGACTGTGGCCAGTGGCAGTTTCTTAATATCTTCACTGCACCAGGTAAAGAGATTTTTGCTCCCACCATAGCCCAGATAAAAGAAGAAACAAGAGAAGCTTGCTCTGCACTGCAACAAGTAAGTAAACTATGAAGGCTGGTTTTCATGGTAAAACTTAACACACACACTTGGAACAGCCAGCCAAGGGAGGCATTGAATGCTTTCAAGTGTAATTTCATTTGAAGCAAAAAAACTAAATTTTACTCCAGCAATGCTCCTTCTGTTCCTCCAGGCTTTGTAATTGGACTGGAGAGTGTGAAAAATATTCAAGTGCTCACATATCCACTTAGGAGAACCGGTGCTTGAACTTCCACTACCCTTTCCTGCCTGTCCTAAGCAGGAGGAGAGCTCAGAAACCTGTGGGCACTGATCCCATGCTGAATGGCAGGGCTGAGATGCGGGTTTTGCCAGAAGGCGGTCCTCAAGGCCACCCACCAAGAGTGACTTGCCCTGAGAAGGTTTGCACTCAGGACCTGCTACACCAGTACAGGCAAGGTGCCACCAGCTTATCGGCAGCAAAACCTGTCATTTCCTCAGAGCTTTGTGAGGAGCACCCATACCCTTAACAAAGCTGGGACATAAAATAAGGACTTGGTCTTCAATTTTTTCCAAGTGTCCCATTTCTGCTTGAGGATTTCCTGTCTCTTGAAGGCCAACATAAGCATTCTTCCACGCATTCCACACAACATTATTTAAAAATGACCCATGACATATGCTTAGCCAAATAGGCTGTACTGACTCAGAGCTCTGTGTTATATATCACTCCTTCATATTTTCTTCATAGCATGTAGGAAATGCTATGCTCAAAACTAAGTCTCAAATATCTCCCAAGCTAGAATGGCATAGACACTCCTCCATCCCCACTTATGTTTCACGGCCCTGAACACTTTGCTGAGGGTGTACCTCAGCCCTATTATAAAAAATCAAGATGAGATGGTCTTTCAGAACGTGACTGATTTCATCCAATAATTCAAATCCTCATCCAAATAAGTATCTTGTCACAGACTCACTAACTGCCAAACCACAGAGAGTTCAGAATCGACACCCATTTCACTGATCATGTCCCATCTCCTATAGCCTAATTAAACAGTCCTTAGACTAAATAGTTGGAAAAAAGTCAACACAGCTCTAGTCTAGTAGATACTTGGTTTAAGGGTGAAAAAATTTTATGAATCCTAATTCAGTGACCATTTCATTATTTATATGCAACCCATTAAAGGATGATGACCAGTTTCTTAAAGCACACTGAAGTGTTAAAATGTTGAGTAAAATTTCCAATATCACTCTAACCAGATTCAGATTTCAGATTTGACTTGAAAAATCCACTTGGTCTCTCACCTTCTCGGTTCTGAATCTAAATATATTTTAAAATATGCCTCTTCAACCTTTTTTGGCTCATCTGAACACACAGCATAATACAGACAAGAAATACAGCAGATTAAGAAACCTTGGTCTGGACTAAGAAACAAGGTCCATTTACTCTGATATGATCCATGGTTTCACAACATTGCTTTCTGAAATTAGATAAAGCTGTTCAATCCTGTACAAAACCCTTCACTGCTTATCTAGCTGTACAGAATTCAAATGAGAAAAAGCTTTTTAAAATAATCTAAAGCGCAGACTTGATAACCTTGTTCCACCTACCTTATTTAGCTGTGAAGTTCTGATCCAGTTGTAGGTTCCTCATGACAGTGATCAGGTTAAAGAATATTGCAATAATACATGAAAAGCCTGTTGTTATTTTCCCCCCGAAAAAGTGTGTTTCTTGGACAGGACTCATGTAACCTTAAAATATACAGTCACTAGACCAGCAATATTTATAGAAGGAAAATCTGGGGGGGGGGAGGGGGCAAAGGAGTGTGTGTGCTTCATGTACCATGTGTTCAACTTAGAGGGAAAATTAGTTTGATTGTGACCAGTGACTATGTCCTCATTTTGGGTTATTTTGTACCAGTTCAGACCACAGTTCTGGCCTTCTTGTAAAAGGGTGAGCACAATCCTGTTCACATCCTTGATCTTTGAGAAACAGCTTGGCAATGCTGGAAAAAGAAGAAAGGCTTAAAATAAGAAAACATACATCTTTAGACTGGCAGAAGGCCCTCAAATGAGCAGATCCGATGTGTTCTTCTGGCTTAGCCACCATACCATAAGAAGTTAAGACAGAAAGCAGTAAAATACCAACAAAAACATAAGCAGCAACTAGTCAAAACGGCATCTAAAATCAATCTGCTCAAAAGCTGCTGCAGCTGTGTTGACTTTATAGCATCCAGAAAACAAACCGAGTTGCAAAGTTATAACTTTACTAATCGCACAGAGCACTGGTACAGTGCAGTGATGGCTACTATTTTCATAGTAAGGACAAGTTGAGAAACCTCTCGCAGGAGTCATTGCTCTGACACCAAGACTGTAGCTGTTGCCACTGTAACAGGTCCCCCCTTTCATAACAATCACAGCTGTGCAACAAAGCATTGTGGCCAGTGGCATCTGAACAGTGAGTATGGCACTTGTGCAATATGTTTTATGAGAGTGGAATAAAGAGCCTTGAAATGAAGGATATTTCACAGATGTTATTTACCATAGCAATGAAAAATTGTAGGAAGAGAAAGTTACTTGAGTACTCCAATGTCTATGGTCTTTCTCCCTTCTCACAAAGTTAACTGCCACAGGAAATGAAACGTTGAGCAGAGAACAGAGCAAAACCATTTTAGTGGGTTTTAGGGGCCAAGCGAAAATGCAAGGGACCAAAGTAAAAGTTCATGTAACTTTAGGATTTGAAAGCATAATTGTAAAATACTGTCTTCCAAGACCTTACAAGACCCTTGAATCTATTCTTCTACTGAAGATTAATTTCTCTAACAGCACTCTAAGTCTGCTTCTGTGAGAAGCAGACCTTTACCATTATTTTTAATAAAGTTAGAAGACGGAAAGATAAAGGTTGGAAGAGCAGGCATGCTGAATGTCAATTCAAATGCCTAGATCTACCCAGCATATGGTTTGCCAAAACTATGATTTATTTTATTCCATATTGATGGAGGAATTAAGCTGCAAAGCTAACTAGTTGATTATGAATAATTGTCACCTAATTCTTGTATTTGCTTTGGACTGCTGGAGTAGAAATGAAAATGACTCTTGAATAGCTGGGTCGCTCAGATAAATACATAAACTCAGTTCTCAGTTGAACCACTTGCCAGCAAGACCTGATATGCCACTTCTCCCATTTAATTTGATATATCCATACCGAAAAATAGCTGCAGTCATCAAGGTCTGCCTAAACAGCACCTTAAAGCATAATTCATCTAACACATTTTAGATGCATGCTTCCTAATGCCACTACAAGCTCTGAAATTGGAGGATGTCAATGTCATCTTGAGTCAGAGGAACTATAAGTTAGGAAAAAGTGTTTACTTTATAATGACACATTTATTTATAGAAAGGCTTGGATTTGGTAAAGATAATCATGTTTCACAGAGATCCTGTCTGATGAATACAGAGCAAGCAGTGCTAGGAACTGAAATGTTCCGTTAAGCAGGACAGTGCCTATCAACACAGCTTCCACAGTGAGAAAGAGACTACATTTACATGGCTCCAGCCCTTCACTGATGGAGAGAGAACGACTCCTGAATCAAAAGTTCAGCCCAGAATTACGGATAACATAATGAAGATGCTAATCCTCTGAAGAAGAGAATGAACAAGAAGTAATTTAGGTATTGATCAGAGAGAAAAAACTGTGATCTCCCTCTTTTCTGAAATCAGTAGCACAGCTCAGAAGCTGCCACAAGGACCCACCAGCAAGGAAAGGCCAGGGAAAGCACAGCCAAGAGGACTCTTCACAAAGAATTGTTCAAAGCTGACACAACAGAAATGTAATACCCCTTGGGGTAAATGCACACATGCTAATATTCTTTGAGCTCTGCTCAGAGGTCTTGACGGGAGAAGAGATAGGTGAGCCACTCTGAAGTTCCAGACAGGAATACAGAAACTATGGAGGCCAGAGAGTGGTCTAAAGGCCTGACTTGAAGGGGTCCCAAGCCCATCAGGTTTGTTGACAGAGATGTCAGAACTTAACAGAAAGAAGAGGAGGCAAAAGACAGGATGTACAGTGAAGCCAGTGGACAAATGCTGGGGGTGGGAGACCTTAATGAGGAGACACTACTATTTTTCAAGCAATTTAAATTCTTCTCAGTGCTTTGAGAAGCCTCTTAAAAGTATCTTCTTTGAGTCCTGGAAAAGCTGATGTTCAAGCAACACAGACCATAAGCATGTCACGAGAAAAAAGACAGAGGAGGAGGAAAATTACAGGAAAAAATATGGCTTGAATTGAAGAACAGTCATGAAAGCTGACAGCTGTTTGTGAAATCATTGAAAATGGACATTTATATGCCAAGCAGTATTTTAAGAGCCAGGTATTAATACCTGGGGTTCTCTCTTTGTAGACACCAGTGGTCAAAGCCACAAGCAATTGCTCAAAAGCTGGAGGAGGTATCTGCACACTACTCCAGAGTCACTTACGACACTACAGCACAGACATACACTCGCAGACAGGTCAAGCACATCCACAGAGTACTGCTCAGCTTACAGGTTAGTTATTCATATGGTACCCTCAGACATATGCTTGACTTGTAATAACCTCTGCAGCAAAATCTGAGTAAGAAATCTGTGGCTTTTCATTTTAGCATGCCTTCCCACCTACCTCTTTCCTGATGTCAACATTACTGGTTTTGAGGTTGTGCAATAAACAGCATCATTGAAAGAATGATGATAGAAGGAATCACTTGGAAGAAAAAAAACAAATCTGGATCATTTTTTGGTAACATTTTACTGTGTCCCACAGGTAGCTTCATGGAAAGATGAGTGAGGTAGTCACTGCAGGACAGGATTAGAAACATGACTGGGCTCGATAGTGTGAGTGGGAGAAGGGAGGGGATGCAATACTTGTCACAGCCAATGCACTGGGCATCTATTCCCTCTGTACAGGGAACTCTATAGCGTATTAGCTTATTCTTGCCAATTAACACAACAGAGAAAATCAAAGGCCCAGTTCTGTGACAGAGCAGACATAAGGGCATCCAAAAAGCAGTGATAGCTGAAAACTCTCAACCTATCCAATACACAGCATGGACAGTTTCCACGGGACAAGTTCCAGTACACAAATCCTTTTGATAATTACATTCTATGGGGCCAGGAAAGACAGGAGAGCCTTCTTCATTTCACCCATTTGTTAGATTTGACACTGCTATTGAATAAGGACATAATCCCTCAGATGCTGAACACATGACTTCTACCAACTTCACATCAGGAGCTGTCAGGAGGACCTTCACCCAAAATATAGATTTAGGATAGAAACAAAAATCAAATACTTCAGTAGCACCAGCAGATTATGGAGAGATTTTCAAATAAAACACATTCCACGTGCTTGAGGTCCATTTTGTCAGCTCTTAAATCTTTTTCTTATTGAAAACTGCTGTTTGCTACAGTATATATGAAGTTTGGATTTTGTTACTCTGGCAGCATTTCAGTATATAAAAGCACAACAGAACATGGAATCAAAGTTCTGTAACAAATGAAACTTCATAGGAAATGCTAATATGTATTTCTTTAGGAGAAATTAGTGTGGTAGCAACTGTATGTCACTTACCTAGAAGGCACTAACCAGTTCCATCCGTAGTTGCCATTTGTCCTCAGTCATTGTTAACAGCCTTCTTCAAACTAACACTTGATAAAAATATTCTAATGCAGTGCATCATACTGTACAGTTAACACTCAAATAAATAAAACATGTTCCTAAGCATAATAATCTTCTTCAACTACAGGCAGAGCAGTTCCAAAATACTTCTAGATTTTATTTTAACTTAAACTTTCTTACAATGCTGTAAAAATAATTGACTTGTGTAAATGAATAAAGATAACTCAAGAATAACATGTGTATATAAAACTGTTGTAAAGAAGCCAGCAAATCAATTTCTTTTCATTAGTGTTGCACTGAGAGCACGCCTAGCCAAACGCCCATTCAAAGTCCAGCAAACCAGGATCAATGAAATCTGCTTCACTTACTATCTTTGCTTATTTAAACAAACCAAGGGGCGTGGAACGTAACTTGGTGTTCTGTTGAAGGGTTATAAGTACAGACCGAAAAAGCAAGTTAACCCTCCAAGGAGGAGGCATGTCTGAAATAAAACAGTGTTTTAGGAAACTATTTTCTGGATCAAGTTTGATAAATAATAGTGCTAAGCATTCTACTTAAGTTTGAAAACTCAAAGCTTCCTTAACTAAAACAAAATACACCTTTGATAGCTTATATTAATGGGAATGGTAGCTTTACAGAGCATTGTTTATGAATATAATACATACATCGTGCTGGGTTTAATATTTTATTTGAATGACGATTAATGTTCTGCAAAATAAATTGCTATGTTACATCCACTGTGACATCAACTAAAATGTGAACTAGTTTGCATAGGTTAGTCGTTTGGGCAGCATGATGTTGCTCTAGTCCACCAAAGCTTAAATATTCACAGTGTAGAGGAAGAAACAGGAATTAAAGCATTTCTACTAAAATATATTTTAATAGCTGGTGTTAACTTTCTGCATAACAAAAGCCAAATTAAGATGATACATCATATGATCCAAGAGAAAGTTTATCTGTCCTTTGAAAAACAATTGTTACCTCCATAACTGTATACCCCCAAATACAGTACAGTTTTGCAAAATAACTAAAACTTTACACACTTGAAAGCAAACATAAGCCAAACTGCACAGCGGTTCATTTTTGCTTTTTATATCACACTGCAAAAACCAACAGCTGAGAGAGTTTCCACATCATGCTAATCAATGTCAATACAGTCATTGCTGTCTTCCAATGGTCTAGCAATTTCTGATAGTAATATTAAATACACAATTGAAATGCTACAGTATAGCTTATTTCCCCCCCTAAAATAATAATAATTAAACAAATGTCAACAACCACTGGATTACAACTTAAGTACAATATGCAAATTCTATTTATCAGACACAAGAAGCATATGAAATTCCTTTGAATATACTGTTGTAGTGCAGGCAGTATAGGAAATAGAGCTTTCAGGTTTTCTTTCCAAAGGAGAGATGGGGTTCCTATGGCATAAAGCTGGAGAAAATCACTAAAGCACTGTAAAATGGTTTATTCTTTATACTGCTCACCAGTACTTTGCATTTGCCAGCACATCAGTTTGGGTAACTTCTTTCAACAGCATCTTTTGTCTGTTTCAGTATATTATTTAAACATTTACTAACTAAAGCATATTCTATAGTTTAAATGGAGTATTAATCAACTTAATTAAAATCTAAAATTTTATACCCTGTACCACCTTCTGCCAAAGACCTCGGTATTCGTCATTTCTTTTCCATTGTACAAGATGACATGCAGTCACTGTACAATAAAAACTAGAATTATTACCTTCCCAAGTATTGGAGACCTTCCATATCCCTGAGGAATACTCGGGAGAGACACATTTGTCAAAAACATAATCCATGGGAGGTGATTCTCCGTCAAATCCCAATCTACTGAAGTAGTTTATTGTATGTCAAATGTAATCAAGAAAACCCTGTTTCATCAAGATTAAATGCTAATGTTCCATAATGAAAAATTACAACTGCAGTATCTGTATGTAGCTTTGTTCAGAAAATGAAGATTAGCCAGGCAAGAAAGAGTAATGAAAAGCAAGGCACCCATTTGTTCTTGTATATATGTATGAATATGCTCTATGTGGTTTTCTACATTTATACTCGTGTTAGCAAGAATTAAAGAATTCTTTAGAGAATTCTTTATTTCGAAAATGGGAACATGTGAACTTCCAACCTGAACTTTGGAACACCTTGGGAAATTCAGTTCTGTAAAAGTCCTTTCCTTTCCCCAGAAAAACTGACTACAGGAAGAAAGAACAGTGAGGGGAACATGCTGTGCTAAAAAGGAATACATATTTTAAAGGTGACAAGACAGTATATAACATCTTTTCACACTGCATGTAACAGGCTCCAACATAAGCCTTTTAAAACCTGTGCTGGCACAATTTACTTTATGACTTACTTTCCCTATCTTACAGATTTTAGATCTTAAAAAAACATTTTTTTTCATTGCACTCTGATAATTTTGGGCCTTTGATTGCATTGCTTAGAAAAAATGCTGCATAATGATGCTAAAGTTTGTTTTATATCAAAAAGCAGGAACCATTCCATATAAACATGAATTTCTAAGCATATGTGACATAAAAAACTTGATTACATGAATGAGTAATTTAAACCAGATCTTAATAATTTTGCTGATATACCATTCTCAAGAGAAATACAATTCTCATACTGTTTTGTTTTCTTCACCTTTTATATTTTCTGTATATTGCTTTAGCTGCTCTGTCAAGCTAATGAATTTTCAAAATTCATAAAGGAAATTTTATTTTGATTGTTTAGCATAACATAGTTCTCTAATGTCATCAAATGCCCATTTTCTCATTCACTTGTATACATAAAGTGTTCAACACTGCAAGTTGTCTCCTCATTAAGGAAGAATGATCGCCTATTTATAGGTGGAGACTCTCTTCTTTTGTAAGTCCTAAAAACTGCAACTTGATCCAATATATCTATTCTCTAAATTTTATTGGGTTAACAAACTGTCATCTTGTTTCTATTGTTGTCAGCATTACACAGCTAATAGAGCAGCAACCAGCAAGTGACAGCCAATTGTGCCTCAGGCATCATTTGAAAAATTTGCTACCCAGCACAAGATGTAATTCCTCTCCTTGCTGTTGATGGCTGATGATGAAAACCAACACAGAAGCAGACTGCTTTTTTCAGAGCTTCTAGCTCAGCATATCACATCAGCCTTTTGAAAAAGCCATTTCACTTGTAAAGTTTGCTAATTTCACATAGATGTCACCAGTAATGCATAAGGATCTGTTGCAGCAGCAGCTCCTTACGCAAAACTTTCAAGAATTTTAAATGACAACAGTCAGCTATAGAGATTGGATATTTACAATAGTGAATCTCTGGTTTTAAACCATATTTTTTGAAGTTAAATGCTCCTGGACAGCTTTAGCCTTGGAATTAGGCTGCTGACAGTAAAGCCCAGGCAATTCCATAGCCAGGGACATTTTTTTTTTCTTTTTAATGCAGTCATTCCATTCTGCTTGGCAGTTGGAATCAGCCCCAAGTTAGCAAAACCCAAAATAAATTGCACAAGCTTTCCAGTTCCTAATTGTATGCAAAAATAGAACATGCAGGTATTTGCATTGACAACTTTCAGTTGACATAACAAATCCATACTGCCATCCTTATTCTTTAAATAGATATTGCTAAGTTGCCTACTTTGTGAAATGAGAAATACAAAATTGTCTATAAGCTCTATATTTAATTCTACTTTAAAAATTTTAGAAATGGCAGAAGGCCAGTGCAGACTCAACATTCTGAGGGTTACTACAAACTTCTCTAACTTCTCTAGCACACGGTTGAGCTCCACAAATTATATTATCAGGAAAAACATTTTCTGCATCTGAATCCACATGAGTAAGTTCCCACATGAATCTTTAACTCTTTTGTCTTTCCTCCCAGCATTTCTTCCTGGGAGGGAATGCATCATTCAGTCAAAGTAAAAGCAAGTTCCCTGTGACCCAAGCCTGCTGACACAGTCCCTCTTACAGGTCCACTATGTCACCACTTGTTTGATCCTCTCCTCAGCCTCACAGACTGAGACCTGGATCTCTCAGTTCTGACCATAATGTTAACAGATACCAAATAGCATATGTGAAGGTTTGTCAGCAGAATATTTTTAATGTTTTCTACAGATGGCTAAACTGAAACATAATGGCACAGAATATGTTGGACTTCTGTTTAGCTTTCCCTTCAGTGTCAGTTATGAGAAAGATCAAGTCAGTAAAAGAAAACATAATATTTCTCCATCATTAAACATTTGGCAAGCGTACAACCCACTGTTGGATCATCAAGATTTTTTGAGTAAACTGAAGCAATAGGTCATTGATCTGAAATGCACTACAATAAACAGAGCTCTCCTCCACTCCTCAATGGAGGCATAAGTATTTCTGAAGCAGGGGGAGGTACATTAGCTCATCAGCAAAGCAGCCATTAAGCGAGCTACCTGTGGTAGGTAAGTAAGGAGGGACGTGACTGCAGGCTTTGTGTGACTGCACAGCACTGAGGCCTCACACGGGATACTTATTTACAGCAGTACAAGTGAAGGTAAAGGAATTAACATGAATTATTGGTTGTACGTTGCCCTAGTGGAAGCTTCTATTTAAATGCTAGTCATTACTAGAAGGAAACAGAAGAGTTGACAGGTTTTATACTTTAGATAGTCTTTGCAAGGAATCTTCTGTGGAAAAGATACTGAAAAATCATTAACCTAGACATGGATCTAACTGGTGGGTTGGGATGCAAGCAAAGCAGATAGGTCATTTGTAAATAAGAAAAAATGGGTAATCCAGAAATAAATGTGGGTATGCAAGAGTCAGGAAAATTTTGCTGTTAAAATGGACCTGTTTACTGTAAGGCTGCTGGGCAGTAGGGGATTTTATTGGCTTTTTTACTGGCATATTACTTGTCATTATTTCAAATGACTGAATTATCTACTCAACATTTTAATTTTTATTAGGATGCTAACTGCTCAAACATTAAACACCTCCCTAATAATTTGAAGATGTGTTCAAACTCAGTGTGTTAACCTCCTGTGACTTCAGAGTGCCAGAAGTGCATCAATTTTATGGTTGTTTTTATAAAGAGAAATAACCTCTTTGATGTGTAGGGGAAAGGTATTTCCCCTTTACAGGTAATTGACCAAAGTTTTTATAGGATTGGCAGCACCAGGCTTCCATATATGTTTTTCATTTTGAGAGAGCATGATTATAAGGCATGCTATTTTCAAAGCTCTGAGCTTCTTGTGGTTTATTTATCTTTACTTTAAAGAACTCTAAATTGGATTCCGAGTGAGAATGCAAACTGTTATAGCAGAGATAACGTAAGGACCATGTACTCTTAAAAGATTCTTCTGACTTTTTTCTAAAAGGTTAGACTTTGAGTAAATCATAATAAAGCTCAAAGGAGTAGAGACAAAAATTAGTTAACAAACTCAATATAATTTGCTGGAAGCATTCCTGTTTTCCCAGTTCTCTGAACAGTACCATACATCCAGCCATCATCAATTGGTTGCACATTGATGATATAATCACCATCCCTGAAGGAAACTTCATCTTCATCTTGAGCACTGTAGTCATACATAGCTCTATATGTTCTCTGTTGAAGGAAAGAAAACAAGGCTGTAAAGTCTCAAGTCTCAACAGAGATAGATTCCTTCTCTTTGCACAAAGATGAAAAGAGAAGGAAAAAAGAATAAAGGGAGCAAGGCAGAGAGCAAAATCACAAGTTACCTGTTGAAAAGGAACGGTACTCTCTCCACCCTGTCAAAAATACAGTGAATACTGAGTAGCAAAATAATTATTTTTGTTAACCTATATTGTCCAAAGACCTCATGCAAACAGATTTCAAGCCATTCACTGCATCTTGAAATATTCTAATTGTTGTTTCATTTATTCACTGGTAACAGTTCAATACATCCAGCCACGGCTAGGTGTGCTTCTACTTCCCATTTGCATGGTTCCCAAATAGCTTCTCCTATGTCTTCACTATAAAAAGAAACACAGTTTTCATCCAGGTCATTAACTTTGCTATCTCACTAAATGTCTTTCATTTCATTAGGATTTTACCCTGAATTAAGAATTATGATACACTATTACCTAAGTAAAAAACAAGATTTCAAAAGGTCTGTAAAAATATTTTTATGAATACTCAATTTTTCACATTAGATAAAATGTTCTCTTTAGCACATAAAGTCCCATTATTAGCTAAGCCAAATTTCTCTACAGCTCTGCCCACTCTAAGCCAAGGCATCAAATTTTTTTCTCTATTTTTCTAAATAGAGTATTTTTTTTCACTCATAACCAATAAAATGCTATCATTTTACACTGGAATTCAAAGTGGATTTTCAAATTCATGGGGAACAGTCTCCCTTTGTGTCTTCACAAAAGAAAAAAAATAGCTCATTTTAAAATTCCCAGGAGTACCTTCCTTTTTTTACCCTGGCTCTCAAGAGAAGTCAAGAGCAGTTCAAGCATCACTGATAGTATTCAATTTCCCTTTTGGTAATTTTTGCTATATTATCATAAGTAGCAGAAATTTTCTGGTAGAATGATTTGAAGAGAAAAAAAGGTAAAAACAGTCAATGCTTGAGTTATGCGTAGTATTATTGTCTGAACCTTTCAATAGACAGCAAACTTTGTTCTGCTACCCAGATCAGGAAAACAGTTCTGGATTAGTTTTAGTACATATCATATATGGTTTTTTGAGGGTTTTTAGTAAAACTGTTTCCTGAAAAGGTAGAGACTGCTCCACACAGAGTAAGGAGGCCATTTATTACATGTTGGAAACGTGGAATTATTTAATCCAAACACTATAAGGCAATTTATCATTTCTGTTCCCATGCTAGAAATACACTTTTTGTTTTGATTTGCCTTTATAATTGGTAGTGCAGATTAAACAGTTTAGAGAATCAATTCCTGTTCAAACAATGGAGACCATTGGAGACCACCTTTCCTGACAAGCCTACTCTGAACTATATTTCAGTCTTACTCTGCATAATTGTTCTCTGCAGTGCCTTGTAATTTTGCTGCCCTACAGGCTGTGACCAAGACTAATTTTCAACCAGAGGTTCCTAAACGTCTTCCAAGTGTTCATGGGAGGTGATGAAAAAAAGTATCATCGTTTATGCACTACACCCAGCAACTAATTGGGTGGGTTCTATCATCACCAAAAATTCCTTAAAGATTCATCAACTAGAGAACTAGCAGTCAGAAGACCCTCTGCCTTTGAGAACCTTATTTTTTTCAATATTTCAACTGATCTCTCTAAACTAACTCCGAAAAAGCAGTGAAAAACATGCTATTACAACAAGTTCAGCAGCAGTTAGCCCTTTAAAAAATTTATTTCAAAAGAGGGTCCATTTAAGAAAAATGGTAATAAATCTATATCTGGCATAAGACAGCAAATGTATTTTGCTCAGAGCCATGCTTATATGTCTCCCTTAAATGGGCAAAGACTAGTAGAAGAGATTAAATGTTTTATTAAACTAACACAAAATTGGAAAAATAGAGAGTTCTTGCTCACTCATCCTTAGAGCACCGTGGCAAAGGACATACTACTGCTGTCTCCTTAAAGGCAGCTTGTTTACATCACTGTGGTGGCACAGTTGTGAAGACAAGCTGGTAATTTCAAACTTCAAAAGAATTTATTAGGGTCCTAAATGCTGCTGAGAAACCTAAATTTACGGGCTTAACACCTAATTAGGTGCTAAATGGCTGTCAGGAGAAATCTCCATAATAATCCTGTTAGCATTTAATGCCTAATTATCACTGCAGAGTGTAGTCTGGGCTATATATTTGAGAATTACAGTGCCTAAAGGACTCAAAGCAGGGATTTTTAAAATGTATTTTAGTGAATTATTCCTCTGTCAGTAGTGAGTTTAGCAGCTATTGAGTCCAACAGGTTGTAAGAAAAGTTTAGAGCTTTGTAAAACTCACTTATTTCTCACTTCCTCAAAGGTCTATCTCACAACTATTGCTTAGACAAAACAGTTAAGTCCTGTGCATATGAAGAACTGAAGCCCAACTATTATATTCTCAGCTCCCCAGCTAGATCTGAACTGACAGATACATTTTTCCACTTCATCCACTAGTTTATACTTATTCTATGGATGGCTTCTTGCAAGGAGCAGTACCTGTTGCAGAATCCTTTCACATACAGCAGATATCAAGGAAACCCAACTTGCAACGAGAGTTTTGTTTTCCTATCACTTTTAGATATCTGGAGGTGTGTAATTTTCCAAGGAGGCAAACAGCCTGCAGGCATCTGTTATAAACACTTTGTAATCTGAACAACAGTTTAATTCAGACCATTATGCAGAACTGGTCACAGAAAGCGAGCAATAGTTAAGAATCAGAAAAGAATGCAACTTATCTGGGGAAAAAAAAAAATCTACCCAAAGATTGTGTTAGAATCATGCCTCACACAAAACACAGCTCAAAATGAAATAAACCAAATTTTGAAACTGTAGAAATTAGAAAAATTCTGTTTCTCAGTATAGGAGATTGGTGGACAAGATTATAAAATGAATTTTTATCTTTTGGGGACAATGATTTGATAACAACAAATCAGCTGAAAGGAGTAGTTTTACTACAGTAGCTAACTCTTCAATTATCCCCACTCTGATATAACCCATGGGATCTTAATCCCTCTCACCCTAGAGATACCCTGGCCATACTCAGGCACTGATGAGTGACTTTGCCACCTCCATTGCTTCTACCTAAGTCTCAAAAACTGTTTGTGCTTTGAGGTCACTATTCACTCTAGGATTTCTTTCCTTCAATCTCCTCCTGCCGTTATTTTCTTCTGTTACTTCTTTCTTCCTTCTGTTACTAGCCAGACAACATCACACCTCTGGTAGGACTGCTGCAAGCCCAGAACTGCACAAGCAGCTGAAAGCAGTGAGCCTAAACATTGTGTAAGTTTGTCAGATCTCCTACAGTATGTCCATACCACATTTTAAAAGCACTCCAAGATCGTAATCTATTTCCAGTCTGTGCTAATTACTACATTTAAACAAATCCTCAATCAGGGCTTTCCTCCAAGCACATGCAGAGAATCCCCTGTATCATCCCACTAGCTGAGAGTAGCATGTCCAGCACCCTGGATAAGCTTCACAGGCTAATGAAAATGCAGTCTTCTGGCATGAAGGTGGAAAGGCAAGGGAGCACAGCAGGTTTCTCGATGTATCTGCAATGCCTCTTTTGGAGCAGAATCATCACCCTGGGGTGACAAGATCATGCTCATGTCTTTCTCACCAGACTGGCAAGTTAGCAGTCAGCACCAGGCCACCAGTCCTTGATTTCTGGAAATGTTTGGGGTTTACTGTCTACAAGGAAGCCCACTCAGTTTTTAACAGCAGCAAGATCTGTTCAAATCATGATATATGCTGTTTTCCCATGATAAACAGCTATTATCACTTAAAAGAACGTCAAGTGACAACAGTTTCACAAAAGGGATAAGAAATCCTGTCGAAATAAGTCAATCCTTTATTTTTAAAATCCTGTAATGTCACTCCCTTCCTTTTCCTGTTACCTTTACATTTCCAGTTCTCCTTCCAGGAAGGAGAGGCAGATGTTGATTCTCAAGATGATTGAAACTATATTGTTTCAACAGTCTGCCATGCAAGTCACTGGGACACAGAGATAGTAGGGCAATAGCAGTCATCTACCTGCCCACGTGGCTGCAAGGGCTAGTAAGTGCATTTCAAGATTTGCAAGCATCTCCATTCTCTATCTGCTGGATTTGAAAGCTGTTTGCTTTACTCCCCTACTACTAGAAATCTCCTGGCAAAGTTGAGGCTTTCTGGTCTCCTACTTTTCATACTCTGGCCCTTTTGGAAAACAGCCAGCTCCCCAAGTGCCTCGTGATATCCTTGGAAATCGATGGTTGATTCCAGTATCAGCTGTCTCACAGCTGTCATGCAGCTGTCCAAAGATTTTCTCAGGTTATTGATTCACTCAAAGATGCAGGTATCTGGATCCCAGATGTTCCAGCAAGTTAGCACCCTCAGCCCCAGGCAGATAAGACTCTGGCAAGCCTGAAACCACTCACACCTCACAGAACATCTCGATCTTTACATACAAAATGTCACAGAGTTTCACTCCTAGAAAAAAATACAAGTTTCAGTAATCTGGAAAACACACTTTTTCAAGCTCAGCAAGCTCTAAGTTTGGTTCATAATTAAATAATTATTCATCTCTAAAATGTCACAGATGTAGTAAATATACATCCATTCAAAATAGTTTCAAACTTGCAAGTCAATATTTTTAAGGTAAAAGGTGAATGGATCTGAACTATGAAACCTCTAGGCAGCAATATAATTTAAAAAATATAATAACCATTAAAAATGAACTTTATATATAAAGAGTTCAAATGGAAAAAAGAAGATCAATTTCCTAAAAATCCCAGCTGAATATTCATTGAGCTCTCCTACCATGGCCAGTTACTTCTAAAATGAAATATTCACTCCAGCTTTACATTCCCATCCACCACAATTAGAAACTTCGTGACATGGCCACAGTTTCATGATAAAGCTTCTTTGCAGTTGCCCACCACTGTAACTCAGTCTGGATCAGGCACAGGTTGGTGCACAGCTCCTCAGTTGAATTAGAAAGGGCACACCAATACAGAGCCCGAGCCATCTTTATACAAGAAGAAATAAGTAATGTGAATAAGCACAAAGCCTGCTAGTACAAAATCAACGAGTCAAAAAGAATTGAAACTAATTTAAATCAACAAGGTGATCTTAAGGGATCAGTGGGTTTCATCCAGCGCTAGGAACATGAATTCATCACAGAGCATAACATCAAAGTTCATCCTGTGAAATATTGTCCAAGCATTTACTATTTGTTTTAAGTAGGTAAAATATTCAATTATTTTCCTAGATATCGTAAATTATTTTTTTATGCATTCTGATGTAGAAGTTCTTACCACTGCCTATAGTCTCTTAAATCTCTTTTATACATGAGGACTGTAACTTACATGTAGGACTAGGACAGTCAAATAGTTCAACTGTAGAACTCAAGGGGATCAATTCAATCATATTTAAGAGATTTCCCAATTGCTGATGATGTTGCTTACCAAATAAAATTCTCCTTTAAATCCAATACTCACCAGACTTGCTGAATGAGGCTGTGAATGCATGGACCTCATGGATGACATACTGGTCTGGTGCATGTATCCATATCCTTGAGTCTGGCTTTGCTGATATGCCCCAGGGAGAACAGGGGCTGCATTAAAGAAATACAGACACCTTAATTAAGATTTAAAAATGGTCCTTATTCTAACATTTTGTAGAAACAATTTGCATTGTTAATATCACTTGCTCCATAGAAAGCAGTTCGGAATTATTTCCTTATACAACATAAGGCTTTCTATAGGTTGAATTACATATAAATGTAGTCAAAGCTATAGCAATATGTCCATAAACACCATCAAGCTTAGCTGGAAGGAAAAGTGAAACTTACCATTAGAAGTCCAACCATAAAAAGGTGTATGAAAGCTTGAGACACCACTAATTCAATTTTGATACTATCATAGATGAAGCATTACATATATGTCCCATAAACTGACATTTTTAAGGAAAGATTCATGAAAAAGAGCTATGTTAATAGTTTTTAAATGCTTCAGTAGAAATTCACTGCAATTAATTCTTAACTCATTGCAAACTAACTCTTATTTATTGTGCTATGAGCAAAGAAGGATTGTGATTCACAGGAAGAGACAGTAATGTTAAAAAGTGAACCCATGGTTGAGTTTCTTAGTTCAGTCTGATGCCATCAACAGTCTTAGCCAAGCACAGAGAGATCCATGCTTACTTAAATATTTCAAAGTCCACCTTTTTCAGTATCTTCCTCTTATCACACAACTGTTCCACCTCTTTAACACATATTTTATTCACACTATTTTAACAATTTTGTATGTTAATCATTAATACATTGACTTCTATTTTACCAACAGCTGCTGAAAGCATTAATACAACCAACAGAGACTCCCTAACTGCATTGTTTACTAGGAAAGCATTCATAAAACTCTCACATCTGCCCAAACATCCTACTTCAGCAACAGACCAAAACAGAATGTGTTAAAAACATGGTTGATCAAAAAACTCTGAGAAGTAAGCCCAGCATAAGTGACTATTTTCCCAGCCAGGCCAATAAGCATTTTTAAACTAAAATTAAGAGACTGAAGTGGCTTTCAACATCTAAAAGTTTAAAATTCCATCACCATATATTTGCGTGTTTTATAAGACTCTCATTCACTCTGAGAAATAAAGTCTTCTGGCTTGTTTGGAGGTTATTAGCACATCTCCACAGTTATTTACCAGAATTTTGCTGATTCAGCTGGAAATCCATTTAGCTACACTGAAAAGAAAGCACATTTCTGTTGATATTACTTGAAGTGGTCCCTATAGCTGATATTCTGACTCCTCTGCCAAAAGCCATCTGCTGCTTAAAGAAGAGCCCTTGCAAGACATGAGTAAAAAATCTTCAAACATGGAGTCATACAGCAGTCCAACACCTTCTCAGATAGACCTCTTGGGCTTGCTGGGAAGAACCACTTCTGAAGCTGCCATCACACACAGATTCAAAAAGGAGCAAAGCTAATGTAGGATTTAATGGGGTTCACAATGTGTGGAATGATCCAGAACTTGTAAAATGAAAAAATACATGGGACAGGCAGGAAAACCCATTAAAAATATATATTTATAAGAAGTATTCATATTTGCACTAAAAATACTCTTTCTCTGCTTTTTAAGTTATTGGGACAATAAATACACATGAAAAGGGATTACTGAGAAAATGTTTGCTGAACTACTTCAGAAAGAAAAGTCAACCTTGGGCTTTTGGCAAGCTGTTTTATCAATCCTGCTCCTCCAAACAACAAAACAACTTTTTTAACAAAATCATTGATTTCAACTGAAGGTTCTTCTTAAAACTTCCAGTTAGTTTTAGTTAGTATGTTTAAAGGTGCTAAGCGTGTAATTGCAATTTGGGATGCTACTTTTTGCTCTATGATATTTGTAGAGATAAGTAACATTGTATATTTAACCAGGGTTTTTCTGATGCATCAAACATGCTTCAAACTACTGTAATTAATAGATTGTTTTGTTAAGTGAGTGAAATTAGTGATACACAGTCAGATGCAACACTGGAACATGATGAATAATGGATGTTTTAGAAGTGCCGAGTTCATTCTAATGACATATAAGTAGAAAGACATTTTAAAGCAGTTCAATCATCAGAGAATTGCTGCTCATTAACATGTTCACAGGATTATCATGCATTAAGTGAATAGTCCTACGTAGTTCATCAAATAATTTATATTTCAATGTTGTTACAAGCTATTTCTACATGACCAGATGTAGCCCTTCATGAGAAAATAGAGAAAAACATAATTCAATCAAAGGTTCTGAGATCAAGCTGGAATTAATATATTTTGCCTAATTCACCACCAACACAAATGTAGGCCAGTTCATAGAAGCCAATGAAGCCTCATCTCCTCATACCACCCATAAATCGGTTCTATGAGTTGAAAACTGAGCACAGCTTGAACTTTTTAACTTAACAGAAGGAGTATCTTCATCCAACACTGGGTGCTGATCAGTCAGCACCCAGCCTGCTCTGCAGCAACAAAGGGCTTGGTAGCTCTTCCCTGGTCCCAGGCAGGGGCAGACACCCCAGAGTCCCTTTCTTCTTCTCTTCTTCTTTAGGAAAGTAAAGATGCTGGTAGGAACTTGATTCCTTCTTCCCAAAACAGATCTTTCTCCATTTCTATCAAGCATCCCTTGTCAGTGGCAGGCAGCAAGTCTACTGATGGTCAGCTCCATTATAGCCTCCCAATCGACTGGCTCATTCTGGGTAGGATAACCCATGCCTCCTGCCTCTGTGACAAGTGACAGCAGGAGATCTGAGACGTGCTTTCCTCTTTAGCAATCAGCCTCTTGCAAGCTGAGAGAATTCCGTCAAACTGTCTCAGCAAACCTGTTTGCTACTTTACCGGCAGTGATGGAAACCACAGAACCATGAAAATAAGTATTTCTTCCAAAGCATTAGAAATTTTGGGGAGTGCTAGAAGCTGAAGTATTAGAAGAAGATTCTATTCAAACAAGAAGAAGGAAATTCTAGTATTAGCTTTGCTGATTATTTCCTAGTAATTTATTTAGATATCATATATGTGAACATATATATCAGTACTTATTAGTGTTGAAGACACTTGACTGAATAATTACACAGAGGTTGTTTTTTTGTGTTTTTTTTCATTAAAACAATACTGTAGTAGGGCTGCAAAAAACAATCATTACTTTTTAACAGGTCTTTAGAAAAATAATTAAGAAATATCCAGGTGGTTGTCTATTTGGAAGCAATTTGGGAATCACATAAATAAGCTGAATAGTGAAGAAACAACATATTTGAGCTGTATTTCTGGTGATATACAGATGATTCAAGGTGAGATTAAATGATGCAGAGAAAGAGTGAATTGTCTTCATCATCATCATCACCTACAGTTAACTGCAGTCTTTTGGTCAGACTGAAGTATAAAGTTCTATAACATCACTGACTGCAGCAGCAGCAAAAGCAATGGTTTTAGGTAACCTAAGGGAACAATAAAATACAGGGATGGAACATGAAATTCATTTAACTGAAGCCAGATTTATTGGTGAGGGAGCTGAGGGCTGACCACTGCTCCCAGAAATACAGGTGGATGTTTTTTCTTGCTGCATTAAGATTTTACCAGATGCATTCTAATGTATCAAAACTTTTTTTTTTTTCTTGTCCCACTTACCACGAAAGCCAGATATTCATTTTACATTATCTAGTTGAAGAAATTTATCATATATCTCTTACTATATCTTTATAGGCTTCCTCAGAGAAAAGAGAGAGAAAAATGAATTAACATGACATAAGGCAAGCAGAGAGGAAGCCTCCAAGAGAAAGAAGCAGCTGAATGATAGCAAGTATCAACTTGCTGCCACAGACAATGGGGTCTGCAAAATGTGTACCAATCAGGATATGCTTTGAGAAGAACTGGGAGAGAAAAAGGTCAGACTGTGGAAACCAGAATCATTTAGAGAGCACTGTATAACTACAAGGTTAAAAAAAAAGTTTATGCTAAAAAGAAAAATCATTTAAAGGTTAGGTTCCAAAATACATGTTATCAAACCCATACTTAAACTCTCTTTCATTCTTTTGTACAGCAGAACCTTGATAATCCATGGTAAAACAACATATCCTCTGCATTTTTGCCATTTACTACAACACATACCATTTACTCAACCAGATGGAAAATAACAATCACTTAATTTACTCCCACACACATCATGCAGTTTTAAGCATTTATTTCACTTCCTATTTTGATATTACCTTAATTCATCGTTTCGCTCCTAAGACTTCAGAGAACTCACAAAGAATATTTCAACATTTTGTAAAAACTACACGAGAGAGTACAAAGTAAAAAGAAAGATTATGATAAGCATGTGTTAAGTCTTGTGTCTGCAAGACACTAGATAATAAGCTGTAGATTTTCTGAGCAGCACAAAAGTTGCAATAGAGCCAGAACAGAGTATCATCATACACTTCTGTGTCACTGCCATAACGATGATCTCACCCAAAATAGATCAAGCTGCTTATGGGAATCATGGTGTTCCACATATATTGAAGTCCTTTCCCTGTTTTGCCTTGTTGCTGCTGCCTTATTTTCCACAGTTTGCAACATCTAGTACAGGCCTCAGAGCCTTTCTTTAGAAAGCCTCCCCCTTAGTTTTCAGTTCCTTCTTTCTTTTTTCCTTTCCTCAGAAATTACTCAGCCACGTCCCACGCAACAGAAGACACAGTGATAGCGATGCCATCACATGTGGGCACATGTAGGTCTGCAGTACCTGGGGTGCTCAGGTACACCCCATGTGCTGTTCACGTGGACAGGTCACTGTGCCCGAACTGCGCAACCCCCTTCACCACTTGCCAGTTCAAGTTACTAGAACACATAGCTAAGGAAATACAACCCTAGGAAATACAGGAAATACAACTGTTACTGCTGTGTTGAAGCTGGTGGATAACAACAACTGATAACTTTTAAAGCCTTCTCCAGAAAGTTTAACAGATGTAACTTTGTTCACAAACTCTGGTTTATTTTTTTTTTGTTTTCTACCACTTTCCCCAGATATTGGATGCTGGTTATGTTCCATGAGGTGGCTGAGACAACCTAACACTCCTACCACCTTTGCCTTCCTCTCATCTAGGTTGTTCTTCTGCTGGTTTGGTGAGCTAAGGCAGCTCAGCAAGGGATCAGGCCAGTGACAGACGCAGTGCAAGGATGAAGGCAGGACCAAGTACCCAAGGCCACAGACAGCAGAAGGCAGCAAACTGCTGGATGAGCTCAGTTGTCCCAAGGTATGACCCCCTAAGCACCTCACTTTTGTGCAAGCTACCTCTGAGTTCAAACAGCAAAAGAGCAGAGCCTCTCAAGGATGCTTCCCTCAAGATGTCCCCGCATTCAGCTCCAAACAAAGCACCCCATATAATGCAGATGCTCCTGTGTGCTCGTATGTGGCATGCACTGCTCAACTACTTGCATCCTAGGTCTCCATAGTATTTGAAAAAAGTCATACTGGAAGCTTAGAGAAGATTAAGCCTAATGCAACCAGCTAAAAACAGCTATCAGAGAACGTAACAGACTTCAAGGAGTGTGCAAAGATTGCCTAGAGAGCTTGATATGAGGTACAGAACTCTGCAGCACCCCCATGGTCCTGAGCAAGGAGATGGTCTCCAAAGGACATAGTAAAGCAGTCACAGGAGCAGAGAAAACAAACAAAAGAGTACAGGTATGTTAGATACAGACAACATTAGGAAAACCCCATTAATAATTTTACAGTGCAGAAATGATTCCCAAGAATGCTCCTGTCCCAAACTGGGATGAAAATTTAAAAAATCCCAAAGGTTCGTGCAAAAAGAAATTTTAAAAATTGGGTAAAGAAACAACTTTTTGCCAATCACATAAAAATATCTACATTTTTCAATCTTTATTATAATTTATGTGGCTCTTCAAAATCAAACGTATTTCAACATAAGGCTGAATTTTTTGTTTTAAAAATGTTAAGCTATAACCTTAACAATCTCAAACTGAAAAAAATGGGGTTCTTTTGGCAATGAGACATTATTCACAAGTGATCCATTCCTACAAAAAAGTCTGGCATTAAACTGCTATCTTTTCATGAACAACATTGAAAATTTCCCTGTTATGTCTAAAGTTAAATTGCTCCGCGTTAACTTTTCAAATAAGCTAGAAAATTGAAAAACACACTCTAAACTGAATATAACTTTTATCTATTCCATAGGGTTTTTATTTTCTAATCAAAAAGAGTAGAACAGCAGAGGCACATTTACTGAGAACAGTTCAGACTGTGTAAGCATACAAAAAGCACTAACCTGAAGACTGCAGATGCTGAGACCTGATACAGAACAATGCTGTTTTTAGAACAGTAGAAAACATCATGGTAAGGCATCTTGGCATTTTTTCTTGTAAAAGTAACCTTCTCTTCATTGCTTTTATTTCCCTTTTTCCCTCTTTTCCTTGCCCTTTACTCGTCACTGAGCTTGCTTTCACGGATGTCTGAGCTACCAGACTGGTTGTTCTCAGCTGTGCTGTCAGAAGCAGCAGCTTGTCTGCATACTATCCATTACAGGAGTCAGCAACACTTAGTAAATTGGAATATCAAACCCAGATATAATTAGGTTGCTGAAATAACAACCTGAAAGTATGGCCTAATTCACACAGGCTGTTAATAAATATCTGCCATGCCCACTGACCTCATTAGAACTGAAGCTCTGAACTACTTGGAGTCAGAGGCAAATTCAGAACATTACAAGCTTAGGAAGTTTCCATAACCTAAATTCTAAAGATATAAGATATAAGCCATGCAATATTCAAATACTTAAAAAATGATGGAGAGGATGTCAACAAAATTACTAATGTCTAACTAACATTAATTATTCCTGATGCAAAAAATCAAAATGTCTCTCCTGTCAAGATTACTTAGTCTCAAGATTACATACTACAGTGTATAAAATAAAATATTTTAAACTTCATTAGTGTCATGATTAGACTAAGATTTTTTAAGTATCATTATTTTAGAACACCATTTTATCAGCTAGCAATAACTGAGACTAACTATATGTGTCCACCACATAAGCTGAAGTAGATTATTATGAGAAATGCAGAATCATGCAATTACAGCTCTTAAAAGCAATTTCAACAT
Organism: Oxyruncus cristatus; assembly: GCA_013399855.1. Classification (NCBI taxonomy): domain Eukaryota; kingdom Metazoa; phylum Chordata; class Aves; order Passeriformes; family Cotingidae; genus Oxyruncus; species Oxyruncus cristatus. The sequence goes on from VXAY01012530.1 coordinate 6,737,180, forward strand.
AAGAAATTAAAATCTGATTTTGAATGAAATTACAATAGAAGATCTCACATAGCTGTTTAGCATACATCAGAAAAAGCTAAGAAATTTTGAAAGGAACAACAAAAAGAATGTCTGATGTGCTCATGACACATGGAATCCTGTGTTTTATTTGAGGTTTCCTTTCAGGCAGGGACTATCTCATACGCCAGTCCAAAGTCCCTGATTTGTATGAACAGGCAATATCACTAATAATAGTTACACTGGTCTTTATTGTGTAAGTCCATCATTAATCCAATAGCAGATGGAGTGGGAATTTGAGAAGTACTAGCAAGGACAGTGGAAGAACAGTTGGCAAACTGTATCTCTAGTACATTATGGCCTACGTGTCTGGTCATTCAGATCTCCTCCTTAATTCTGCACGTTTTGAGGAATGGTGGGTCAATTCCATTATATTCTTTTTCAGGGCAAGCTATTTCCCAAGGTCCATTTTGGCCTTTCTAAGGGTTCTAAGTCTCTGTATTGCAAAAAGCCAGTCTCTCATGGCCAATTTTTTCCTTGAAACAAAAGTAGAATGGCTTTCATTTTCCTTCATAGGAACTGCACAAAAGCAATATATTCAGAGAAAGCCACGCTAGCACAGTCTCCAGGAGCCTTGTTTGCAAGCAGTTATCAAATGTCACAGTCTAGAGAAAAATGAAAGGAACCCAGGATGTCCTGTCTTCTACAGTCAACATTAAAAGAAAGAGGACAGTCAGCAGAACATCCACCCTCTTCATTAAAAGACAATAACACAGGGAATATTTTTGCCAGGGAGTGGTTGTGGATACTTCTTAGAGCACCATTTTTACCAAGGAATAGGGATTGTAGGATATTGAGTCACATCTCAAAAGCTTTTATGATCCTTAATACAGCATCACAGAGTTGTATAGTATTAAAGACATGTAATCTAGTGCTCTGCAAACAGAAGAGGAGAAGAAGCCAAATCTCAAACAACCCACAGAGTCTCTGCCTGTGTCTGACTGGAGCAGTGAGGTGGTGAGTGGCTGCCTCATAGCCTGCAAAGAGCAAAAGCCAGTCCTGTTCTGGCAGAGGAGACAGTTTTGATGGTCAGTAAATGCCATCAGCTTCCCCAGACTGCCTTTGGAATGGCCATTTAAGACTGTCAGACCATAAACACCCAGATGAACCGATTTGATAAATGTAATTCCAGAGCAGACCCTTCAAACAAAAGCTTTTTCACATAAAAGCTAAAGGTGTTTTTTTAAAATAGGGTGTTAAATGATCTCCCTGGAAATACAGTAAGTAAAATACTTTAAGTGTTATTAGCCTTTAAAAATATAGGAAAAGGCTGTTTGTAGTATTCATTCATACTCACACATTTTTGTGGTTTTTGCTAAAAAAACGGGGTGAAATGGAAGTGGACATAATACAAAACTTACAATACAAAATTACAATTTAGAATGAATGATAATAATTATTATCTTCATCCAACTTCTATGAACAGTTGTTTTGGGAATTTTAAAAATTGTATGAACTCTATATCTAACGTTTAGGACTCTATAGGCACTTACAACTATCTACTTTACTTACAATTTATTTCACTTAAAATACAAACCATTTATCCCTCCCTCCAGATCCCACTGACAATTTCTTACTACAGTACTGTTAAAAGAAAACTACTTTAATTATTTGGCTTTCAACCCTAAAAGAGGAGTCCTACTTATTCCCAGTTTTCAATCCTAAAATGTCATTTTAGGGTTATTATGAAGAACACAGAACATTCTAAACCAGTTAAATGTAGTGCAACTAAGAAAATATTCCATTTTGAATGTTCAACTACAAATCTTTTCTAGATGTTTCATCCACTCATTTTCCTCACAAAAGCAGATATAATACATTAAATATTCTGTTGCAAATCGAGGACAAAAGAATTAATAACAGGGACTATACAGACTATATTGTGTCTTAGGAATTGTTCCAACAGTTCAAATATAAAAGGACTATCCCCATTTATTTTATTCAGACACCACTATGAATATTACTTTGGAATTAGTCATCAGTGGTAGCTGTACAGACCAAAGAGTTTAGCCTATGCATCTATTAACAGCTCGTATACCATAATACTCATACGTATCCCCGTTTACCCCACTGGTACGGTACCTGGGACATAACCAAATCACAGGGCATCCTGCTCCCAATATGAATTGCAGTCAGGATTTGGTGTCACGGACAAACAAACCTGACCACCAGCTGACTTTTTTGCCTGGCATTCAACCTCAGCTGTAGCAGTCTCAGCTGAGAAAACAGTACAATATGCCTTTTCTTTCCTCACGCACCAGACCACATTATTTTATTTATGAAGGCACACCATTTCTTAAAGCCAGCCCGAGGCATCCTCAGTCCTAGTGGGGCCATGGTGTACCACAGGAAGCTGCAATTCCTACTTAAATTGTGAATAGGCAGGGTTTTGCTCTAGGCTTCCTCAGAAAAGGAAAGAGTTAGTAAAACGAAGGTCATGTTTACACATTACATTACCCACACGCCTTCAATTACAATTTGAATTCTCTTACACTTCCTGAACATCCACTGTAGCCCTTGTGCCTTAGAGAGAGAAGCCTGAAAGTTCTTCTCAAAGAAGCTGTGCTTTGATTTCTCTGCATTTATTTGCATAGTGTGTATAACCAGTCTGAAAAATGGTGAAAGATAGCATGGACCAGGACCATGTACATCACTGCACATAAATTCACTAATTATATTTATTGTCTGCTGGATATAAAATCCTCTGAAGTGTATCAAAAGCTGCTCTAGGGGACTATACTGAACAACTGAAACAACTGCTTGTCAAGGGAACCATTAACACTTCCAACTGTTGAGTCACTTGGAAATTTCCTTTCCACTTTCTGCTCACTGTTTAATGAAAAAAGGAACATCAAACTCAGACAACCAGCAGATCAAACAGAAGGATCCCCAGAACTGCTGCTACCCTACAGAAATTGAAAATGGGATCTCTTTCAGATTCTTCTCCACCTGAATGTGCAGGTGTTGCCTTTTGATGATGCCAGATGTCAGGATTGTGGGAGAGAAGCATGGGAATCAAAGATAGGCATAAGGAATCTAAGCAAAAATATTTTGGAAGTGTGAAAAGTAAAGCTCTCCTTGGAACATTAACTCATCCTCAGTGAACACATAGTGAATGAAAATGTGCTTTCAGATGAATCACAATTTATTTCTTAATGTATTACAACCAGTGTGGAATATTTAGTTTTATTCCCAGAACCCTAAAGTAAACCTTAATCAAAATTTAACTAAGCTTGGAGTACTATATGAAGTTCCAAGTTTTATGTTAAAAAATAAGGTTTTACAGATATTTTGTACCTCTGTGGGAGAAAAGAATGAAATCTAATCTTCTGGGCTAATTTCTCTCATATTCTGCATTAACAGAGCACTCAGCAGAAGACACTAAAAGTCCAGTAATCCAGACTAGGACAGAAAATCATTAATGTTAAGACAGCACATGAATGCAGTTCCACTGCCTTTCTGAATTCCTATACTTACATGTCTTAAAAGGCTGAAATGGATTACTCGGAGACAAAATCGTATAATAACCAGTAAGAAATCCTCTTACGATAGAAACTTATATAGAAATTAGCACAAGTGTAAGGAACACGCTCAACTTGTTTCTAACTGAAATCTAAACTCTCACAACTAAGCTTACCTTTATTTTTCCTTCTTACCTCAAATCTAGAGCTGAAAAGGTTTCATCTTCTTAAAACCAGAAAGCCTCTCACTGTTTTCAGAAACTCCTCCAACTGTAATGTGATTATTTTTAATCAGGGGAAAAAATTCCCTTTGAACATTAAGAATCACTGCAAAACAGGAGGCAGAAGCTGAAATAGCAGAACACAACTCCTTCAAAATGAAAGATGCAATTTTTTCAGAAGGGAGAAAACTCTGTCTTACCGCATGAAAAAGCATGTCCTTTTTGGGTACAATGTAGTTACAGCAAAGCTTTACAAAGGGAACTATATAATTTCAGCAAAAATCTATTTGAGAATGGAAGACCAAGAGACACCAGTTCTGGAATATAAGCTCTCTAACAAAGAAAACTCTTCATGCTAAATAATTTGTGGCAACAGAGAGGTTGCAAACATATGAATGCACTTGTGTCTGTATAACATACAGAGAGAAGTATTTAGCTAAGTTCAAAAATATCACAGAAATTTGTGGTGAGGTATTTATTATTTGACTACAAGCATTTGTAGTACACTATACACTTAAAACCAGAAAAATCACCTAATTACCAAGATGGAAACGCACAATTTTACTATAATGCTGTTGAGTGTAAGACTATTTTTTTTCCACATGTTAGCTTTCAGTTGGCAAACCTGCTGGGGGCTGGCATGGAGAAGAAGAAAAACCAAAGTACCACCTAGTCTGAAATGCAAAGTCAGAAACTGATGTAAGAGTCTGGTGGCTAAGAGAAGTGTGGATGTGACCCTCATCAAGAGGGATAAAGAGTAGACGGAGTGCTGTTTTGATGTGTTCAGCTTTCTGTGGCGGGGCAGCCTGCTGACACACTTGAAAGGGACAAGAAACCCACAAAAACCTACAGTTCTTCCCACAAACTGTATAATTCCTCTCCCTCCAGATGCCACGTTTGATTATCAGACTTGAGGGAACAACATAACGGGAACAGAACTCAGCTACCCAGCAGAACAGGACCGTTCTTCCTTGGCTGCCAGAGAAGGAAACATAACTGCTGTGTCATTCTGCTTGACCTGGCATTTCTAAGTATTCCTGCCAGTTGCACCTGGAAATGGAAGATAGATCTCTACTCCAATATAGAGCATTCAGGTATTCTTCCCTCCTTTTTTCTTTGACTTGTCTTTTACTAATGGTTATTTTTCCCAACCTCAAAACCTGAAGGATTTTAATAAAAATTCATGGAAAGGACAGAGCAAGGAAGGGAACCAAATCCAATTTCCTTTCCTCTTCTTCTTCCATCTGTTGGCTCAGGAGAAGATTATTAGCACTATCTCAGTGCAAGGAGATTCCCTGGCCCACATACTAGGGAACACCTCTGCAATTCCAGCGTGCGAAAAGAAGAGGGTTTTTTGTCCATTTCATGTGACTAGTTTGTCTTCTGACCAGACTAACCAGGAGCAAAAGCAGCAGCAAAGTTCCTTGTTCTAGGATTTTCTGTGATACGTATGGGTGGGTGTCAAAGCCTCAGGCAATTCCTACAAACAATCACGTTATAAATGTCGATATTGGTGTGTGCTAGGGGGAGAGAAGATGTCCCTGAAATTAATGCTTTAAAATGTCAGCGCTGGGCTGAGGAAAAAAAAGCCCTTTCCATGAGCTGGTACCCAGCGCAAGGCTGCTGACAGTGATACACAACAATACACAAAGTCTGTGTTTGCTCTTTGCAGGGCTGTGTCCACACGGCAGTTCACAGAGCAGTTCTTCCAATGGCCTACAACACGTTCTTGCCTCAGTGAGGAAAGGATAAGGATAACCCTCAGAGTTTGGAGGAAGGGAGGGGAGCAGCTCAGCTGCTCTGAAGCCTTTCTTCTTGAGAAGGCTCATATCACACAAGGAGGACACGCCACTAGGGAGAGAGATGAAAGGACTTACTGTTTCTTATTGATTAAACTTCCACTCCAAGCTATATAAAGACTTCAAAACTTAAAGGAAGATACTGCAGCATTGCGTTTTCTGCAGTCTTCATAGACTTTGGAGTCAAATTGCCAGCAATGCCCATTTGCCATATTTATTCCTCAGAGGTTGTTTGCACCAATCTTTTCTAGATTTCTTTTTTGTTATGTAGTATCAATGAAGTATCTAACACAAATTTTCAGTTTTCTCATAGGTTATTTTTAAGGCTCATAACAAAAATTAAGAGACTAGGAAGATATAAGCAGAATTTCATGGATTCTTGACATTTGTGTATTTGGATTGTCAGCTGAGTAAAAGAAGGTAGCTTCCCACACAAAGTGAGAGATTTAAGTGTTAGCAGCAGACCCTTTTCATTAAAGTAAAGGAAGGAAGACCTTAAACCTCAGAGCAAGGCTAATTCTCACTACTCATCTGGTGGCAGTAAGTGACCTGAATCTGAAGTACTTACGCTGAAGGAGACAAGTGTAAATAGCATACATGCAGCCTACCAGAAATACACTCGCTCCAAACAAATACAAGAAATTTCAGAATTTGTATTTAAAATGCAACAAAAGGCACTTGAAAATTCTGTCCTAGTATCCACTAAGGTTTCCTATATAACATACACTTTTGAGAGTACAGTGAACCTGATTTCTGTCTCCTACAGACCAATTTCTATATAGCTTTTAAGATAATGTGATGATGACTTAGAAAGTAACCAAGAAATCATATGTTTTTTCCCACTAGAGTAACAATATATCCATAACTGAAAATGAACTGATACCTTTTATTTTTCTTCATCTACAGACTACACACAATCCAAAATAAGAATAAAGCGTCACTTTATCACACTGAATAATTCTGAACACATGGTAAGGAAAAAATTTATATATCATGTCTATATGCTGATGCACACCAATTAAACTAGAAATTAAGAGGAAATAAAAGACAAAAAAGGGAAAGGTCAAATGCAAAAGGGGAGAAAACCAGCCTTGCAGGTTTCAATTAGAAAGAAAAAAAGGGTGTATCAAGGACAACAAAGAATTAATTCAACTATTGTAGAATGTTCATTAAGATCATTTCAGACTGAAAGGAGAACTTGGTAATATTAAGTAAAATCCTTTTTATTTAAATCCAAGAAGAACAAGAGAAAGCTAAACAGAAAGTCTCACAGAGATATAATACATTAAAACATAATTAAAATAAAAACTGAGAGAATGAAAAATATTAGAAAGTTAAATGAAAACGTAATGCAGTTGAAATAGGATTGAAGGAAAGCAGCATAAAAGGGTTTGACTAAAGCATGATGACTAAAGCAAAAGGAGGAACGCTAAGGAAAACACTTTCACTGAAATATAATGAAACAAAATTGTTGCATAATGAGAGAGAGAGGGAGGAGAAGAAAGGAGGGGAGGCATTAATAAATAACAGTGAAATGAGAATAACAGTAATACTCTTTAGTGTAGATGGGTCTTTCATTCCAACACACTGAGAGGAATTCTTCATCTCAAAATATGTCAAAGAGCGATGAAAAAGTGAATGATAAAAATGGTAGCCCTGGTAGCAGTGCCAGGGCTCCTCTGCTCCCATCTGGTCAGTTATCAGGACTCTCTTTTCTAGCAGTAGACAAATGTGTACACTTCCCTGCCACCACAGCAAAGCCTGGAATTTGTTTGAGTAGTAGCTGAGTGATCCTCATAGACACGAGGTCAACTCCCTTAAGGACAAATTTCTGCACTCCCAAAGACTTAAATTGTTTGACAAAGAAGCAGAATTTCTTCTAGCTGTAGTATTTTATTTCTGTGCTTACTACAAACAGTGGGTCTCAAGAAAAATACTAATCAACCCTAAAGGTTTTACTTGCAGCCTTCACTTTATCTTGCCATTCTTAGTCTACATCTGCACACACACACGGCAACTGAGAAAGTAAGCTTGATTTCTGTCACTGCCACTACATCATACACTACAAATTCATTTCCATATCTTACACCACCCCACATATTAACACTCTAGTTTTAAAAAGTCCTTTTCCCTCCTCAGTCTCCACAGATGGAACTTCTGTGAAGAATATACTTAGAAAGTGTTCTAAAATAACAAACCCTTAAAAAAAAGTCTCCAATATTGCAAACCTGTGCTACTTTCAAGCATTTTTAGTCTTGACTTTGGAGGAATGGAACTAAACAAAACAGTCTTAATCTATGAGGGTGTGAGCTAAAAAATAGTTTCACTTACAGAAGTAAGTTTCTAGCAAAAGAGAGTAGATTAATTTTATATGGCGACCTTAAAAAAGGAGAAGAAATCTTTATAAAAATACACTCTTTAGCACAACTTCTGAGAAACATTGCAGACACCATGAATACAAGAAGTTCAATCAGGTGATAACTCTGTTCCTTTCTGTCATCAGACACCAAAAACTCCATAACTATATGCAAATGGGAGTTGCATGTAAAAGGAATTAATCTTCTTCCTGAATGTCCAAAACAGTGTATGACTAGAAGAGATGTTGAGCCATATGAAGCAGATCATTCTCTCCTGGGGGCTGAATGCAATTTAGTAGGGTGGAACTTCACTGGTAGGGAATGAAGGGGAGTAAGAGAGTAAGCATGAAGAGAACTGGGAGAAAACCAGTGTATAAGACTGCAAGAAAAATCAGGACTTTATAAAGAAACTAAAAAAACCACCCCAAAACACCACAGTTGAGACATCTGTCAGACACAATGCTGTCTAGAAAGACCTGAATTGAAAGCAAAGGAACTTCGCTGCTTTTTTGTAGTGTTCTGTGAAAAAAAACCTGTCTGGTCTGTCTTTATAAAAAAAAATAAATCTGACATCCATATATCTCAACTTCTCTTTCTGAAGAAAATAATCTGAAAAACCTTCCCAAAAGTGAATACTTCTGTGTCTGAGAAATTGTGACATGAGGGTTAAAATCAGGACTTAATGAGAGAAATCATTATCATCTGTTCCTTTCTAACCAAGCTGAAAATTCTCACTGCGTGAGAATTTCGATAAAAATTTAGCATCCTAGTGTCTCTGCAAAGTCCTACAGAATGGCTTTCAGGTAAAAACATAATCTTTGTTATGCAGTAACTAATTACAAAGGATTTAGGCACACTGAGAAACTCTAGAGCAATACCTTCTGCCCACTAAGACAAAAAAACTTAATACCATGAAGTAATAAAGTCAAACTCAACCCTGAAAAACACTTACAGGAAAAAGCTGTAAAAAAGGCACACAAAGTTGAAAAGTAATTTCAAAAAGAATATTAAAAAGAAAGTTCATGACCTGAATCAGGCTTGCTGGAAAGTGTTAACAATTGTTTCTTAACCAGTATTACCTGCAATAGTCCAAAAGGGAGAACAGGGAATTTCCTGGACTTAAATCATGCAAAAATCTACTGATTTTGTAGAGAAAACTCCCTGGGAGGCACACTTGGCTCAGCTCAACATCATCATCCAAAATAACCGTCAGGGAATCAAGTAGGAAGAAGTAATTCCAATGAACATTGTTAGTACCCTCCCTGTGATGTTGTTCCTGAAATTCCCCAAAGACAAGAGAGAGTCATTTAGGTCTGAATAAACCTTTAACATCTGGTATAAAGTCAGGGAACCAGCTAAGGGCTGGGAAGAGGTAGTTAAGGAACAATTCCATCAGCAGTGACAGTGGAAGACCTGAATTGTGGGTCAAATATCAGTAAAGGTATCTACAATAAACTAGCAAATGAACAATGTAGAAATATCTGAAAGATGATGAGACACTCAGAGATTGTAAAATTGGTCACAGGTCTCCAACTGTCGTTCATGTTGGCACGCCATCAGATTGAATTGCCATTCTAATGACAACTGTCAGGATCTAGACAGGTGGATCTAGAAGTACAAACTCCATGAGAAACAGTCATGAAATTTCAGCAGAATGGAGTTGTTTCTCATTTACTGTGGTATGCCATAAGAGACACTGTCTAAAGGTCATGGGCAAACTCCTCTTGTAGCTATGAGCTAATGACATTTTGGATGGGATACTGCCATGAAAAAGGTTGGCATTTTGAACCAAAGACGCCATTTTCTGCTGTTTATTTCTGATTGCATTCACCGAAATGGCATTTCCTTTTAAATCATTAGGATTATGTCAAATTGCTTAGCTCTGGCATTTATTTCTCCCCGGCAATGGGAACTGACTACAAGTGCTAGAACCCTGGCTACCCAGCTCGGTCAAAACAGAAACAATCTCTTGCTAAAATATGGTGATCTTGGCAAGGATCTATTCAACACATCACCACAACAATAGATTTAAATAGAGCCATAAAAACCAAGCTTACTAGTGCCAAAACAAGGGGGAAAATAAAGCCCATTTCCCATTCTCAATATGGCAAGTAATAAAAAATATCTGGTAAAAATCAAATGAAGCTGGTCAAGCAATGTTAAAATGGCTTGGAATAGTGACAAAAAAAAGATCAGAACAGCTATGGACAGGCAATATGCACTGGACTGTGAAGCCCACTTTGCATCATTACAGGAAGAGACACAAAAACCAGCATAATGTGGATAATTGCTATCATCTGTAAAAAGAGCTGGGAATATAGTTAAAATATCAAATAAAGATGGTCAGACATGATACAAGACAACACATTTCTGTCAAAGATGTGTGTTTCTCTCTTTGTTCAGAGTCAGTTCTTTAGTCTAACACTTTTCTCCTTGCCCATTCTTAATCAGGTCTGCTTGTATGTATTTACGTGGCACCTAACATAGTGTAGACTCCATAAACACTAGCCACTACAATAACATATTACTCCTGTGAGTGGAAAAACATAAAAAAGTGCAGTCTACAAATAAGATGCCTTAAAATTTTCTAAAAGCATGGGTAAAGGTGCCAGGCAACTAAATGGCAGCAATACCTTTTCTCTAACAACTTCTTAAAAAAAAATATATTAGTAACCCTTTGGATAACCTTTTCAATGAACTTTCTTTCACAACTGAGAAGTAGAAATCACTATTTTTAGAAAATATCTATTTAGAATGTAATGTTTCCAAATAGTTACAATTCATCAGTCAAGTCTAGTACATACAGTAATGCCTCCAGAATGACTAGACCCTTATTCATCCATTTCATAAATTTTCTTCTAATCTATGGCATCAAACAGATGCACAGTGGGGTTTTGTACCTAAGAATGCAGTTTGTCAAAGCATTCTAAAACTGATCCATACTAAATAACAGACTACATTGGCTTCCCAGCTGAATGTTAACCCTGATTCTCAAACCACTGAGAGGATGAGAAAACTTTCATATGCAAGAAAGAGAACTGTTGATAAAATTTGTTGGGTTTGGGGTTTTTTTAGGATGGTAACAGAGAGCCACAAGCACCTGCATAATTCCATGTGGGAAGAAGTACTTTAGTCACTAAAATACTATAATATGCTTGATTTGCCCACTGTAAAGCACAGGGTAATTTTTTTTTCAGGTTAGAGGTGTATTTTATTCACTTACATTGTGTCATTCAAGAGAAAAAAGTAAAACCAGATTCAGTATATTTTAAAAAAACAGAACACACCTTCTTTTAAGCACTGCAAATAGATATTTACAAGGCTTTTGGACCAAAAGCATTACAAAAAGGAGAAAGAGAATTCACAATAAAGCAATATAGCATGCAACAAACTGTGGAGTTTTGAGATCTTGCTTTGCTGTCTTAATCAGGCAATAGCTCACACAATTTCTATTTCTGACTTTGCAAGGTTATGGAGTTAATACAGGCCTGTGAGGTCTCAACACACTGCAATAGTGTCATTAGTGAAAAAGTTGGGAATAAGGGGTACCTCCTTCCTCAGATGGCCTCGTTATCTCACTGCAGTAAGAAAAGGTAGGGTTCGTGTCAGAGCCATCTGATTTATAATCTCCCAAACTGGTAGAACGTAAATACTGCTTACTGTAACGGCTTGCTCTTTCTACAAAGGTAGAAAGAAATAAAGAATATCACAGTAAATAGATGACAGAAGTGCAAAGACAAGTAACAACATAAACCTCACCACTGCTAACACTGCTTTTGGTACACTGATGATATTATAATTAAAGTGAATTCTTCACAATTTTGTATCCATTTTGAGCACCATTAGTTCCAAAGCTTGCTTCAGAATCTAATACAACTAAGCTTGTTTTTTGCTTTAAAAGAATAGCAGAAATGGAAGGTAGGATTGAGATACAAGAACAGGGATGAAGATGAAACACATAAAAATTTCCAGTGGAAAATCCAAATGTTGCTTTATCCCAGCATGCATACAAGTGCACGTGGAAATACCTCCGTACATTATTCAAAGGAATATTTAAAGTTCCACTATCAGTAGCAAAGAAAATACATGTGCAAAATTAAACATTTACAAGGTTATAGGGTGGGAAAAAAATCCATAAATTTGTAAAGCCAAAACACTGATACATGTTATTATATTACTTTCTCTCCTTTTCCATCTATCCTTAAATTATGAATGCCTTGGAGTTGCAAATAATGGCACAAAGCATAATATCATATGCCATATAGGCATATGCTATGCATAAAAAACCAATTTTATAAATAGGCCACTTTCTTTAACTCTGAAATTTTATGAGGTCCAGCTATTTGAAAATTCTGCTTATAGTGAGGACAAAGTAGGCCAATGCTTTTTAAGTGGCTACTTGTAAGTGGCATGAATAACCTGTTTAGGATAAGATTTATTTCACTATTTCTTATCTGCACATGTGGTTACAGATGAAGCTCCTATGAAACACTGCTTTTAAACTATTGAAGTTATAAATATATATGAAAGTATACTTATAAAACATACAGCTGGCACATTGACCTGAAAATTTATTGTATCAACTTAGTTTCAAAAACATAAAGAGCGTGGAAAAGTCAGGATATAAGCAATACCAGAAAGCATATGCAGACTCCTAGATTGAATATTGTCTTCCAGAGGATCAATGTCGAAGATGGAGCCAGGATCTGTGCGCCAAACTTTAAGATCTTTTTCCAAAGCACAGAAATTATAAGACAGACAAACAACAAGCATGAAAGGAATGATCTTTAGCAATCAGCAATCAATTTTCTTCATCTAGAAATTAACAAAAATATCTAGATACTGACACGAAAATATCAGAAAGAAATAATTTCCTGCTTAGAAGAACTTAGTGCATTCATTTTAAGTTTTGACACTATTTTAAGGAGACTTTTGCTCCCAATTTATTTTCATTTTCTAAACATGACCATAGTATTTTCTTAAGTCTAAATAAATGGGAACAAGTTAAGTATCACATACCAGAGCTCTTTTACAGTAGCAGAACCAAAATAATCAGAGCTACAAAGGTATTTTCCCAGTTCACCAACAGCACCCTTACTTCATGGAGATGCTGCAGTATAGATCTCTAAAACTGAGAGTTGGCAGCATCCAGTTGACAGAGGCACTACAGACCCTCCTTTGCATAAAACAGAGATCATGTCAGCCTAACAAGCAGAATCAGGGGCATAGTTCATCCTACCAAAAACAAATTTCTACTAATTGCTCAATTTATATAAATTCAAAAATATTGATCTTTCTTAATTAATTCCAAAAAATGGTCTAAGGAGACAAATTCAGCTGTAGAAATCTACCTTGTAGACATCTGCAGGATAGACTGGTAAAATGAAGCCCACTCTTGATCTTAACTAGTAATTTCCTCTGTCTTTCAAATATCTGTTTCCTAGGACACAGACTTACAGTTGATCCAGTACCCCACTACTAAAAAGCATTTCTGGAATTCAATGTATGAGTTCAATAACAGTGGTACTCATAGGATCTTCAGCTTTAAGTCATATATGCAAGTTACTAAAATCTCTCAAAATCACATCTCAACACGATATTGAAAGAAAAAAGAGTCCACAGGGAATAATTAATTTCATATTACACTTCAAGTTAAAATCACAGTAGAAAAGCAAATATAGATTCAACCATGTTTTAATAAACTTTTAACAAATAATTACAACGTTGTACAGCTTAGGAGGAGGCTTATAATAAATGCAGAGGCAGGTACAGTGTAAATTGCCAATCTACTCACATCAATTTAATATATATGATCCTACAGGCAGAAGTGTTCATATGCTTGAGGGTAGGAAGTCTCTGCAGAGGGATCTAGACAGGCTGGATTGATGGGCCAAGGACAGTGGTAGGAGGTTCAAGGCCGAGTGCCAGGTCCTGCCCTTGGGTCACAATACCTCTGTGCAGTGCTACAGGCAGGGGCTGGAAAGCTGCCCAGTGGAAGAAGATCTGGGGGTGCTGGTCAACAGCAGCTGAACATGAGCCAGCAGAGATCCCAGGTGGCCAAGAAGGCCAGTGGCATCTTGGCCTGTATCTAAAGCAGTGTGGCCAGCAGGACCAGGGCAGCGATTGTCCCTCTGTACTGGGCACTGGTGAGGCCACCCCTTGAGAACCATGTTCAGTTTTGGGTCCCTCACAACAAGAAGGACATGGAAGTGCAGAGAAGGGCAACAAAGCCAATGAAGGGTCTGGAGCACAAGTCTGAGAAGCAGCTGAGGAAGCTGGGGGTGTTCAACCTGAAGAAAAGGAGGCTCAAGGGAGACCTTACCAGTCTCTACAACTACCTGAAAGGAGACTGGAGCAAAGCAGAAGTAGGTCTCTTCTCCCAGGTAACAAGCGACAGCATGAGAGAAAATAGCTCCAAGTTGTTCCACAGGAGCTTTATTGGATATTAGAAAAAATTGGATATTAGAAAAAAGTTCTTCACTGAAAAGGTTATCAAGCCCAGGGAATTGGTTGAGTAACCATCTCTGGAGATACTTAAAATTGTGCTGACATGATGCTTGGGAACATGGTTTAGTTGTGGGCTTGGCAGTGCTGGGTTGGAGTTGATGATCCTAAAGCTCTTCTCAATCTAAATGATTCTATGATATCTGCTATTCTAAAATAAAATAATTATTTAATCTCTTCACACCAGTTTCAAATAAAACCTTGATGTAAAATACAGTCAGTCAAAGCACAAATCTGTGAGATAACACCTTTTTACTGGGGGTTTTCTTCTTGGACAGATCTGTCTGAAACATTTTCTCAATGCATTTGAAGTAGGAAAAAAGTTGTCTTTCCAGGTTTGTTCTTTTGCTGGTTTGAGTGGTAGCAAGATAAATAATGGGTTGATAGGTAAAGTACGATTGTGAGGACCCAAAATATGTCATGTTTCAAATGATTAATAGCCTAGATGCAATGGAAAGAACAGACAGAGCTAATAAAATAAATCCCACAGCTTTAGAATACATTCAATGTATGTACATTATACGTTATCTACTGCAACTCCCATAAGGTGAGGTGTAGTGCTAACTCCTTCCTGCCAAGATGAATTAAAGCCAACACAAAATCTTTTGATAAATTATGTATTAGTCCTAATGATGATAAATCATGCAACCACATAAAGCACTGACAGGCATGACAGGGCTGGGGGAATCAGTGATTGCCCAACTTTTCCTGTTTGCATGCCTTAGTAAATAAAAGATGTAATAAGTATGGCTTCATGGCAGCACCAGTGCAGCAGCCATTGATTTGGATTGATTCAATCCATCTCTGTAACCTGAAATAACATACATAGAATCTTGGCAATTTATAACATGAATCAATTTTAACTCCCTGGTTACTTTTGCCACTTCAAAATATCTTTATATTCATGTGAGAATTGTGGATTCTCTTTAGTAACACACCCAAAGTTCAGTTACATCAATTTATCTTGATGGGTTTGGAACAGCTTTAGCACGGTTAAAACTAGTGCCTATTTGCCAAAGCCGAGATATGAACTTCAGCAATTAGGCATTTGAAAAATTCTTACAGTTTCACCAATAAGAGGCACTCCAGGTACAGAGGTACTCACTAACTGGATGAACAATTATCAGCTAGGAAGAAAAATCACAGGAATCATAGTTGTGTTTTTCAGTTTGCAATTTTTTTTAGCTGCCAAGGACATTCCATGAGCAGGGAGCTCACTGCTTCTTTTTAAACAAGTAGATATTACAATTGCAGTTCTCTGAAAAAGCATGAGCTGAAATATCACAGGTTTGTCGTAGACTTTTTCCTTCATATAATTGTAATATTTTTGTTGTTTGGCAGGCATGGGAGAATAAGATTTTCTGTGTGTTTTGGTACTGGAGTATTTTAAGGCGATAAGTAGTACTGATATTTCAGTTACTTACAGCTCAAGAATTTATCTCATGGGTGTTCTTAATCCCAATATACTTGTGTTAGCAAGCCTTCGAGTGTTAAACATAGGGTTGCCCGCAATTCTTACACAGGGCTACAGCACACATGCAATGCAGGATTGAGTAGGAGGTTTGAAGCGTGCACCAAACAGCATATTGCAAACTGCATATTAAACTAGAGTTTTGCAGGAGCTTTCCTCTCTTCGGCTGCACCACTTCTAGCTATGGGGGACATTATTTGGAGACTTTAAGGAAAATTCCGAAAAGCGTCTGCCAGGAATGATATAGTTAACCTTGCTTTAGGCAGGAGGATGGACTACAGCACCCACCAGTTAGTACATTTCACCTGCAATTTCTCTGGGTTTTGCAAGGTAACCCAACCTTGCTGTTATTATTGTGCATGAAGGATTTTAGAGTGCTATCTCAGCATGTTTTTCCATACATAGATCCTCTGGGGTCTACGTGGTTGTAAAGCAAAGGAAAAGAGAAAAGGGACACACCAAAAGAAAAGGACATGAGAAAAAAAAAGTCAGGTTGCCCATTTCCTTTGCCATAGCAGACTTGCTGACTTTTAATCGATTCCATCTATCCACTTTGATTTTTAGAGTTCATTATGAATAGCACAAATAATATCTTAACACAATACCCTGTCTTTACATACAAATCTAATCTGTATTCTACCCCTGAATACCTGATCACCTCTTGCATCACCTTTTAAAATACCACTTCTGAACACTTCTTGGCTTAGCAGAGACCTAATGAGTAATTAATGAGTTACGCCTTGAGATATTTTTAAAGCTGTGTGAAATTCTAAAAGAAGAGGTAAATGGATATGTACAGCCCTGGAGAAATTACTGACTGACAGAAAGGGAAATTTCGAACAGGCCTGCAATATTTAAACATTGAAATCTTGGAGAATCACAGTTTCAATAATCTTTCTTCTGTGAAAAATTAAGATTATTGCATATATTTTTG
This sequence comes from Oxyruncus cristatus, assembly GCA_013399855.1. Classification (NCBI taxonomy): domain Eukaryota; kingdom Metazoa; phylum Chordata; class Aves; order Passeriformes; family Cotingidae; genus Oxyruncus; species Oxyruncus cristatus. The sequence goes on from VXAY01012530.1 coordinate 6,753,984, forward strand.
CTTTCTGTATGGAGCCAAAATTCAAATTTAAAGTAATAGCAGACTATCCATATAAAAAAAAAAAAAAAAGACACAGCAAATGATAATGTATCTCCCATCCATTCCCATTATTACTTCACTAGAAGCTGACATGGAACCAGTAGTTCAACCACAAGTTTCATGCTGAGAAAAGAGTGAAAAAGAAATCTGGAGAACACAGGTAAAGGCTTTTATCTTCCCTCAGTGCTTTCAATAGCAATACTTTAACAACTTACCAACAATTATTCCAGGTCTTCTATCCATTTCAACAATATGTGGATGCACACCTTTATATGCTGCATCACTCACGATTTGGGTGTTTTTCCGTACACGCTCTGTTATAGGATCATCTACCACTGGGGTGAAGCCTCTGCCCTTTGTCTTCTCAAAATCTTCATGGTATTTTACCTAGGAGAACAAGAAGAATTACATTTTTCCCTAAGCTGCAATTGGCACCAAATGGTTATTCTATGCAGGAATGCATACGTTTGTTTTATGAGGCACTTCTATTCTTTAACCTTGCACCATAATAGAATTGGTACACACATGAGACAGACTGGATGGCCAGTCGAGTCTTTTCTATGACCCTAACGTGATTTCCCGATATTTTATTAGCAATGTTGCTTTTCTTTTCTATTGGCACTAAATTAGGCATTAGCTCAAGCTGCAAAGCATCATCTTACAGTCAGACGGGACACAAAAAAACCTGGTCCATTCCCTTCTTCTCTCAAATAAGATAGCTCTCGACTGATGGAGACAACTACATCTGTCAGTAAAAATGTTCCAGAAGTAGTAGTTCTAAAGAACGCAAACATTTTCATTCACTGAGAATTTTGAATACATGCACAGCTTCATAAGATAGGTATTTTTTTTCTCTTCTGTTTTATCATATGCCAGCTAGCTTTAAACATAGGTTTTTAGAAAGAACAACAGCCTGATTTTCAAAGAAAAAAAAAATTAAAAACAAGGACATTAGAGTAGAAAGTGTTATAGCACCAAGTGTTGGAAAAAAAACCCAGTATATTAGTAAGAGTTATAAAGGTAGTACTGCTGATTATGCATATTTACTTTTTAAATAATCTTAATCATCAAAGATTTAAATTGACAAACATTCTCACACAAGCCAATGCACACAAAACAACTCATTCCAAGAACCAAAGCCACGCAGAAACCAGGAACGTGCACAGGCACAAGGTGAAGTGTGTCACCTAATCCAGTGAAATTGTGATGCTCAAATGAGGTGTGTACATTTTTAAGGAAAAAAAAAAAAAAACCACACAAACAAAATAACAGGCATTTAACTGTTAGAAAACTGTTTATTAGTATTTTGAAATGTTCATTACAGTCATATGCAGTTAGCAAAAACCCCCTCTACAGGCATAAGAAGAAAATATTCCTTCCATACTTAAGGAGAGAGTTTCATTAGTTACCTATATTAATGGAAGGCAAAATCCAATGGAAGTCAAGTGCCATTCCTTAGTATGCTCTAGTTATAGGAAGAAAGTACCCTACCATTGAGATGTTGTTTTGAGTTTCTTTGACATGCCTTAGCTCAGGTGTGTCTAGAAGAACGCTACGTCTACCTTTCATCTGTCTCTGATCACTGCTGTACTTCACCTGCAAAACAGGAAGAACAGCACATGGGAATTTTTTGTTTACAGTAGAAAGGATGGTGAGAATCACACCATGCAACAGTACCCTTTCCAAACCACAATGCTAACAGTTTTCCTGTTCCTCTCTTTACACCCATTTGCTGGTAGGTTATTTCACAGGAGGGATACAGATGAGCTAGTATATCTGTAAGGCCAAAAGGCACATTATTCCATCAATCACTTACTCAAAAGAAAGTGTTTATCCAAAAGCTGAAATTCATGACTATTAAATTACATAAGTGAACTAATTAATTCATCAACTGGAAAATAAGACAAATAATAAGAAAACACCACTGTGACTTGGACATCTTTAAAACATATTTGTATGGTTGATGATAAGATACCTTCTTATTACCCAGACAGACACAGAGTTTGTCCCGAGTCTGCTTCCAGGATGGCATCACCTGAGAATCCATGCAAATTCAACTCGTACAAGTGGATTAATCCTTTGGAAGCCTTCTTGCTCCTGTTCGATAGCTAGTCTTTACTAGCAACACAAAAGCAACATGTCTGGGAAAAACCTGAATGTGCTGTTTCCAAAAAGAACATTCAGGCTCTGTATTTTGTGCATCAGTAAGTATAGAACCTCCTATGTCACATTTCTGCTGTTTAGCTTATTTTGTTGCTTTTTACAGACTAGTGGCTCTAAAATAGTAAAAGTATTTGGTCTTACTTAGTGGTTCTGGAGTGAGACATACAGTTTCTTCTAGCTTGTTGAATTCTTTAGCCAATGGCCTCTCTTAGGTCCTACATCACACTGTAAACTGTGCACTGAGTATTAGTAAATATTTTAGATTTACCTGTGTATTCACACTCCAAAGTGTTACTTCTCAAATGTGTTGCGCAAATCTATTTCAACATGGATTTGTGATGAGAGAAACCATGTATTGAAACTGTCTGACCCTCCTTAAGATGACATATTAGCAAAGAAAACATAGCTATGAAAATATGACTCTTGTCTGTGTTTCAAAGGTCAGTTTGAAGAAATGTATAGAGAAACAAAAATATATGGTACTTCATATTCTTGAAATACTTCTGAATTAAACAGTAAGGTTTTTTTAGAAAATACATTCAGCTACATATGCTTTTGAATATAAGACATTTTCTGGACAGAATAATTACAGACAACATAGCTTGGTTTTCATCATGCTCATTAAAATAGAGGAGTATTTATCCCTGTAATGCTTGAGAAACAAATTGAAGGATTCACTTGGCAAAAAGCATTTCATTTTCACAAATTAAAAAATAATTTAAAGTCCAGAATTGTTGTGAAGTTTTCCCCTTATTTTTAACTATGCACCTCAAAACTAATTGATTTTGGTAAATATTCATGAGCATTTTAAGAAAGTACTTAAGATATATGTAGTTACAATGTTAGATTCTGTTCCTTTGTCCTTAGAGAAATCTTCTGACAAATCCAACCTACTTTTCTTTTCATTCCTACACTCAGTTCCAACGCGCTCACTACTTTTAGTTCTCTTCTGCCACCCTGACACAGTGGTCCTGCATGAAACCTCTTCTGCTTACCATCTGCACCAGCTTTGTCACTGATGCTATTTCAGTGTTGAGGACACAGACTGTAACATAATCAGTCTGATCCTTTACTCCACCACGCTGGTTTGACTTCTTCATTGCTCCTTAACAGAATTGTCGCCTGATTCTTATGCCACTGTAGTAGCAACTAAATTTTATTATCATAAAAGCCAAGCAATATATATTATTTTACTCTTTAGTATTCAGCAATAGGACACATTCAGGACTACTCAGCTCTAACATAGATGGCATGTCACAGAGTGGCATGGACGCTTCCATGCTTTGAATCACAAAAAAACCCCAAGAAATTTGCACTGAAGTTAAATTCTCATTTCCTTTGTTTTTTACTGCAATTCACTCCTGCAATCTAGCAATGAAAATCCGGTAACAAGAGACAAAGATTCTTGAAAGAATGACTGACCTCTAGTGACTCTCGCCTTGAGAACTACTGGTACCAACTCAACCACTTACTTTTTTGCAATAATAATCAGGCAAGTCTGAAAATGTTTGTTGCACATATATGCAAGGGCATGTACTCAAAAGAATAAAAACAATATCTTTTCATTGAATGATGCAGTTAGATTCCTTTGACATGTCAAATGTAAATGGAAAAGCATATCCACATTGTATTTCCACAATGACTGAAAATCTAAATGACAAAATGATTCAAACAACTTGCCGAGCTGATGTTATCCTGATTCTTCCTGACTCTCTCTATCTCAGGAGTGACACTCACAGCAGTAGCTTTGCCAGGTTGCTCTCTGTAGTGAACCTATTATTTAACAGAATAAAATGGTACATACTATTTCAGCTAAAGCAATATCCCATTGTTTTACATTAAAATTCATTATTTAAAAAGTCATCCAGGAAACAACTGAAAGGCTAAAATGCATTTGAGGTTTATAAAAGTTTATAAAACTTGACTTTTGAAATATAACCTTGATATTTTTTTCTGTATAGGGTGCTTATTAATGTATTTCTGTGGATATATATACACATACGCACACAACATCCTGATGTTTACCAGACTGGTCCTTGGATGTACAGAGAAATATCTCATACTTGGAATGGAGTTAGGCCACAAATAATGAAGTCAAGCAGAGCAACGAAAAACTGAATATTAGCAAGGTCCATTGCAAATGGATATTTGTCAAGACTCAGTGACTCCATAAGGCTTCCATCTGTGTTCTAAATTTTATACTCTACGTATTCAAAGGTGATTAAACACAGAGGGTGCAATACATCAGACAACTGCCAATTGAATCCAGTATAAATTTCACCATGCATTTATTAAATGTACTGTAGGAACATCCCCTTTGTCACTTTTTAACAAAATACACTTGTAGCGATGATGCATTAACCAAATGCACATTCAAGGCCGGATCAGCATCTAAAGTGGATAAAAGATGTGGCATTGATGGACCAATCAGTCTAACACTAACAATGGCCCCAAATGCTGGGAAGTCAGATGTAGTAAACTTTTAGTAAGAGATTCTGGCGAGAGATTTACGTCAAGCCATATAGTTTTATGTAAAATTAACTTTTCCACACAACACTTCTTTTAATAAGCTCTTGGGTTCGTGTTATAAGGATAACTGTGCAGATACATTATACTCATAATTCTTCAGTGCTCTGTGGCAGTAATGCATGTATTGCTCAAGCAATTGTCTTCCAACACAATACAGTTTTGGTCTGTTCATGTCAATATATTTCAGCTGAAAAATTAATGTCTTGAAAAAATGATGGTAAGCTTTCAAATGGATTGAACTTGCACACTGACATTTGTAAAGGTAAACTGATTATTCAAGAATTAATGTTTCCAGAAATAGCTGAAGTTTCAGAATCTTCATTCAAAGCTATTCAAGTGACCTGAAAATAATTTAAACTTTCCATTGAAACTTGCATAACATAGAAATTGGTGAAAAGTAAATTATGATGTAAGAAGAAAAACTATACAGCCTGGTTTGAATCACTCAGAAAAACAGGCTGTTTTGAACAGAATACATTTTAGAAGAGCTAGATCCATAAAAAAAGAAAAAAAATCCAGGAGTTAACTTAGAGGAACAGAATTCTTGAGAATTGTGACTCAAAATTAATTTTGGTGAATGCGGCAGAAAACAGCCCAGGGAAACACTGTAGGTATTTGTCAACCCATTAAATATGGCTGCTGATGGCAGCTCCCCCTGAGGAGAACGGCTGGTCTCTCAAAGACTCATTAACAGGGTACAACTTCATCAATACAGGAAGACAGCAGCACACTCCAAAACTCCTTGCCTTCTTCTCTGTGCTCCTGCAAATCATATGACTTTCTAATGGTTATGTCAGCTATTAAATACTAAGCTCTGATAGGAAGGTTACTGAGGAACCAGAAAAAGATAGGTAAGAGAGCAGAAGTTTGAGTACAACCACAGCTAATTTTTTATAAAGCAAAGTAAAACAGATCTAGAAACAGACATTGCGTTAAAAAAAAGAAAAAAAAAAAAAATCGGTCAAGATTTCCTGCAAATATCCAAGACAGAGAATAACATCTCAAGGATCTCAAAGCATTGCAGCCATTTCTTTAATCAAATATGTGATGCTTCATGTGCCATTTCCCAAAACAAGCAATGCGTTTTCACAGTTGCTTCCTAAAAGAGGGTTTTCAAGTAATTCCATTACTTGAATTCAAGTAATTCCATTATTTGAATCCCAATACATTAGTTTCCCCCTAACTAGAGAAAAGGCACAGCTTCTGGAGGCAGAAATTTTTACTCATCCTGTGCAACCAAAAATTATACAAAGGACTAAATGAGAGCAACTTCCCATGCTGACATTCTCTTGATTCCTCTTGACTCGCTCCATCTCAGGGGTGACACTCACAGGTGTAGCTTTACAGAGCTGTTCTTTGTATTGAACCTGGCAAACATGTCAGAAGATGTTACAACAGAGACTTCTGAGTAATAGAAATACAAGAGTGTGCTAGACACCATTAAAGAGCACACTGCATTTGGGTGGAAAATACCATTCCTTAATAATCACCCACATCTTTCCACATGATACTTAGTACTCACCCTCTTGCAGTTCTATCTCAAACACAGACAAGTGATGCATCAACAGCAATACTTCACTCTCGTTGTTAATCAAAGTGCAAGGCCAAGGAGTTATCATTTTACCATTAATTAATTAAATTAGTTTTTGTGGACAAAGAGGAACTAGCACAAACACCACAGACATATTCACTGAGACACAAACACATTTAATAGAGAAAAGTGTTCAAGCAATAAAAATGGGGCACACGTTGCTAATATTCTTCTGATTTTCCTTAACCCTCCTTAGTTCTGGTGGATCAGAAATAGTTGTTGCATGTTGAATTTCTTCCTTGTATTTAATCTGCAGAATAGATATTACAAAATATTAGCAATTTAAAGAAGATACAGATAGGCACTAAAACACAACAAACAGTTTATAACCTCTCCCTTACACATATTGCACAGCCAGACCACATCTGCAAACACCATTGACCTGAAAAGGAACAGTTACATTTAATTTCTGAAACAGGCTGCTAGGGTCTCTAATGCATATTGTTTGATGCAATGCATAGAGAGTGCATATAACAAGCCTAGTGTCCTGAAACACAGCGGGAATATTCATCACATGGGATTGTGGCTTTCTTCATGATAATTGGGATGCTGCATATACTACTTGGAGACTTGCATCACTTTGACAACAACTCGGTCTTGCTATTATCTTGCTATGGAGTCTACCAGCCCACCTCAGAAACCCAGAATTTCACAAATGTGTTCCTAAAAGGGTGGACGACTGCAAAGTCTCATTCAAGTTCTCTAAAAACACATGCAGACACATAAGTGAGAATACAGATGCTTGGACAGAGGATGCCTTTGAACATGCTGTCGTATTTATTGTTGCTTTTGCAACATTTAATTTTCAACTTTCCTCTCCAAGACATGGTACTTCTGAAGAGTGCCCTATTTCTTAACACAGACAAAACAACTTGTTTTTCTCTAAGCTCATTCTTGGAAGCTGCAGCTGCTTTGGCTGAAATTTATAAATAAATAAAACCAAACCAGACCAAAGCACAGACCAGGAACGGAAAATTCCAGTCCAGACAGTTTAGGACTGGCAAAAATACTAAAGCACTGGAAAGAAAAAGGATCTTTTAATAGAGGCTATTAGGTAAGTTTCAGAATTGGCAGTGCTACTAGTCCTTAAAATGCTTCAAAATGTCCGTTACTTGAGTTTTAATCTGACCCCAGCTTTGTGGTGTTGACTGACATACCACAGGGGTTCTCTCATGGATTTCACACAAACAAAAACAAAAATAGAATCTTCTCCTGAAAGCCCTCTTCCCAGTCCTGTGTCCAGCCCTCCCTGCCCCTCAATATAAACACATTTTTAAAAATTCTGTAGTTATTTGTAGTTTTCAGTTCAGACTCCGCTACAGTCCATGGGTCTGTTGCTTGCTTTCAAAGTTCTGTGAGATCTTGACTCCAACTGTTTAAAAGGCTGCTTCTTCCAAACTAATCATCACAACAGGTGAGATGAGGTCAACCTCCTTGGCTGTCACCACCTTGTTTTTTAGGATTTGAAAACAGACCATTATGATTTTAGTCTCCTATATATGTAATCTGGAAAAATCTTATCACTTTCAGAACATGATTCAACAGACTTTTTTGTGTGGTTCGTTGTATAGTGAGTGTTATTTTGCTTTGTTGTTCTGGGGTTTCTTTCACTGCAAATTTGCTTCACATATTCCATTGTTTCATTTAGCTCAGAAAGTACTTATAAAGTTGTCCTAAGCTCCTCTGGCTAAATCCAAAGATATATGTAAAATGTTTAAATCTAATGGATTCAAAATTGGTGTAATTTACCCTTCCTTTGGGACCCCTGTAAATTACACAATATAATTTCCCTCTTAGTGCACAATATAATATCCCTCTTGCTGACATATAATTTGAAACATTCTTGCACATTGTCTTTAATTTTGGCATTCTACACTTTTAATAAATATTATATAAGGCTTAAGTAATTTCAAGTACACTACATGTAATAAAATACCTTTTGTAAAACATTAACACTACACAAAAGAACTAGCAAGGTAAAGGCCATGCTACTTCCATCATACTACTACGGCACTAATGCATTTTGTGTTTCTCTTGGTATGTTTTTGTTCAAGTGTGTTTACTAGCATACTGATCAACCTTTCATTTTCCCCTCTTCACCCCTATTTAGAACTTCTAAAACAGCAAGAACACTGCACACAATTTTTCATTTCACTTCGAAAGGTATTGTGAAAAAACATTAGAGCAAGACCACTCCTAATAATAAGTGTGAGAGGGAGAGGGGGTGTGTGTGTGTGTGTGACTATTCTCTAAATAAATCCCTATGGTAACTGGAAATCAAAAAACAAACAATCAAAGGAGACAAAAAAAAAAAATAAAAAAACACCCTTGAATGAAATAAACCAACAGCTTCCCAACCAAAAATACTACTGCAGGATTTAGGACACACGATAGCTTGCACTGTGACTCACAGTGACAAGATGAAAAGTGATGAATGGAGCAGAGAAAAAACCAAGTAAAATACGAGCTTTTCAAAATTTTATGGAAATTCCCTACCTGACCTTACTTTGCTGGGATATGCAGTGTTTAACAGTGCTCGGTAACCAAGGAAATTCTAGTAGAATAGATGTCCAGAGGCCCTAATTTAGATTTCAACTAATATTTAAACACAACTTAGCGTCACATATATATATTACTTTCAAACTTTACTCTTAAAAAAAAACATCTAATCATCAGAAAAGTCATGTCACAAATATAAAAATGGCCCCAGAGGAGTCCACACTAAATATAACAAACAAGTGAACAATGCAGTTAAAAGGGTTTTCTTGCTTGGCAGTCATTTTCCTGCTTTTTTCGAAGTTTTTATTTATCAGAAGAGAATGTTCTACTTGAAGAAAAAACTCACTTTTATATTTTATTTTTAGTTGCTCATTAAAGTGCCAAAGACATGGGACATCCACAGATAAACAACATCAATTCAAAACCAATCTCATCAGATCCACAAATCAACTTGACATCAGCATGTAAAGAGGCACAAATTCTCCACCTTATCACATAACTCAAGTCTGGCTAAAATTTTCCTCCTTTTGACGTGCAAACTGTATCAAGTCCTACGTGATACTTGCAGACTCTACCAGAATATTACAGATTTTCTTTTTCGTCATGTGGTACTTTTTCAAATTGCAAATACAACTCCTGTTCAGTCTGTCATATCAGGAGATACATCTCCTGTTTCTTACCCTTGAAAGACAAAACACTTTCCTCAAATATTTCGTTAAAAGGTTTTCCTATTTTTTATAATGCTTCAGTTAGAAACTCTACCTTTGGACATGGAATAACTACACTAGAGATGAGCTTTACCTCTACTAGACTGGAGCTCTATACCCAAAACCCTATATTCTCTAAAATATATATCTCATTGGAATGAGATGCATAATATGAAAATGTAGAATTTTTAGTAAACAAGATGAAAAAAAATTTGTCCATCATTTACTCACATAAGAATAATTAATGTTAATAGCACTTACCGAACTAATATTCTGTTGATTTTTCTTTACTCTTTCAATCTCTGGAGTCTCTTTTACAGCTGTGCCAGCTCCTACTTCCTTCTTATAAAATACCTTCATTTCCCCAAAAGAAAAAATAATTATAAGACTGTTAGCAATGCAAGTACAAGTTCTCATAAAAGGGTTGGGCAGTTTTCCAAGTTCCAAATTGGTCTGACTATAAATCTTGCTAGGAAAGCAAATACTTTAATTTTTCATAAATCATACCAATTATCAATAACTACGATAACATTGTTTTTAACTGTAACCCAGATAGTATATTCTCATCCTTAGACTGACCTCAGCATTTTTAAGTATTTGTAATTACAGTTTTAACCTTGGAAATAATATTAAAATTTATATCATAGTCTATAAACTTTTACAAATGTAACTTTTTACTTGAATAATTTCATTCATTTCAATTGACCGCGCATATACACGCAAGATTTGATTTGGGATTTTTAATTTTCAGATCTTAAAATACTGTAAGAAGTGAACAGATATTACTATTGTTTCTAATTTCACAAACTAGAAAATGTTGTCATATTCATGACAAAATAACCAAAACAACCAGAGCTACAATCCAAGTCACGCGATTTTTGACTTGTGGGTTCAAGCCAGAAAGCTGAGGACTGCATCTAAAACAAAGCTCACTTCTGAAAAGATACACATATAAGTCTCCTCTCTATTTCAGATACACATGTTGTTTATTTGAATTGTTTCAGTGAAGGATAAAGCACAGACTGCATCAGTAAAATCAATCATTCAAAGTTACTGAAAGAGACAGTAGATAACTCCTCCACAGATTCCAAGTGTGGCTATAGTTTAAATAACCATGGAGCACCAGTTTGTGCTGCAAAACTCCAAAGTTTTACTTGAATTTCAGTATTTGGTGTCTCAGCTGTTGCCATTCCAGTAAGTATTTCCAGGCTGGTAGTGTAAAAAACAAGTCCGATCCTGGAGTTCATAAAATAAATCTCTACTATTTAGTATTTCTACCTTTCTTAAACCAAGATTTATTTAACTTTTCCTATCAATAAATCTTAGATAATAAAAACATCATTCTTGATTCACTTCTCCTACTTTGTTGAAGTCCTCTGTAACCTACAGTGAATACTACCGCCAAATATTCTGGAGGAGAGTCAATGTCCGCAACTATTTTTTAAATATTCAGAAAAACTTTAACAATTTAGAATTTTGGTTTACCGTATGAGAACAGAGACAGTTTATGAGGAAGAACATGAAAGTTCTTCTGCAGCAACATGTTAGGTGGAAAGGTTTATGTAATGGATTGAACTCTTCTACCAAGTAGGGATTGCTGAAATATTTTGGAGACAGGAATTTTTCTCTGAAAGAGATGACTGAGAAGTAAATATCCCATTGTAAATCATCTGCCAAATGAGCTACTGAGCTAAAAGCAGCAATGATCTTACCTGCAGAGCTAGTCACTTTTTTTGTCCCTTAAGGCAGGAAAATACTTGAGACAAAATTCAAAAATCAGAAGAATATTGAGTCATTATTTTTTTTATATTGAGGCTGCTCCCAGCTATATCTTAACTCAGTAAAAAGTAAACTACCTTTATAATCTAAACAGCACAGAATGATGGAAGATTAAGACAGAGAAAGACGGAAAAAAAAAGATAATTCAATCACAGCTATAAACTGCTTTCCTATGTCTGGAGGATCCAGTTCAGAAACAGAAAATGGACAATCACAAAATAAAGCAAATACAAATCACCTCAAAGACAAAACATTTTAATTTATGTTATCTAGTACACTAACAAAGAGGATAATTATCAGCCTTGGCACTGAAGGCTCAAACTGGCTTTAGAGGGCTGCAAGGGGTTCAGATGCATCAGGAGCTTGTCAAGGCTTAATTAAGTGGTGAAAGGTTATTACATGCCTGGTACCCAACCGTCAGCGAGTCCCCACTGCCAGACCCACTGACATCTTCTATTTGAAGACTTCATCAAAAGCTATCAAAGGCTGGAGCAGTCAGGAAAGCAGATCATAGAGGCTCGCTTGCATCCCCTCTGTCACAGACAGTTTCAGTGTAGCATGTTAGAATGCCAGTGACATAAGAAATGGTGATAATACCATCACACCATGCAGCAGAGCACCATTCAAAACCAGGAGGCAACAGATGTCAATAAACAAAATGGGGTCAGTGGGCCTGTCAAGAGCTCCTATCAGAAAGCAGTCCACAGAAAGGGATCTGGGGCTCCTGGTAGACGGGAAGTTGACTATGAGTCAGCAGTGCCCTGGCAGCCAGGAGGGTCAACCGTGTCCTGGGGGGACATCAGGCAAAAAGCATCACCAGCCAGTTGAGGGAGGGGATTGTCCTGCTCTGCTCTGCACTGGTGCAGCCCCACCTTGAATATTGTGGCAGTTTTGGGCACCACAATATAAGAAAGATATTAACCTGTTAGAGAGTGTCCAAAGGAGGGCAATGAAGATGGTGAAGGACCTTGAAGGGAAGCCTTATGAGGAGCAGATGAGGTCACTTGGTCTGTTCAGCCTGGAGGAGACTGAGGGGAGACCTCATTGCAGTTACAACTTCCTGGTGAGGGGAAGAGGAGGGGCAGGCACTGATCTCTTCTCTGTGGTGACCAGAAACAGAACCCGAGGGAATGGCCTGAAGTTGTGTTAGAAGTATATTCAAAAAAGATTCTTCACCCAGAGGGTGGTTGGGCACTGGAACAGGCTCCCCAGGGAAGTGGTCCTAGCACCAAATCTAATAGCGTTCAAGAAGTATTTGGACAATATTCTCAGGCACATGGTGTGACTCTTGGGGATGGTCCTGTGCTGGGCCAGGAGTTGGACTCGATGATCTGTGTGAGTCCCTTCCAACTTGGCATATTCTGTTATTCTGTGAAAGATGTAGCTTTCAGCTGTCCTCATCCAAAGGAAGAAAAAGAGAAGGTAATGGCTGGAAGACATTACAGGAGTGACCACCAGCTAGAGAAGCCTCAGACAGTTATCTTCTCTGCTTTCCTGGCAGGCTCTTACTCCCCTGCTGATGCCAAAGCTGTACAGGATAGCTGCAGGCAAACAGCTCTGAGAGAAACTAACTGAGCCCGTACTTCTGAGAGCTGGAGAAGGTGTGGATATCTCTAAGTGAAGAAACAACATCTGTGTCAGATAATACTAAAGTATTTAAGTCACTTATATTCCTTTCCCTCAAATCATTAGTTTTATTAGTATTACTTAGTCTACCATAAAAAACAACCACGAACTGGTCTTTTGTTCTGGAAGTTAGATTTACTCCTCTTCTCTGTTATATTACAAGCAAAGGCAGAATTACAAACAGCAGAATTAATGGGCCCAAAAAGGAAGTGGAACTTAATACATCCCAAACTGGGCAATTTTAGAAATCTAAGCTCATAATTTATATTTAGGGATACACTGAAACTTAAATCTAGCATAAAATTTAAAAATATATCCAGTGTAACATAAAATCATTAGATATATGTATTTATGAAACCCAGTCTGTTCTAATTTTATAACCAAATCTTGATGCACAGTACACATGATAGAAAACAGATGAAAAATCTTATATGCACATTAAGAAGCCTTAGATTTTTTTTCCCTTTTAAATAAAGTACTTCCTGGGGCTTGATGGAAAAAGAAAAAAAATCTTCATTTAAAAATAACTGTGGCTTGGCAAGGTAGTATAAGTAGTTTAGAAATTCAAAATAATAGTGTCACATCTAGAAAAGCTGAATATTTTTTTTACTGAAAGAAATGAGTGATACAGCTTTTGCCAGGAAAATTATGCAAATGTCTCGAAGGACTTTTACTCATAAGTTCCCTATTTCATGCTGTGGTACAAGAGAGCCTATTTAAAATGAAAAATATCTGAAAAGCTACAAGCAAAGAGAGAAGCACTATTACTCACTGAACTGATGTTTTTCTGAGTATTTCTTATCCTCTCCATCTCGGGAGTGTCAGGGACAGTAGAGTAGTTACAGAGCATCTTTTCCGCTTCATCTTTGTACATTTTCTGAAAAATAATTTTTAAATGTCTATTTCTTGCTTTTTGGGCTGAGGATATCAAAAGTGCAACAAAAGATGCCTATTGCAAATGAGCCTCCCCATCCCTGTCCAGTATTTATTTCAACATCTCTCCTCCATGATATTGTTACCATTGCCTGTGCGGGACACCCAACACTGTTCCCCACACTAAAAATATATAATATATAATATATATATCCTCATATATATTTTCTCTTTGCTGTCAGGATATATGTAACATATCATTAGATAATGTAAAAAGAACTACAGGTAGATGTAAACAAGTAAATTCAATTTTCATGGTATAACATGCCTAGATAAAAATAAGATTTAGGTAATTAAAACATTTTCCTACATGTACATTAATTTTGTATTGGTATGAAAGCCTCTACAGAGCTACAGAAGAAGTATTTTGAGCAATGTATGTCAAGCACTTAATATTACACAGAATTAAAACATTCAGCCTTTGACTATGTCTACCTGGCTTGCTATTTCCAAAGCCCTTTTGACCCACTGTATTTTTGGAGTATATGGACCAAGTTGCATTCCTTTTCCTATAATTTCAGTCTCTAGATCCTTTTTATATCCTTTCTGAATAAGAAATAAAAGGGAAGAAACCCCATAACTAGTATCACAATTCTCCACACATCCTGTCTTCAAAGCTATTCTGATAGTACTGGTCAGACTTTAAAAATAAACTCTCCAATGTCTTTAATTTTTTTTTTTTTTTTTTTTACACACTGCTTACATCTTTTAGCCTAAGAATGTTCAAGAAGATTTTAAGTTTTTAACATCTCATTGTGTTTTACTTCCAAAGTAATCTTAAAGCAATTAATTGTGAACTTACCTGGCTGACAATTTCAGAAGCTTTTTTGGCTCGTTGTATATCAAGGGTATCTGTGCTCACTTCCATTCCCTTTCCTTTAATTTCATTCTCCAAGTCTTTCTTGTATTCTTTCTGAAAAGAATAGCATTGGAATACATCTGACAGCCAAATTCTTAATTTTTTCCCCCAATTTAATCTCTGCAATTCCACTGAGCAGCATTCAGAAAACACCAAATACCTATTGATTCAACAGTACTGGTTTTGTAGAATCTATCCATGTGACACCCACACTGTAGCTGCTGACAAGCTAAAAAATTCTTTTAACAGACTGCTCACTTCAGCTCTGATGTAGCCTTTCACATCTATCTGTCTTGGCAGTTTTGGCAGCTGCAATCACAGACATAGGTAAGATGAGACTTTCTCCCTCTGCCGTGCTTTGCAAGACTGGTGTCATGAGGTTTTAGCATCTCTCTAACTCGTTTTATCATTTGGCTTTAGCTAAATAAGTAGTTATTTAGACCTAAAAGCAGAACACAGCCCAGGCCAGGCGTAACTCATGAGGAACAAGAACAAGCTGCAAAAGATGATGGAAAAGTCAAAGTTCTGGGAAGTCTTAACTTTCTCCCACATGCTTATTATGCAACTTCCAGACTCCATGCACCTCAACAGATTAGCTATTTGGTGAAATCTGTGGTATCGCTATTGCCTAGATTGGTCACCACCTGGAATTCTCAATGACAATAATTTGTTGCATGCTGTCAAATGAAAGCTTGTACCAGGTACAGTACTGACCATGCTTGCAATTTCTGAAGCTTTCTTGGCTCGTCTTATCTCAGGTGTATCTGGACCAACTTCCATGCCCTTCCCTTTAATTTCAGTTTCCAGGTCTTTCTTGTATTGTCTCTGTGAAGATAAAACTTACACGTTATATTCACAGTATCCAGAGAGTTACAGGTAGACTTTTTTTTTTTTTTTTTTTGCAAAAGGGATTGAAATTTAGGATTTTGAGTCAATCAAAACTCTCAGATTAAGGGCCACAACTCTCAAGACTCATGGTAAGTTGTTGTCAGAAAAAAAAACATAACAAACTACAGAAGGAAAACTTTTAGAAGGCATTCACTGACTGTACAAACCTCTGCCACTGAATTTTTAATGTGGCAGAGAGTGGGAGGAAATCAGACCATACAGCTTGCTACAATTATTCTCTAAAGTAAAGGGGGAGTTTAGCTCTGCAGAACATAGTGTAATAAGCTGGTACTTGATGCCAGCCTAATTGAAACACATTTTCTTTTAAGAAAATATTTTATTTATGAAAAGACTACATGTTAGAAATTTAATACCATACAGAATTGCTTCCAGTGAAATTCCAGAGCAGGAAGTTGTAATTTATTCATTTAATAGGTCTTTCCTGAACCATAGCCATTAGGCAAGTGGCAGTCCTCATCTGTGATTGCTGCTTTTTCCTCAAAACATAAATTATAAATAAACAATAACTTGAAAACAAAATGAATATTTCATCTTTATCTTATACAGGCAAGGATATATTCCTTGCTCATCAGCAAATTATATTAAAATGTAATACTGAAATATTGTATACAATAATTTTTTATTTGTTTTTTTTTAATATTCTTAGCCACTACTATTCCTATTACTACTGTAGTAATCACCCTTTTTCTATTCCAGTTCATCTCTGCCTGTGGAAACTTTTTTTTCAAAATAAATACATATAATTAAAAAAAATTCGTTACTTTTCTTGCTTGAAAATTATTTTTTAGGTTGTATGTTAGTTAGAAAAAAAAAGGAGAATATTTTTCTACTCAATGCAATGGTCAGATCACTTACAAGAACAAGAGCAAAAAGATTTTAAGTCTTTCATCTTTGTCTCATTCTGATATGGACATAAATGTGATAAAACAACTCTTTACTTTGCAAACCACAGTTTTTTGCAAAAAGTGTAAGTTAACCTGGGGGAAGACATCATCCCTCAATTCCTCTCTGCTAGCAGTGGGATGGCAGATGTTTCCCCTGAGCTTCATATTGTGTGAAACACCAAGGAAAAGATAATCCTGGGAGTTACATCCATATAGTCCTGCACTTCTTTACAGCGGTCAGATTGGCCCTATACATGGCATCCCCTCTGGCTTTTATGGCTAAGTATGTATATGTGTGCAAATAAGCATATATATTTTTATATATATATAGACACACACATATATATATACACACATGTGTGTGTATAAAATGAACATAGAATGCCCAAAGGCATAACGTGCAGCATGAGTTTAAGTGTTCCCTCTTCCCTCCCCACACGCTCCAACCCTGCTGCTGCTTCCCAGAGACAGTCTTTGGAAGACGACTCCTAAATTCAGAAAGTCTGTTCTAAACAGCACAGTTCTAAATGCTTTATCTATTGACCCCCCTAACAATCTCCTTTAACCTTTTCATTGCCTGAAAATCTGAAATATTTGTCCTGAGTTGATTTTTATCCAGAGCTTTACTATATTTTTAAAGCAAAACAGAAATAGCCTTAGTTTCAATACTTATGTATTTCATTGTAGATTATGTAACACTAAAAAAAAAAAGGAATCTTCTCCACTGAGTTTAATGTAAAAGATGAACCCTCTGTGATATTCATAACCTTCACTAGCATAACGTACCTCATTTAGTATCTGAGCTGCATTTTTCACTCTAATCAAATCCGGTGTATCTTCAAACACTGTCATTCCTTTTCCTTTCATTCCTTCTTCCAAATCTTTTCGATACTCTTTCTAAGGATTAAAAAAAAAAAAAAAAAAGGAAGAAAGAAAAAATAGTGAAAGAGGTTTCTCAACTTAATATTGCAAGCAAGATCTTGAAAAGAAATGCCACTTACTAAATGTCTGAAGGGTCTCTTTGAAATTTCTATGAAATATGAATTAGTTGTAGTGCAGATTTCAGAGTTAAAATAGAATTGGAAATTGTGAAATCAAAAGATACAACACTGAAAAAGTGAAAAGATTTGCATGTCGTCATATATTTTGTTGTGCTCTCGAAAACCAGCCCTCCCTATACAGAACTAGCACACTGTTTAGGGGCCTTGACTGTCTTTCAGACAGTTTTAACTGCAGTAGCATTTTCTTTCTGCAGATCCATACATGCTGTGCTGCAGTTTTTACCTCTGTTCCACTAATGGCATCCCAATCAGGATGGATTCCCTGAACAACACACCAGGACCTGTTAAAACAACCACTTGATAAATTATAATGTAGAAGCAATATTCCTACCATATCACCCCTGTGCCTTTTAGACACTGCACTGATACGATCTATCAGCATTCAGCAGCCGCAGCCTCCAGAGTACTCAAATGTTCAGTATAAACTTCAAAGCACACTAGAACCTGCCTACAGACATTCGGTTATTTTTCCTCTTCCCAGTTCCTACAGAGCTCATGTAAGCCTACCGAAGTTCAAGGTCTTTAAGTTTTGTAAGGATTTTTAATTGCTCCATCTCCAGGTGAGGATTAGGCTTTTTTAAGCAAAGAAATTAGAAGACCACTGAAGAAAATATATATCAGAAAGATTTACACAGACATGAACTAATACTCCTAATTATGTATTAAATTTCGTAAGCAGCAGTGAGCACCTTTATCTCTCCATAAGCTCTTTATTTAAATAAAAGGAAAACAGGTATTTTTAAAGATGCTTCTTTTATCATCACAAGCATGTCCTACAACAAGCAGGAAACAACTTCTATTAATTTAGAACTATTAAGTTCATCTGTCTCTTCTGAAGGAGTTGTGAATGTGGTTCCAGAAAAAAAAGTTCATATTGTTACAAAATAGGAAATATGTACAGAATTATCTACAGTGGGAAGGTAACAGAATAAGCTGGAACATAGCTGACACTTAGGGGTAAAAAAAAAAAAAAAGAAGGAGTTGAAAAACTGATTCATTTTTCACTAATTTCTTCTTGTTTCATGCATTATCTATTTAAAGTTTATTATGAACCTTAATGCAAAGATACTGACCTACATCCTTGACTATGAAGAAATACATCATTTTGCTGAATTGTGAAAGACAATAATTAATTTGACCTATGTAATCTTCGAGTTTGGAATATGTTCCTTGAATATGGATATAAAACCATACAAAATTCATGCAGTTTTGCATTAAAATACCATTCCCATTTTCTCATATTCCTCCTCTTTGGCTTACAAGCATGGTTTATTCCCTAAGTAATGAGTCATAAAACTTGAGGAGGTAGGAATTAGGGAACATCTTAATGCATATAGCACTATGGAGGGAAGCCACATCAAAATTTTCAAAGATGAACATTTATAGCACATTACAACTGTGCATGCAATAACCACTTCTGTGAGCATTCAGCAAGCAGATTAAACAAAATTACAGCATTTGCATTTTTCCCTAGTGAGTAGATATACATGAGATGTATGCATAGAATGGTACCGCACAAACTAGACCCAGCTTGAGACTTGCCTACCTGACAGGCAGGCTTATCAGAATAAATTATTTATTGGAGGATGAATAATAAAGAAAATCTGAGAAGAAATTTTTTTCTTTGTCCATATGAAGTCTAGCAGACTGGGATAAGTTGTATAAAGAACAAGGTAAGGAACAAGGTTCAAGGGTTTTTAATTCTAGCATCTTTAATTTGTTTTGGAAAAAAAAATCAATTCTTCTTAAAAAAAAAATCAACAAATACAAACACGGTACTGTTGGTTTCCAAATTCAAAGGGAGGATATCTATCAGCTCTGCTCTTCTCTTCTAGCAGTTCTAGCTCTTCTAACTTTGGTCAAATAGTAACCATAATCTACAGAACCAAACAATACTCAAAACCTAACATGACACCAATTTTGAATAACATTATAGAAAGACTAATAATAAAAGGATTCTCAGTTATGGAAAAAAATTATTTCATTTGAAGTGACACGTACAACTGAGAACATCTGACAAATCTTGAAGAAACAGAGGGCATAGAGAAAACAAAACCTGTACCTTCTAACAAAATGTGCTTACAGCAATATCACAGCTATACTACGGAATTTTGGTCTTCTTTTTTTTCAACCATAACATAGGTAATTATTTCAATTAAATTAGTTAAAAGTGACCATACACAGCTTAAGGCATCCGTATAACCACAACAGACTATTATAAATGTGAAATAATTACTCAAAAGGAAAAACTGCCATCTGGACGCCAACAGAAATCCTCCTTTCCACCCCTGTATCTATCTAAAAACTCTGTTTTTCTGGTTCAGGTGTGCTGAGCTTTATAATTTCCTTACTACACGACTATTCAGAATACAAATTGATGTGAAGCTATTTTTACTCATGAAGTGACTTGTATTCAGCTACCAAGTTAACTTTAAGCTATTCAGCACTCAGTAGCTTGTAGGGATGCTGCTTATTGCTCATTTACAACTTAACAACAGCAAAAAATACATAAAAATCCTTTACCTCTTTCAGAAGGTTAGTGACTTGCTTTATATGCAAGAATTCTGGGGTCTTGTCTAGATCCAGTGAGGGTCTTCCCTTGATCCCTTCTTCAAAATCTTTGCGATACATTTTCTATTGAAGCAAAACCAACAATTAGTGGTACATACATATGCAATTCCAAGCATATTTCAGAAAGAACACTATAAACAGACCCAGAAATTAACCATGTCATAAATTAGTCATCACATTATAAGCAACTTCATTACTCATTTCATTATCTAGATTATAGATAATTATATAGATAATAAGAAGACAGAGACAATCTAGACAAAAATATGTGTGTGGTATTTCCAAAGAGATTGTTGAACTTGAAATATGAAAGAAACAGTTTGCTTGGTAGGGAAAAGAGAAGACAAATGGCACACAAGGTAAAGGTCTGAAACTCATTAAAGTTTCTACCAAGAGGATGAGATCATCTGTTTTCCATGACACAGCAAAAATAATGGAATCAAACTGCAGCATGAGGGACACAAGAAAATACTCTTGCTCAGGATGGATGGTGAAGCACTGGACTAGATTGCCTGGGAGGTCACAAAATCTCCATTATTTGAAGGGGGTTTTTGTTTTTTTTTTTAAAGTCAGAAAAGTGTGGCCTGACATAGGACAGCCAGTGCTGTTCTGGAGCCTGGGAACACTCCTTCCCCATTGCTGGGAAGCATGTTTCAGTTAAGGAATGGGGTTGGCCTGGGTTCTGTGGCATCACTTGCTCACATGTGAGAACCATCCCTCATTAATGATGGAATTAAAGGGAAAAGTTAAAAAATTAATAATATCTGAACTAGATGACCTCGAGCTTCTTCTCAATTAAATGATGCTACAGACAACCTCTGCCTAGCATTAGCAGCAATGGCCTTTTGAGAAAAAAACAAATTTGAACGAAGAACTGAGTTACAGCATAGCAGAGACCACTACTCAGTATAATTCTACCATATCCTCAATTTACACTCTGCTTCATACATTTTCTTAACCTGAGTACAAGATGTCTGCTAACTTCTCTGTTGATCTAAATTTTACTTCTTCAAGCACACATTTTCACCTACCTCACTTTGCATCTTTTGAGCCTCTTTTGAAACTTGATACATTGGTGTATCCACAAACTCCAGCATTGATCTGCCTTTAGATTTCTCATAATTCGCTTTGTACTTGACCTAGGAAAATTAAAATAAAGTCTGTTAGCAGCTGACAAAATGTGAGATCTGATTGCTTGCCTCAGCAACAGACAAATCCTGTCTTAGCCATACTCCTTAGAAGTTTTGAGTTGGAAGACTCCTCCCAAATTTAACCTGTTAGAGAAACAAGGCAGCTAGATAAGGTAATTTTTTTTCTGGAGTCATTTATTCCTTTTCTTCAAATTGTCAAACCTAACAATTGTGAACTTTGAAGACAGCAGGAGTGAGGAGGATCAATCACAATCCTTAAACTAATTGCATGATTTTGGCCAAATGACCTATGTCTGAACAGTTGGCAGGTTTTTAATAGGATCCCCTGCCATGTTTCCCATAAAACAACACATTTACTGTAACAACAACAAAATCTGTTTCACAGCCAGGCCCCACAGGTCTTTGTTTCAGGTTCAGGAGCACCTTTCTCAAACGAATTTTTGTTTGTGCCTGTGGGAGGGAGAAGGGAAGGAAAACTAATGCCTCAGTAGGATCCGGTCTTGCACCAACATTCCCCTCACAGCTACCAGGGACCATGACCTTAAAGCTAGCAGTAAAATCACAATGAAGGACACAGGGTTAAGACATCAACTTATAACTTTATGCTAACTTGCAAAGCAAATACACTTTGTTTGGAAACCTGAAGAAGCCTTCTGAACTCAATTCATTCACATTTTTTTGATTAAGGCGGGCAAACACATTACTTATCTCAAGCGATCAGTGTGGGGTATGATGGAATATTCTACACAAGCCTTAAAAGAAAGCAAATAGCTACAAATCAAAATATTATATCCATAATGAGTAATGTAATTTTAATTTGTTTTTCTCTTCAAAAATAGTGATGTCTGAATTTCTCTTTCCCTGTCAGGCTTCTGAATTAGGTTTGGGTCCTGCAAAAACACTCTTCTTTCTTCTCATGGGGCGCTCCTGATTGACTATGCACTGTACATCACTGTAATCTGTCATGCAGTTTTGAGACTGATTTAATCACTGTTAGAATGCCGTATTTTTCTCTTTGCAAGATGTATGTGTGGTTGTGTATACCTGACTTTGAAGCACCACGTTTGCTTTGTGATAGATTTGTTCAGTGGTATCCAGGGTGAAATGATAGAAGCCCTTCCTTTGCTTAAATCATTTCTTGTATTCATACTGAAATAAAAAATATCCAAGAATGTTTTCACAGACAAAATCCAAAAGGTTTTGGAATTTAAATGCCATTTAAAATAAGTATGGAAGAAAGAGCATAGAAGAAACTACATTTTAGGCCTCCCAACTCAGGAGTTCTATCAAATTTGAATTTAAAATATTGTGATAAAATGAAAAAAGGATACAATAAAAAATAACTTTTGTACATTCTTAGAGAAAATGTTTGTCCTGTTAATCCAAAAGTCAAATGTTTATGTTCGATAGAAAATAAACTTTACTGTTTACATTTGACGTGCAAAGGAACACATATGACAGTCTGGGTTTGCCTCCTAGTGGAAAGAATTATAAATGTCACACAACAAAATCACTTCTGTAGTGGAAACAAATGAAATCTACCTCCATCTATAGATACTGATTTCATACCTTTACTCCATTCCTCAACTAATGGAACAAAATTAAAAAATAATTCTATAAAATCAAATGAGGTAAATCTCATAACCTCTTGCTACATTAAGCTACAAGCACTAGATTCAGTCTCTTAAGTTCTATTTATTCACTCTGTTCCATAAAATGAAATACATCTAAGTTCACCTTTTTTTTAGCCTGTAGTTCATTAGCATCTCAAAGTCTCTATAACAGGCATAGATTTAGAACGTGAAAAGCAATAAACTATCTGTTACACATATATCAAAGTGTTAACTTTTATGTCCCCATAGTTTATGCTACATGTATACCTGCCATGGTTTAACCACAGTCAGCAACAAAGCCTCACACTGCTGCTCACACACTTTGCCCAGTGGGATGGGGGAGAGAATCAGAAAGGTAAAAGTAAGAAAACTCATAATGCGAGATAAGAACAGTTTAATAATTGAAATAAAATAAAATTTCATCATCCTCATAATAAATAGTAAATAAAAGAAAAATAACAAAAAGAGAAATAAAGAAAATATCAAGAAAAAACAAGTGATGTAAATGAAAAAAAAATTGTTCATCACTGACTGACCAATTCTCAGCCTGTTCCTGAGCAGCAGCTCCCAGCCAGGTTCCCCCAAATTTATATGCTGAGTATGACACCATATGGTGCAGGATATCCCTTTGGCCAGTGTGGGTCAGCTGTCCTGGCTGTATCCTCTCTCAGAGTCTCATGCACTGCCAGACACCTCAGTGGCAGGGCTGCATGAGAAGTCGAAAAGTTCTTGACTTAGGGTAAGCACTGCTCAGCAATAACCAAACATCAGTGTTCGGTTAACAACCAAATTGTTATCAGCATTATTTTCATCCTAAATCCAAAACACAGCACTATACCAGCTACTAGGAAGAAAAGTAACTCTATCCCAACTGAAACCCAGGACAATACTGTATGAGGAGAAAATTCCACCTTGTGAATTCTCTTCCTTATCAAAATAACAAAAACAGGATGAGTTCAACCTGTCAAAATCAGGCTATCTGTGTCCAAAAATGCCCATCAAGTTTTCCTCTTAACTCTTGGAATTTATTTCTGTGGAAGTTGACTTGTATAACAGCCTTGCATTGGTATTACAGTATACGTGCTTCATAAAGTCTTGCACACATTCCTACACTCTAGGTCAATCAGCAAACCCATTCATTCAATCAACCATATTACTTTATGAGTTTAATTAATCATACACGTTTCAATCTGTCACACCGGTACAGGCGTAACTGTGTTTATGTAGAAGATAAAGAGAAGCACAAAGTTCAATGGAGAAAGGTATACTGCAGGGAAACAGCAAAATTGGGCAATTAGCAAACAGCTCTGTGTTTCAGAAGGAAAAAAAAAAAAAACAGACCATATGATCAGTCATTGGAAATCAGTCAACAGTACAGTCAGGTAGACTCTTTCATACAATGGAAGCAGATTTCAAAACAGATTTGATATGAGCTGTGGAGAGACAAGGAAGAGAACAGAAGGAAGGTATTGGAAAAGCAGGGAGAGAGGCAGAAGAGTAAACAATTTTAAAATCAAAGCAATGATATGGGGAGGCCAAATCTGAGAAAGGATTGTGAAAATGGGATTTCTGCAGAAGACAAATAGTTAGTGGAGAGACTAAGGATTGGCAAAGCATTCTTCTTCCTGCTTGTAGCAAGAAAAAATACCCACCAGCATCCGGACAATGCAAAAATCAGAGACTTAGTATTACAGAGTCCCCAGATGAGCACATGGACATTATGAATCAACCCTTCCTGGGCAAAAGAAAGAAATCAATTTTGCAAGATGTGATCTGCTTAAGGGAAGGTCCGGGTTTCTATCTCATTAGAGATAAGATGACAAATCTGTCTTGGAATCTGCTCGGCTCCTGCCGCTGTAGAGCAATCTTCCTTCCCAACACTACCCACTCATGCTCCTCCACAGCAGTTCTGCAGGACTTACGTGGGTTCTGGAGTAAACATGACAAATGCAGTTAACCAGCCTAACAGGCACCACACATGCAGCATAGGTGCTCTTGGCGTGGGAGAGAAGCTTTATCATGTCACAGAAGCCAGGGATTTCCTAGCTCTGCCTTCCTACTTCGACCCCCACGACCATCAAGGGGCTTGTCTTGTTACATGGCAGAATGCAGCACGTGCCTGTTCTGACCTGTGTAGGAAGCCTCAGACATTTAGGAGGGACAAAAGTTTTAGACAGAGAAACTGTAAGGGAGGGTAGCACTCGAGAGCCTGTTCATGAATGAAGTCCAAATATTAAACTAGCATAATGGTCACTTCTGTACAGACATTTGCAGATGAAAGCAACATCTTAGAGAAAACAAGATTTGCAAGGAAAGAAGTATCCTAGAACAAAGGAAAAAACGAACAAGGTTTCAGACATATAAGAACAAACAATATCAGAGGTCTGATTCTTCCATAGTACATTGTTTGTTCTAATAAATGAAATATATCTTCCTAAAAACTTGCTTTTCATCCCTATCTACTACAGTTACAATACTGTAGTCTACTACATATGAGACCATGAAGCAAGTACCAAAAGTTTTTGTTTCCTGCAGTGACTAGACATACTACATTCCTTGCTACATTTATCTTTCAGGTCATTCTTAAAAAGGCAACTTACATCACTGTGTGTTTTGCTGATGTTTAAAGCATGGTTTAAATATAGCAGGTTTGGTAGATCAGACGCTGGATCATGTAGGCTTTCCAAATCTTTCTTGTAATTCACCTGGAAAGAGAATTCAGGTTATGCAAACTAAAGATTAACAAAATATTTCACAGGTTTGTATTACAGTGTGGCCGTCAAGAAACAGAAAGCATTAAGTGCTTGCCTGAACAATCTCTACCAGCCACTAGATGGTGGTCATCCACTACTATTTGGAAGAAAACGAAAAATCAATATAGGATTCATTCTGCTGAGTAAGTACTTAGGAACTACTCGAACTTTTCCTCCAAAAATGACACTTCCAACAAAATCACATTTTGTATGACTTTTCAGACTAGAAGTGTTTTTTTTTCCTTTTTCCTCTCTCCTCCCCTCTCACCCCCCACTTAAATCAAGAAGATCTTCCTCAATACTTTGAATCTATTCATTTTAAACACCATTAATTCTTATTCTTTTTCTCCTGCTTAAGGCATTACACTAACTGTCTAATTTAAAAGGTTGTATATATAGCAGTAAAAGGGAAGTGCTCCTGGACCTTTTATCCAATGCAGATTGCTTTCAGCAAGTATAAGCAATATGGTGACATAAGGCAAAAGATAATCACATAATGAAGCAGGAGAAGATAATTTCCTATCAGCCTACAGGAGAATTTTCCATACTTCTGATAGCTGGATGCCCAACTTAACAGGAAGAAAACTAGTCACCTTACCTATCTTGGATGAAAAATCTTTTAAACTAATACCTCCACATATGTATTCTTCACTAATTTAGTGAAGAATGTGTTCTTCGCTAATTTAGGCAGATTCTAAATCTAGGATATTTAATTTGCACATTTCTTACAATAATAATTAATTCAATTAATTTTTTACTACACATGTAGATTTTGGAAACAATTACATATTCTGCTGTGCCCTTCCCAGAGCCAGTCTCTCCTGCTCCCATTGCATGGTGCCCCACACTTTGGAAATGCCAGACTACAGAATGAAAGCTTGTCTCCTGGCTCTCTGGGATCACAGCCTCAAAGAAGAGCTCACATTTTTAGCATTAGACACACTTTTAAATATATTATCCCAACAGCATTATCACTCTATATAGATTTTTTTCTCCAGTCTGGCTCCAGCAGCAGACACCCATTGCTCAACATAGTGACTGCTGTATTTTGTAATACTATTGGGAAGATTAACCAGCAGAATGAAGTCTAAAAGAGAGACATCCGAATCTGAACTCCTCATGCAACCTCCTTCACTTCTCTAAACACAGGCACCTACAACAGGTGAGAAGAATTGCCATAGACCTGTTTATTTCTTTCCTGAATACAAAGGGACCAAGTACAAGGCCATTAGCTCAGAGTAAGCAGTCGTGCCTTTTGACACAAAAAATTAAGAAAGATGAATCTCATCTAAAATGGTTATGAAAAACTCTGTAGATCCTCTGTCAGAAGAGGAGGAATAAATGGGTAACATGCTGTACCTGCTACATATTGTATAGCAGAGACTGCAGCTCAGAGTAATTCATAAGATGACGAAAGAAATTCTACTTGTGAAAAAATGTTAGGTTATTCAGGATGTAAATGCATGTAAAATACAAAGCCAACTAACTTACATCACTTGCCAAGGTGGATGCAATCTTTGCTTGCTTGAAGGAAGCACTGTCGAGAGGATTGTACTGGTGACTCTTCATTTCCTTACTGAACTGCTCTTTGTATTTCACCTTTCACCAAAACAAATATATCTAATATTAACACATAACACTTAAAAAAGGTACAGAGAATTCAGACTACAAAGACGCTATTGAAGGCAATTGCCTTATTCATAAATCTTTAACCAATGTTTAAAGAAGCTTAGTTTAGCCACACCTGTGACTGTCTTGTGTTGGTTTCAACATAAGTTTTAAGCATCCAATTTTACTAAAATTTTAAGATTGTCATATGCGATTACTGATGCTGAAGGATTTATAAAAAGAAAACAGAACCAAAACCATAGGATTCACCTGAGTTATCAAATAAACCAGAACTGTTTGATTAGCAGTAATAATCTCCTCACTGAGAATCATCCAATTCCTATCTAACATCAAAATTTTGGGTTTTAACAAAAAAAAATTCTAAGATTAATAAATCGCAAAGTTTATAAAACAAATCACTTGTGAATTTTTCAACCACTTGAAAGTGGGAAGTCAGAATCAAACTTCCCACTCAGCTGTCTTCCCACCACCAGGTCCACGTGTCACTCGTGCTGTGCTAGACTGTCACCAGAGCCCCCAGGTCTATTTTTGATTCCAACAGAAATTTCCCATGAGACACTGAGGAATCTCTCTGTAGTACAGTCTTTTCCTGGGGACAATGCCCACCTCATTACAGTGCTAGAAAGTATAATTAAATGCCTGTCTGCCACCACTTTCACTCTCTTTTCTTCTTGTTCAAAAGAGAAAGGGGGAATGACAACACACGTAAGAGGAAATGAGCAGTATGTAAATATTGAGACAACAGCATTAAAAGTAATTCCATCACAAAAATTCCATAAAATATGCTGAAGAACTGAATTCAGAAACCGAAAATAAAAAATTGAACAAATAGTGTATCTCCCTCCTTTGCCCCCTTTGTGCGTGACAATCGAACATCTGGAGACTATGCACACGTTTGCTTCTTTCCAACAGCTGGGTATAATGGAGGAGAATAAAGTTCAGTCTGAATTATGCTGCTTTCATGAATTTTAGTCAGACACCTGATATCTGAGCCTATGCAACATCCATTATAATTTACCACGCTCTACATTAAATAAATACACGGATTTTCCCCTTCTCCTTTTTTCTCTATTCCCACATGGATGTCTGATAAAGTGGTTAAACCACCTCAAACAATCTCCTTCAAAAATTATTTTTTTCTCAGCTTTAGTTGTGGGAAGATGGATTTGTTTTTTTTCCTTATTAGTTCTTCCTTGCCTCAGAAGACCTTCAACATGGTTAAGCTTACAGAACCTCATTATCATTAGCCACAAAGCCCAATATTTCATTAATCAGGATAACAAGAAACCAAAACAAAGCCACCCAAACAAAAATTAGCTGCGTATATTCAAGAACTATATTATAATTCCAGCACTTAGGTTAATTTTTCTAAGGAAGGACATTCTAAAACATTGTTACTTTTAAAGAGAAACTCTATCTGAACACATGATGAACTTCATAATCTTTCACACTAACTCTAGAAGAGAGTATCTATTGCCTTCTGGTAGGTTCATCTGGTTCATATTGTTTGATATTTGCCTTGGCTTTGGATCAAGTGCAAAAGCATATATCTGAATACAAAGACAAAGGCAAATCCATGCTCTGTATGAGCAATGAAGGAATAAATCAGAGGGCTTTTCTCTTTTAAAAGGTGTATCCAAAACTTGCCTTCTAATGAAAATCAGGCAGTGCTGGAATATGTAATTCAAAAAGCCTCTGAAACCAGGGATTAAGTCAGCATGGTGAACAAAATTGTGTTTTACTCATTTATTCACTTCATAACAACATCGTGCACAAGAATTTAAATATCCAGCTCCTGCAGGCTGCCTTCTGCCCGGCCAATGAATGGCCACAAACAGTACACACAGGCCACAAACAGTACACACAGACCAAATGCCTTGATCCTTGAGATTCTTGGTAAATGGGAAAGCATTGGTGTCAAGGTGACCTCTCCTCACAATTGGCTTGCCATCTTCCAGCAGCAGATGTTTCATGCCACCTTTTAAAAGATTTTTTTTTAGCAATACATTTCAGTCTAGAGTTTCCTCTTTCATGTCACTTCAGCTCACATTGCTGCTAATGTAGGAAAGAGTGGGGCCAGTGAATCCAGTCTTCAGAAGGTTTGCCTTGCCTTCAGGGCTGTGTGTCCTGATGCCCAAGTGCAGAAGGGTCCCAAATTTAAGGATACCCCAAACAATGTAAGTGTTCCTGTTGCAGTGAGGGCTGTCTTGGTAACTCGAGGCCCTGCTGTCTCCTCTGGCTGCTCAGTTTACTGCCTCCCCTGTGCCATGGCATGGGTCGCTCTGGAGCAAAACAGAGGACACACAGTGATATCCGACGACCCCGGCAGCATCTCCAGGGCACTTCCAGCAGCCACTTCACTGACTTTGTCGTAAGGGATTTGTCTCATTGAAAGCTACACAGACATCCACTTTCTCTTTTATCAGCATTTTCTTGTTTCTTTCTCCCTTTTGAAAGGAAGTGTAAGGTGGGAGAAGATGAAGAAAAAAGAGCAAGCCCATGGATGAGTCACAGTAAAAGAACACACCTGGTATTTATCCTTCTTTTGAACAGGATAAAGTTATGAATGCAGTTTAAAGAGAGAAAATGTACCTAAGAGAAAGGGTTCTAAATAAGAACAAGGAAGAAAAACACTTCATATGATTTCTAAACCATCTGAAGGGGGAAGGTCTTAGCAATGCTGTAATATGGTGGAAGAGCAAACAAGTGGGAGTAGAACTGACAGTTGTTAGTGGACACTTATCTACAAATTTCATCATTAACCAAGATCTTTAATTTAATGAGGGTTTAAAAAGATGATTACTTATTTACCATCTTCATTAAAGTCTTAAGTTTGTTTATTTTTTTAGAGATTATGTAGGGGGGGCTAATTTAAAAGAACTGCATGGAGGTTGCTCTTTAATGATTGCATAAGAAAGAGCAGACTCTGCATGCTTTTAACACAACAACATCCCTAAAAAACCAAACTGGTATTAAATAAGGCCTGGATAAACAAAGTTCTCATCAGCCTTGCACAAAACCTATAAAAGTCAAAATTGCAGCTGGACAGAGCAGTGTCTTTTGAAGCTTAGCAGCAACATTCCTAAATCAAATCTGTAGTTCAAAGCTGTTCACACAGGGAGTGTTCAGTTTCAGAAGTGGATGACATCACCCACTGTTCAGATTTACAAAGAAACTACAAAAATTGAATCATTCAACCACTGGGATCCCAGGATGAAGCAGACGCAGCTAAAGCATTTCCTCATGACCATGTGAAAACATCTTAAAAAAAGGAAAAACCTATCAGAATACATATATATTGAAGGAAATGTCACATAAACAAAGAGAAAAATTGAAATATTCACAGACAAAAGCACTAGTAGAGTTTAAAGCAAAGAAAGATTAAGAAAATCCTAGGTTCTTTGTGTTTTTACTGAAAATCTCAGAGAAGGTGCATTTTGCAAAACATTCTACCTTTAACAATGTTATCCCCGAAACAATACACACAGGATACAGCAACAAATACGAAAATCCAAAATTATTCATTCTAAAACCAATTGTTGAACACCAGAAGGGGAATACATCATATCAGCAGCTCTTTGAAGAAGCTAATAAAACACTTTAGAAGACATAAAGAGTACATAAACAAGCGCTTGTTTTAATAAAAAAATAGCCCAAATTATATGATGTGTATTCAGCAAATTGAAAAGCTGCATGTTTTCACAAGAGCTAACGCAATTTCTGTTTTAAATTTGGTCTAAAATCAACAGAAAAGGGTTACCATGTGCTGTGGGTAAATACACAAGTTCTGGGAGCTATTATTTTTGCTGCTGTTGTTTTCAAAAGCTTTGTTAAATAAAAAATTAAAAAGGAAAAAAAGGAGAGAGTGAGGGAGAGAGAAAACACTGATTTTTGTAGAGCCTTGAGTGCCAGTCAAACATTAACACTATTTTCTTCATTTTGTTTGCTTTCCTGCTTGCCTTGATTGCTTTCTCCCTTAGCTACACCCACACTGCCTGACCTCTTCTTGCTCCTGTTCTCTATACTCCCTAAATTACCTACCCATATGCACCACATTAAAACATGTTATCATCTTCTCTTCCCATTACATCCATCAGAATTGTCAACTTTGCAAATTTACTGTGAGGGTCAAATAACTAATATTTCTCTGCATGTCGCAGCTTATAGATTCATGCTATTAAGGGAGATTATCTACTTTAGCACAAAAAGTTTATAATCCTTCCATTTGCTGAGAAATAAATGGAAACTCTAAAAGCCAGAAAGTCTGGATACAATAATGAGATTATTAAATTTACTATTTTTAAAATCTTGTAATTGTTACAAGCCTGTTTCACTATCCTTGTGTGAAGAGGACTGACATGACTGACCCACATTTAGGTCTCTTCCTCCCATCCAGCACAGGTGCATTCTTCATCCTGCCCCACCACCCTGCTCTTTGGACACAGGGGTCATCTTCATTTTTCTGTGCTTTTGATTTATGATTAGCGTGTCTAAGTGTTATAATGATTCAAATAGTATATAAAAACATTAGACAACTCATGGCCACTGCCTTCCCTCCAGAGGAGGTGGGGGAATTGCTGAGTGCACCTCCCTGCTGCTAAGAGGCAGCCGGTATTTACACCCTCCACGTTGCTGCAGGCAGACGGCTGGCAGCGGAGTGTCAGGCTGAAGCACTGCCTCCCTTTCCCCATCTCATACACTGCAACCAGCCACAACAGCGTAGACTGAGGAGACAACAAGACCAGGAAGGATCCAGGGCCAATGGCTGCAGAGTTTGGACCACCAAGGTTTAGTAAGAATCTTCTTTAAAACAAACCGCAATCAAGACACATTTTGTCCACCGCTCCTCCCTTCCTGCCACACCTTCTGCACTATTTGGACTCTCTAAAGAAGTTAAAATCGCACACTAAATGCCGCCTTCTGCAGACAGATCTCAACTAGAACTGCTCCCATCCCGGTCCCTGGCAGTTAAGAGACTCTGTTATAAAGTGTTTGCAGATGCAGCTTGCATTGTCCAAGAGAAAAAGCACATCTAACAATAATGAGATAAAAAGTGCATTGATGAAGCCTTCCATGCAGCTGGCTCAGCATCAGCTTGCAAGACCCCATGATCCAAATGATATTTTTTGCTTGTTGAGATTGTTGGCCACAATCTCACGGGTACCAGGCTTGGGCAGATGGAGAGGGCTATTGGAAAGGGATCCAGTTTGGTCCCATTTGCGACAACAGGCAGCTGCAAGCCCACTAGATTCTGAAATAGGCTGCAAGGAAAGGAGTGTTTAGACAGCACTTGAGTACAAATAAAGGAGGTTACACACTAAATTTAGATATGAACCCTTTTAAAAACCACTAAAGGTGTTTGCTAAAGGACAGACAGCTCCCTTTCCTGTAAGCGACACCCAGGTCCAAGCAGCATCGCACTGCCTCTTTCTAGAAAGCACTAGTTGACTTCCTAGCCTGCACAATGCTAAACACAAAATAATCTCCTAGCAGACTTGCCCATCAGCAGAGGAACGAGCACAAGATCCATTACAAAATGGAAGACAGAAATCTATTTGGAAGAGACAAACTCATTTTAATTCTGAACACATCATCAACAAAGAAATGAAACCCATTTATTTCCTTCTTTTTCTCTTTGTGTAATGAGTTTGTGACGGTCCAGTGTGAAACAGGAAACCATGCAGCGGGTATCTAAGGATAACAGCAGAAGGAGCTCAGCCTCCTGCAGACAATACACTGTTTTGCAGCTTGTTTTTTATGACACTTTATTCTCACTTTATGATAGTTCTAGACTTTTAGCATCTAGCCAAATCACAAGTATTTGTTACACATCACTGATGCTGAGACTGTTCTAGTATATACACTACTTATACTTGGGGTTTTTTTCTAGCTCTGAGAAGGCTAGCACAGCATTCTCCAATCAAATTGTGTTATCCTGCTCTCACAGGAGGGCAGAATTTGTTCCTGGGTTTACAAAAGCTCCAAGGGTAGCTGGACAGGATTACTAGCGAGGATTATGCAAGGTAGTGTTAAAGAACTACTTCAGGAAAAAAAAAGGGGGGGAAAAAAGAAAAAACAAAAACAGGTCAGCAGTCAAAACTGTTCTCGCAATGTCATGTTGATCTGTAGTAGAGACTTACATGTAGATCTTATGAGTAGAAAACTACCAAGAGGAAGAGGGAATATTTCTGTTTCAGCTTTCTTTTTAATTAAGGACTAAAGTAATTTGTCCTTTTCTGTTTTTTTTCTGGTTTTTTTTCTTTTTTTTTTTTTTTGAGGTTAATGTATAACAGTAGTACATAAAAGGTTCAGTTTCAGGGGGATGGAAGGCGGGTAGTTTACATGTCAGGCCAAATTCAGATCCCATTACTCACATTAGTAAGCAATTGCACAAAAGACCTCAGTTACTTCAGTGGGATTAACCACAGGGTAAGGTTCCACTCAAACTGAATGAGTAGCAAAATTTGCCTCTAAATTACATACAGTTAATATTTTAGAAATCCTAGATAATCTGTATAAACATACACCATCTCCACAAGAGACGAGCTGTAACAGTCAAAGTTCATTGTATTTTTACATAAAAATGTGTATTTGGTTTCCTAAGAATCCAAATTTACCAGTCGTTGCAATACTATATGAAAGGTTTGAGAACATAATCTTCAGGCAATTAGAGATAATCATCTAAAAATCTAAATATTTCTCTGCATTACTAGGAATGAGATATCTGAATGAAGTCATTGTAAAATGCTGGAGAATCTTACTTGGCTTAAAAGTTTTGAAACTCCTTTGGCATGCTCAAAATCTGGTCTTCCAAGTACAGCAGGCTCCTTATTCATCTCTCCCCTTCCTTTCTTGTACTCAGCCTTAAAAAAAAAAAAACAAAAAGGAATATGAACCACTAATAAAATTTTCGGTTTCATTTTATCAAGAGAAATGTAAGCATAAAACTATTTTAAAAAGTCTCACTTAATGATCAACAAAGCCCTTCTCTGTTCAACTCCTTAACAACATAAAATTTACCTACTGTAAAACACAATGCATAACATTCACTAAATTCCACTTTAACCAAATGCACAGCTTCAGCCTGAGAGATATTGTCCTCTTGATCAAGGCAGAATGAATTACAGTGGCTCAGCGTTTCTTATGACAGGGTCTACAGTTAACACAAGATTATTTGTGGCAGCTGAAAGTAGTCTTGAAATAAAACTAGGCTGAGGGGCAGCTTTTTTGAAATGTAAGGTCAACTTCCACTCTCAGTGTTACCACTGTGATCCTGCTGGATGTCAGTGAGATTGCACTGGTGTAGCAGAGCAGAATTAGTCCCACAAGGCTGGTGTTATGTGATTCCTCCAGCTGAACTGCCTTCCATGTAAATTGCTGCAATTTTTTCCCACAATGCATTAGAAAAGAGCACAGATGAATCAACAATAGGTGCTTTGCAATACCACAAACTAAATTACCCGTTGCCTAAAATAGGCTTCTTGTATTACTCAGGCACTGTGAATCAGCAAGGACACATCATATTCATAACAGACTGGGAGAAATAAAAGTCCCAAAGCCACTCTAACTGCAGAGAGCTTGAACAGCAATTAGTAAATTTGCATGTTGAGCATAACACATAATAGAAGCTCTTGTTTTTCAAAAAGTCCTGAATATTAAAAGGTGAATCTCAGATCTCTTAAAACCGTTTCTCCATATGTGCCTAGTCAGTCTCACATTTAATTATTGTCAGTTACTTACAATCTTGACTCAGGGCTTTTAATATATATATTGTTTGACTTGTCACAATAAAATATTAAACTGCATCACACACTGCTGCTTCTCAAACTGCTCCTTCACCTGTCCATTAGCCAAGGCCACAGTGGGAGAGCAAAGAATTTGAGAGGGGAGTTAGAGCCCCCATGCAAGAAGCAGTTCTCAGAAGGACAGCGGGGAATTACATGTTCCTGTCGCTGCCAGCTGAGA
Source organism: Oxyruncus cristatus (assembly GCA_013399855.1). Lineage (NCBI taxonomy): Eukaryota > Metazoa > Chordata > Aves > Passeriformes > Cotingidae > Oxyruncus > Oxyruncus cristatus. The sequence continues at coordinate 6,789,245 of VXAY01012530.1, forward strand.
TGGGAAAAGAAAGCAAAGTCCTGGGATGCAAGCTTCTCTTGTACCAAGACGAAAAAAGGCTTGCTATGTCTTCTGAAGTGAAGTATAGCATAGAAGCAAGTGATTTATTTTGAGAATGGTTATCATGAATAAAGCTGAAAAAAACCCCAACCTCAGTAATTTTAACGTTTTCTTTAGATTAATTATCAGTAATTGCTAAGATCAGACTGACAACATCAAAGAAGGATAAATCCATAATTTTCTAAAATACCAGGCGACACTGGGGGGTTTTCTGTTGGGGTTTGGGGTTTTTTTTAATCAAATCTCCATATCAGATTTGGTGTTGTCGGTTTTCTGCTCATGACATTGGAGAGTTTCACCAGTGTTCTAAAAAAATCTGATTGAAATTGGACTTAAAAAATTACATGTCTACAAACATACAAATAGAGTCAAAGGTAAACATACATCACTTATTATCTTTGTTATCTCAGTTGCCATCTTTATGTCTGGCCTGTTCAGCACTTCAGTGTACCTATGAGTATCTTGCACATCCTTCTTATAGGATACCTGTCAAACAAAAAACAGTTTTGTTTAAAATAAACAAAAATATTTGAAGTTTATAAATAAGCTTTGAATGACCTATCAACTCAGACATCAAATTCAATAGAACTCTGCCTAATTTATTCCAACACAGTTCTGTTTGACAGGGATTATATAGTAAGACACACACACAGGTTACCATGGCAAGGAAGAAATTCAGAAGCATAAAATACAATATGAAAATGAAAAATGGTTTTGCCTGGAAGCATAGTAGAAAAGACCAAAAATTAGGTTTTACCATTAAATTTCATAGGACTTTTAAGACTACAGCTTTTTTTTTCCTATGTTGTATTCTTTTTTAATATAAACTAACCCCACCTCTGTTACCGAGTACTGCAGCCTAGCAGATTGCAGCTCCACTGAACAGAAACTGTAATTCTTCCACAGTGAATGTCTTTATACTAGACAGCCATGTAGCTGGTATGTAATTCAGTGTAATACAACTCTACCTCAGCATCCCCACAACGCCACTTATCTGCTCCTTTACACAATAATGGGAACAAGAAGGTTGAGTGTTCCATCATGTTGAGTACAACACTGAATCTTTCTGTTTGTGCAAAAGCAACTACTACAGTGAATGGGCTCAGAAAACTTTGGCCAGCAGGCTAAACTACAGGTAGAAGAGTCCAAACATTCTCCATTTAGCAAAGCAATCACAGGAACAACATAGACCTCAGGGACATTACAGAGCTCTACAAGTTATCCTTCTTTTCCCTCTCCAGGGTTGTGAACTTTTTCCTTGCTGTAGCACGTGTGCCAATCTAAACCAATTTCCAAGGGCTATCTTAATTTAATTATTCTGAATTATTAGGAAAATCATCCCTGGTCAAAAGTGTCTGACTAACTGAAGTTTCAGGCAAAAGTTAGAGAACATAAAATAAAGTTTCCAGGAAACAGACAGTATCAGAATAATTCCTGGTTTACTGGAAAATCTTTAAGGTTTTCTGCTATTGCTTCACGAAGTTAATCAACCTCTCAAGATAGTATTTCACTAGCAAGAAAGTTCCCAGCTTGAAGCTTCTCATCATAACCTCTGGTCCTATTTTCAATGTAAAGTTTCACTCTGGGTACAATGCAACAAACTCATAAACTGCAGCAGTCAGTGACAAATATAATTTGTGGACATGTTATTGCAAAAAGAAAAGAAAAAAACTCTCTTTTTGGCAAATATTTTACATGCAACAGGAAAGTAATTTTGCGTCCATATGGCTTCAGCTAAGTAGACAAGCTAAACAGGCTTCACTGTTGGCTGCTTGCCCACAAATAGATCTTATAATTTTTAATCTGCCATGAGTGACACACAAGTGTAATCACTGATAAAGTAAACAAACAAATAGATTGGATGAATACAGCCCGAAGTATCACACACCTAGAAAACAGAAGTTGATTTTCAGAGCTGGTTTAAACCACTGGAAGATTTATTTTGGTTATGTTTAGATATTTTTAAGAAACTAGATGTCCAGAGAAGCATTTTAAATTCAGGACTTTACATGAATTTAGTTAATTATTGCTGTTCATCCTAATGACCACATGAAGTGAGGTGAAAACCACAAAGGCAGCAGAAACAGGTTTCTGAATAGCACCCTATCACCCATGTAAATTGCAAATTAAAGGCCAGCATATGTGCTCAAAATAGAAATTAGGAATATAGTGAATTTAACATCAGAGAATCAAGAGCAGCGGTGATAAAGTTGAGGAAATGTGGTCACTTATTGCTCCCAAATGACATGGTCGTATAGTACATGAAATAATGGATTGTGGTTAATTTCAGGAAAAAAGGGGGGGAGAAATAAGACAGTGACAGTCCTTTATATTTCACCGTTTCCAATTATACTAGATGCAAGGCCAATTGCTATACCTTTTCCTGAGTGAATTATTATTCTTCCTGCACCTAAACCAGTATACCTATTACTTATGTCGGAGGGAAAGTCATCTAGCATTTTACAAATGTCTGCAATATATATTTGCTCCATTCTGCAGCTTGTCATACTCCAGTGAGAATAAAAATGTTATGCAGCAGAACAGTAGTTTGTCAGAGGTAGGCCAAAGAAAGAAAAAATATGTTTCCCATTTCCTGAATAACCTCAATCCCTGGATGCTGACCCTTTCCCATTGGGACACTGTGCTGGCCTCTATTATACAGCTGCTATTCTGTTCCATCTAGTGATTTTTTTTTATTATTTTTTTTAATAGTGCTATGTTAGAACAGTAAAACCAGAGCTATTCTGAGAGAGCAGGGGAACAGATGTAGACAGGGCAAAGCAACCAGCTTGGTGTGTGTACCCATGGGCATCAAGAAGACAGAAAGTGAAGAAGACTGCAAGAGGGGAGAAGCAACAAAAGAAAGGAAACACCAGAAGTACTCAGGAAAGGGGCCATCTTTTCTCCTGAGTTGGTTCAGCTCCTTACCAAGGAGTACCCTGGTTCGTACCCTGACTGGAATTTCCGGGCATTACACGATGCCCTTACTCAATATTCACTTACAAGAGGCTGCTCAGGCCCTACCAAAAAACATCGCCAAAGGCTCAAGAATTGCTCCTTTTCATGAGGACCACAGATTTACAAAAAATCTGCTCCCATTGACCTTTGCACAGTAAAAAGTAACTGAGATACCAACAACTTTAGAGCAGAAGTGGAAGAACTAAATGGAGAGTTACAGCAGACCACTTAGTAATGCAAGTGAGAAAGAAGGAAGAACTAAAAGAGAAAAAAAAAATGTACCATCTCGAGTTTTGAAGTTGAAAACAGTAAATTACAAATACCAACTAAATTTAAAGTAGGTTTCTATCCCAATTTGAAATTACAATAAAAAGTGGTTACATAGTTGAATATTTTTAAGAAATTATAATCTGAACAAAAGACATTTCTCATCTTTAATCCCAAATGTGATTACATACTACAATGTAATATGCGACTAGCTTTTGCAAAGCATGAAAAATATTCAGGGCCTGCTCATAATTAGTAGACTGATTTTAATACGGCCAACCATGCAGCTCTTATAAAAAGGCACAAGGTCCACGGAGGATAAACATGCTGATCTATTTAGTCCAGCTGAGGGTCCTGAAGATGCTTCACCTTTCATGATGGTGCCAGTGGAATGTACTACAGTGCCATAAAGTAAACAGATTTCTTAAAATGCTGTAAAACACCTCAGGTTGTCAGTCAACAAACAGAAACTTCTACATCATGAGCCAAGTAAACTTGGGTTTAAGAGATTGAGAACATTCCTTCAATCTTTTATCTTCTCACCTTTTCCAATATCAAAACTATTCCAAGCTATAGGTAACAAATTATTAAAATATGCACGAGCAGCAATGAACACATTTTGTCCTCTTAAAATGCATGCACAGAAGCCAAAAAGAAGCTGGGCACACCTATCTGCATGAGAATTTGTCTCTTACTGTTTGTCCCTGCTTAATATTTTCCAAGAGCTATAAGTTCCCTAACTAATAGCCTGTCAGCTGTGTCTCTGCCCCCTGTTCTCTCATCTGCACTTTCGGGTCCATCAACACTAAGAAAGTGACTAGCTGGTGACAATCATCATTGGTAACAGCTTTTCTGATTCCCACTCAAAGGATGTTGAAAACTGTTTTCCGGCTTGAGTAGAAGAGACAAACACATTTCAGGCCCATTACAGATTGATGCAGTCATCCTTTCCAGTAATGGGCTTGAAAATTGATTGGTCCCAATTACATCAGGAGTAAACATCATTTTCAGCACCAATTGGAAGTGGTCCAGGGGGACCCACTGTTGACAACCACTGTCAGCAGAAAGTTAGTCAGTGAAAGGTGATTTTTCTAATGCAGATGCTGAACAGAGAGCCAGGAGAAGCTTCACTTTAACATAGTCTGCATCAAAACAAACATCAGCATTCAGGTATGTTACTGTCATAGGTTATATAGTTACTGATGGTGTTTAAGTGCATTAGGTTTAAGATCTGCTGATTTGGTTTAAACAGAAAGAACGTACTTTTTTTTGTGTGCAGATTGTGACTGCACAATATCCTGAACATGTAAAAAACCTTACTCCTAGGACAATATAGACTTCTTAAATATTCAAATTTAGATGGTGAGTGAAACATATAAATGATTGTTACTGGCATTATGTGGAGTGGCGAGTGTATACATATACATCAAAAGTTCGCCCAACTGTCAACTAACATTTTAAAAGTCGTAAAAGAAAAGACACCAGGGCTCCAACCTCAGATCTACAAACTGTCTTTTAAATGTCCACATATGAGTCTATTGCAGATTTCCTCTTTGTAAAATCAGAACCCTTTCCTTATTTCATACCATGTAATGCTGTGAGGAGAATCAGTACTTTTAACCAAGTAGAACGTTTAAATTGCTGTACAAATATTTAACAGTGTTTTCTTATTCATAATGTCCAGTGATGAACCAGGGCATGGAACACACAAAACCGTGATCCACAGTTTTGAGTACCTTCATCAAATGCTTCAAGCAGCTTCCATGTAGGCACAATGTGGCAAGTGGTTTCTTTGCTTTAGAAACTTAGTTGTCATGTCATTTCACTGTCCAGTTACATTCTTCCTCCACATGATCCTCAGCTACACACTTGGTAAAACAGTATTTTGTGACCTGATGTTTTTTTAAAGGGTCACCCCCTAGTTTTGGTCCCAAGTTTGGAAACTTCAAGATGAGCTAAATGACATCAGCCAAGCAGAGACATAAAGCAGGCTGATGATCCCTACTTCATTGTTCTGCAAATGACTTTGTGTGCCAAAGTCACATCATTAACATTCACTTCACAAAACACAAACACAATTTGTAGACAAAAGTACTCTGGTTTGGATAAACATGCTTTCGTCCAAGCATTCTGTAGTATTTTAATTCTTTTTCAAGTATATTTCCTATCGTTAAAAAAATCTGTTTTGTTTGAGAACAATTTTCTTCAGTCTAATATGAAAAAGAGAAAATTTATTTTCTTATACATGATCACATTGTTCAGGAGATTTTACAGTATTTCCCTGGCACACAGCTTCTGCCCACACTTATACATAAGCATATTAATGATATTCAAAGTTGTGTGAAAACCTATAGCACAAGACAGTTTCAAAATGTCAGCACAGTTGTTTTGTAAGATGAATATAGTTTTAATTTTTAAAGGAAATTACACATTTCACAGAGTTGAGTATAAATGTCAGCCCTATTGTAAGGCTGCAGAAATAGTCTTAAACACATCCTAATCCTATTAGATACAAACCCTCCATGTAAAGGTTGAATTGAGTTGGAAGAGTATTGTAGGTAAATATGCATTCTGCTCCCATAGGTAAACTGTACTGAGTGGTGGATAGAAGAACTTTGTCCTCCTAGCCCCTCTATAGTTTCCCTTCTTTTCCCCTGCACTTTCAAAGCCATGATTACACACAGAGCCTCAGTTTGGAAAGACAAATGCTCCACATTTGGGATGCTCACTATCCCATGCTCTGAATCAAAGATGAAAACTCACACAGTTCTTAATTAAACCTGTACTGACAAACCAAGGAATCCACAGCTATTCACCATGAAGCTCACAGGAGCTGTGTAACTTTGCTGAACAGTAACTGGACTTATGTAACTTTCTCCTTTATGTGTGATAAAAATACATCCCCATTGTACTGCAGTTATTCATGAGCAACCAGAAAGAATTTGTTCTTAAACAAATTAAACTAACAGGTTAGAGTTTTATGTTGGATATGGATGGTTTGTTTGATTTTTTCAAGTTTGCTCAGGCTGAAAGTAATTTCCTTAATATTTTTTCATTATTTTTAACATGCTGTTAAAAGTTCTCATTTACCAAAATATTCCTCCCTCCTACGTTGCCTTCGTTTCCTTTCTTTTTTTTTTTTTTTTTTTTTTTTTTTTTTTTTTTTTTTTGCTTGCTTTAAGAGTGAAAGAAGATGAAACAACTCAATTTCATTTATCCTCACATCTGTACCCTGCTCTCCTTAATTCTGTTAGCAGGTGATGCACAGCTGTAGAAGGGGAATGGGTTTTGCACTAGCATACTATACCTCAGACCATGATGAATTTGATACAGAAACTCATCTCATATTCCTCCTGGTCCCACCACTTTCTCTGAGAAGGATTCACATCTCTCTTTCCAATGCTATTTTCTTCCCTAGTAGTCCACCATCATTCCTACTGCTAGGTAAAAAATCCCTCTGGTTTGTGGGGAGAGACATTCACGTTTCCAGCTCCTATGCCCTGTCAGTGTGACATCCCGATGCTTCCAACAGCAGAGACAGACAGAGTTTGACAGGAAGAGGGAATTCTGTAATCAAGGCAGGTTGCAAATTACTGCTGGGAGTTCCAATGTAGGTATTTCCCAGTAGAAGAAAAAGTTATTCTTCAAACATAATGCTTCCCTGAAGTTTTCCAGCAGCCTTTTAATCAGCAGCCAGCTGTCAAGATTCTGCACACACAGACATCTAACACTGGCATTTAGTTTTCAGCCTACATAACCTAAGAGTGTTTGTTACACTGTCAGTGGGTAAGATAGGGTAAATTTAAGATAATTCAAAATGAACACCCAAGCTTCATTTTCTATATTGTTAGCAGCAAATAAAAATCCCATTTATCTAGGAAAAAAGAGTTGTAAAATGACATGTCTACCTGACTCATCTAACAAGAATGGAAATGGATCATAACTTTAAAGGTAATTACCCATCAGCTGTTCTTAATAGTTTTGTGTACCCTTTAAAATGACCTCACTATTTTAACCAATCTTCTCCTAAAATTTACTTTTCTTGTAAGTAAGCTTTTATAAAACCTAAAACTAACATAAGTTTTTCTTCAAAGTTGAGTTTATATCATTTAAGACACGGATCTGAATAGCATTTCTGCCCCAAGCAACAGTGCATTGAGCTACTATAAGCTAGCTTAACCATGAAATCAAACCTGACTTGATTCTAATTTAAAATGTAAATACTATTATTAGGCTTTTATACTGTGAAAACCTACAAAACTTAAAGAAGATAACAAGCAGCTGAAAAACAAGAAAACCAACCAACTTTCAAAATATTGCTAAGTACTCCTAATTGTAGATTATTTATAAATTATCTAAATAATACTACAAGAACAAATACTTTCATCAAATGGTATAAACCAGTGCCAGGCATCAAACTGAACTCTATGGCTCCCATTCTGTAAAATAAATCACAAATTATTCTATTAAATTCTTTTAAACTTACTTGATATGTATTTATGAGATAGGAACAAAGTTATTCATGTGCATAAAGGTGTGCAAGAGCAAAGCAGAAACAGCCCACTGCTCTCCTCTGTACAGCACCCCTGAAGAACTATCCAAGTATTGACAGTATAAGACACTGAAATAACACTGCCATTCATGTAAATGAAGAGCTTTATATACTTTCAAAGTACAAGTAGCTACAAGTGAATTCAGAAAACCTGTTTGCAATTTTATTTCAAAGTGATAGCACTTAATAGCAGTTCAAATAAACTCATAGCTGATAAAATAACTGATAAGGAGTAACAACCACTTTTCATTGCAATTCAGGGTAAAAGTCACATACTGTTAACTCATAGCATATTTTATACACACATCATGTCCCAAATAACTTCAGAGCAACTAATGTATAAAAATTACCAACAAATAAAATATGAAAATATTCCATGCTAATTCATTTCACTTAGCTGTAGCAGATGTATCTACCAAAAAACAAGCACAATAATTTCAGATGGGGGAGTACTTACATCACTCTGGTGTTTGCTGACTTCCATGGCATGCTTAACATCTGGAGGCTCCTTCATTCGTGCGTAATCTGAAGTTCCTTTCTCAGCATCATGTTTTTGTTTATAGAGAACCTGAAAGGAGCAACATTATACTTTTGTGACCTGAGCAGAGCAGGTATAATAACATGAGCCGGGTTAAACCCAGTGTCATAGTGTGCCTGTATGGAGGAAGATACAAAATAAATAGTTAAACTCCTTAATGGAACTAGAACCTTGAAATGAGAGCAGCTTCTTCCCAAACCAGAAACATCTAAGGTAGAGTCAGCAGAGAGATTTCTCTGCATCTGTTATTGCAACACAGGCATGAGTGGACAGGGGGAAGAAAAAGCAACATACAGAAACAGAAAAATAAGCTTAACAAGGTGAGAAGACAGACGGGGGGGAAGGATAAGCAAAAGCTTTTTATTTGCTCAAAACACACCATTTTCAGGGAGAAAAAAAGTTTATGCATTTCTCATAAGCAAACAGTTTTACATTAAATATTCATAGCCCAAACTTCCTTTTCTCCTGCTGCTAGGAAACTACTAGCACAACATGCACTTTGACTAGCCCCCAAGTTCACAAAGAAAAATTATATTTACATTCAACTAACACCATGGTAAAGGACAATGTAATTGAATTGTGAGTTTGTAAACACATTTATTTTTATAATAGAAACTGAGCTCAACGTTGGGCATTCATCCAGTTTTCACTGTACTGTGTTACACTTACATATACATGCATTCCTATACCAGAACTGCCTGAAAAGTTGATCTTGCACTTATCCTTGTCAGAAGCTTTTAGGCTTATATTAAGAAAATTCACCAGGTTTTGATGCCTAAAAAGCAGCAAGCATCAAGACAATTCATTTTCTAACAGCTCTCATGAACAAGCACTAAAATAATCCCCAAGGAAACAGCAAATACTAAGTAAGATTGATAGATGATCAGAAGAAGTACTGAAACTAGAACCTGTGATAGCAATAGAAGAATACTGTGAAAGTTTTGAGAGAACTCTCAACTATGGTGATTCAGGCTCTTTTAGGACAGGATAATAGAACTGTGAGAAAATGTTGTATCTGTTTCTGTTTAAAGTAGCACGATTTCGTCTGTCACAGAGTAGGGTGCCCAAGGCAATATGTTAGTATCTGCCCTGACTATCTCGGATTTCAAAATAATATATAGGCTGAGAGATTAAGACAAAAAGGAGGGGAAGGGGGCATTTTTCCACTGCTACTATGTGAATGGAATTATCAAATCAGGAAACTTAAAATGTGCCACCTCCTTATGCAGTGTAACATGATCAGGCCTCTGGAGAAACAAACACAACTTAAATTGAAACAAAAAGAGTCCATAACTTGCCTACACTGGCAAACGGAAAAGCACACAATCTTCAACAAGACTGAAGCATCACTAACAAATGATTCTCTGCAAAAGTGTAATTACTATACAAACATATGCCACAAAAACTCTTTTGCAACTTCTCCTTGCTTACACTGTCACTTTTAAGACATTCCCTACCTAACACCATTCTGAAAAGCAGCCTCATACAGTTCCAAAATCGACTAATTTACAAATATGTCATTACATTACAACTTTGCTGGTTCAACATCTCTATTTTTCTCTTGGCAAGTGGGCTACATAACCAAGACATCAAAACACAACAGCACATCAACTCCCATCATGAGAAAATTAACAGAAATTAAAATTAAGTATCCAGTATCTTGGGAATAGATGACCATTTGTTTATTAATGCAGTAATATTTCACTTGCTATTTGGCATCTGTGTTCTTCCTATCTTTTCACATTATTCTCATTAACTCACTGAAGTAATCTAGAAGCAGTCACAGGTTAGGAGGAGTTCAAAGGCTGTCTAGTTTAGTTCTGGACATTTTAGTGCAAAACTCTTCCTAGATTTGTAAATCAGTTCCAAGGAAGCATGAAAGAATAACTATTATTATTTCATCAATATTCTTAGAACCATTATTTTACAGGGTAGCATGCGTACATTTATTTCTTACCTCATGCTAATTTTCAAGTTTTAGCTAAACTGAACTTCCTTTATGAAATCTGCATAAGAAACTACTCTACAGAGAGATCAAGCATTACAGGTCACTGACATAACCTCTACCCTTTAGTGGCACCATTTATTAACTTGAGAAATACAAGGCAATTATTTAAGTAGGTATGACTTCAGATTGAACTAATTTGTAAGTACTCATTCTTTATTTTTCTTATCTCTCTTGTACACCACTGTGTCAATAGGAAGCTGCATTAAGGAGGGCTTTGTGCTCTTTTAACCTAACTCTGACCCTCTGTTTTGTCATACTTTAAACACTATTATATTTTTTTATGTATTTCCCTTTATAGTCAGTAAGCTGAGCTCTGAACTTAAAATCCACAAAGCAGGATTTTGTAGGAGGAAATGTTCAAGAACACAGAAAACGTCATTTTAATCTCTACACAGAGAATTAGATTATCCAGTGTATTTATTTAAAACAAAAGTATAGAAGTCCAGGAGACTAATACCTGCCACCATAAAACAGAGGAAATCTCAAACATGGCATTTCATACCATAAAAAAAAATAAAGAATTACATAGAACAGTCTGATAATGTGTAATATGATTCTAAGTGATGCAGTAAATCACAACATTTTTATTGTAGTAAAAGAAACCCTCTGAATCTTTCTCTGGAAGTTGAAAATATTGCTTAAGATTCACTTGGCTCATCAGCTTTAAAACCAAACAGAAAATACCGTTAAGCATTGACATATAGTTACTCTTTGAGATATTGCCTTGTGCAAAGGAGAAAATTAAACTGCCTTCAGTTTGCTTTAGATTATTCCTTTCAGATAAGAGGAAAAACAGTGCAATCGCTTCCTATGGCAGAAATAAAGTGATGAAAAAAGTGATGAAACACTTACTTTTTTTCAACATTGTTTTTCCTTCAAGCAATTTTAAATACCTTTATCATTGTTTGTGACACCTTATTAAAAAAAAATTGTTCTACGTAAGGAAGTATTCAGTATACTGAATCTTGTCTGATCTTCAAACAAGAAAAAGACTTCGCACAGAGCTAGCAATGATCAGAAGTTTTCCTTCAGAAATATTTTCCACAGGAAAACTGCAATTTTTCAAAAAAATGTCCACTTCCTCTCAGGAAAATCAACATTGAAGGCTCCCTGCCTAGACTGCTCCCATCAATTTTGTTTTCTCATTGCAGAGAACAGGGAAATTGGTGAGAGCTTTTGCAGTCTGTCAAGGAGGGTGAAGTTACTCAGTGAGGACAGGGACTTCTCCTCTCTCTAGCTTACCCTGAGGACAATGGTGACAAAAGTGAGAGAGGGAGGCATATCTGGATGCTCACCCTCAAGAAAGCTACTTAGAAGTCAACTGTCAAATTTTCTGTGTAGAGGAAAAAATGAAACTGAGAAAAGCCACCCAAGTATGTGGGACCAAGAAACTTCTTTTTCATTCTCCTGAAACATTTTTTCCCATAAAAAGTGTCGTGATTTTTTGGTCACAGTTTTAGATAGATGTCCTTCTCTATGAGTATTTATTTACATCTTTGTGCCAGTTCTGCATAAAAAACAACAGAACAAATGTGGGTTTCATGCAAAAGCCTACAGAGGTGGTCTTGTTTCAGCCTCTCCTGAGTATCTTGAAAGGGAATTGAGCATGTATCAATACAGTCAACATGGGGGGAAAGCTCCACTGGAAGAGAACCACATTTATCAGGGCACTGTACTCTCCATTGTGGCAAGATCCATATGTCAGTGCTGACCTTGCACAGCTGCAACCCTACAGAATGAGGTCCTGGCTCTGCTGAAGTTAGTGACAATTGCCATATGAGTTAAAGCATGCAAACGTGGTCAATGGTGCCATGGCAGTTTGTTTGCTCTGGAGAGGATAGTGTAGGTTAGGAATGACTTCTTATGAAAAACAGGAAATTTCCCCTATTTGCCCCCAAGTTCCTTAATGATGAGCATGATTTGAAATAGTGTATCAAATTACTAAATTGGGCTAGATCTAGGTAGATTGAAGACAGAGCTGCTGGGTGGCAGCAGTACAGCAGCACTACTTCAGGAGCAAACATCAAATCATGGGAGAGACTATTTGCCGAGGGCACACCTGGGCAAGGAGATCCCCCAAAAGAGGTGTGCCAGCCTGTGCCAGCCTGTGCCAGCAGGCAGCAGCAGGGAGAGTCAGTGGCTCTCTTTCTTTCCACACCATGATCCCCGAGTCCCGATGGAAGTGCTTGGCAGATGAGGCTACGAATCCTGCCAAGAACATGGCACCACAGAGCGAGAAAACTCCTGCTTGATCTGGCTACAAAAGCATTCAAGCCCAGTATTTCATCCAAGAAGCACAAAAAAGGAGTCAAAGGTGTAAATCTGCTCTAATGTGGATGGGAAGGAGGATATGTACTCATATTTTCCACCTCTCAGGAAATCAGCACCTATTTAAAATCAGCTTATTGTAACTGAGAAACAGACTGCAGTTCTGTGCTTGCAGCAGCCTTTTTGCAGGAGGGCTTGGCATAGCGGCCAGCTGGTGCTGTTGTCTCTCCTTCCCATGGCCTATCCGTAGTCTCCTCCTCAAGTGATGACCTGTAAATTCACAACCCCAGCTAGACAGATGCAGCAAAAACCCTCTCTGCCACATCCTGACCCAGCTGGAATGTGAAATCCTTGTATTAGCTACTTAGGTACCACAGTGATAGGCACAACATGGATTAGATTTGAATACTGTGGAGAACATTTTCACTAGAAAATCCCCTGAGACCTCTCTCAAAGTAGCATTAAATTCAGGTCCACTGCAACAGTAACCACAAGTTAGAAAAATGTGTCAGCATATCTTTAAGTTTTATGGTAGATTATGATTTATAATGCAACTATTCCTAAGGGAATGGTATGAATTTTACAGGGAAAATTTCTGCTTAAATATCTCATCCTATATGCATATTTGTTTCTCTATGACTGTTGGATGATTGAAGAAAACCTTCAAAAACTATCAAATAAAAGTCAGTCTTTTCCTTAAAATGGTTTCACTTTTAGTCTCAGTTATTTATCTTTTCTGCCACATCACCAATGTTAATTAACCCCATTTGTGTAAACTAATGTAGAATGTAATAATTTGGAATGAATCCAGGAGTAAATCTGTGGCAAAATAGTTAACTAATGTTTTATAAATCAAACTAACGGTTTTAAAATGTTATGCAAGTTTAATTCCCAATTTATTTCTACTGTAATTCCTCTAATCACTCCCTTTTCGGTGAAATGTCACATTAATGTCATTTCAGCTACTGTGCTGCTTTAACTTGAGTGTATATATGTTCCTTTACAAACTATGAAAACTAAAATATATGTTATTATATATTTGCTTAATATAGCCTTGATTAAAACACTGTTTTATATCAAAACATTTCTCTACAGGGTGTCCTGAGATTTCAGTCCTTCCTTTCGGTATTTTTCTTTGTCTGAAAAAATATCACTGCCTTAGAGGAATGAATATTGAAATACAGTCAATATTATGGATTTAGGAGCATGTTCACTTCACACACTGGCTGTATTAAACTATATCTTTAAGAGAGGAGAAAGTAATAACAAGAAAAATGTGGAAATGTTTAGTGGACAGAAAGTAATGACCATCTATCAGCTGTAATTCTCATGAGTAACAATGACAATCTCTAACTCCATTCATATTACACACACTTAACATTCGCAATTCCATTGAGATCAATGGAAGTGAAGGGTCACCTGCTTACATTTAGGGTATTATATTTTTAAGCCCCTGAAGGCAACTGAAGTAGAACTTATTATTTTCCTGGTTGTTTACATGCTTTACACTATCTTTAATATACTTGATTTCATATATTTAATTCTATAAAATTTATTGTATTAGTATGTAGACCATCATTTACTGCTACCAGTAAGCGCCTATAGAAGTCATTCAAGTTTTTATTCTTTTGCCTTCAGCACCAAACATTTTATATAGCTAATACAACACCCAACTGGAAATAGTTGTTATATAAGATTCATCTATTCTATAAACATAGTGCAATGACACTGAATTCAGTAATTCCTTATTGCATTCATGGATTTCTAATGGATTTATGAATGCATTAGCAGCTTTTAAATGTATATTTAATAAACATAACAATGTCAAAAGATCGTCAACATTTTAAAAGTGAGTAGTTCTTGAAGTTAAGAAGTTACGGTGATAAACCCACCCAAATAAATCAAGCCAACAATCAAGTGTCTGCTCAAATATTTTTTTCAAATTGGACATATTCTGACACACAGTTAATCTAAAAATCATTTTGCAATTCTAAAAATTGTACCTTGCTCTGAAGCTGCATTAATTCTTTTGCAAATACACTGTCAATTGTGGCTGGCATCTGCTGATAAAGAGAGTTGGAAAGGTCTTTCTTAGCAGCTCCTTTGTACTTCACCTAGAGGGCAGGAAAAGGTGACATATAATGCAAAAATTAAGACACAGGAAACATATTACCTATTTTTTCTAGAAAGTAAAATGGCATAGACCGTTAGAACTGGAAAAATTTAATGCTGTCATTAACTTCCAAGCAAAAACATATTTAAATAATACTTTAGGTGGCTGTGTCAAATTCACAAAACAATGCAAAATATCTCCTAATTAAATTCAATCATTTGGAGTAAGGTATAAAATAAGGTAGTTATTTTTCTATACTGTTTCAAATCATTTTCAAAATCAATACTTATCTTTTTCCTTTCTCTTTTCACAAGTTTTTTTGTGAGGTTTTGCTTCATATCTAAGGTTTTCAAATTCATAAAAACAATGTTAAGTACTGCTGTGAAAGTGATCATAAATACAAAAAATATTTTAAATTATACTGTCTAATGTCATTAATTTACTGTGCAATGTACAGTTCTTTATTAGAGGCTAATTCCCCATATGTATATATCTATGTAAATAATTTGCTGTAACAAATTTCCCAAGCCAGAGGGCTCTTTTTTCGCCGTTGTAGACATGCTGTTAAGAATTTTAGTGTCCAAGTTTTGCAAAAACAGGTTATGGGACACTAGAGGTCAGTAATTTCCAAGATAAACCATCCATCACATCATTAGCTTCAGGTAATGCTGCAATAAGCAGATAGAGTGCTCAACAGTGTGGTAACATAAAACGTACAAGGTTTAAAAATTTTAAAATACCTTTATCTCTCCAAATCTGTGATTAATAATTAGCAGCTTTTCTTGGGAATCAGATGGATTAGATAAATATTCACTATACACTGTACTTTTGTAGACTGCAAGTCTGCCTCTTTTAAAGCGTGATTACATCAGATTTACTCCCCTTGGAGTAATGCCACTCTTTCTCAGAAAAAAAGGAAGATAAATACAACAAAAATATTCACTAGATGCACTTATTTTGGATGCAGCCACACAGCAAACTGTTGTATATCAGAAAGAGAATACAGAACGTATATAAATTATGTCACTTCAGAGATATTGGAGCTTCCTTTATCATAATAATAAAGGTAACACAAAAAACGAGGCACCAAAAATTTACGTCTTCTAAGGGTCACAGTGACAGAAAAATCACCTAGAACCAGTGATTCCTAAGCAAAGCAACTCTCTCTCAGGTAAAACTCCTGCTGCTCTCCTTACTTATGGAAAATAATCAGAGATGCAATTCTACAGTACCTGGGACATGAAGAGCTGGCAGTAAATGCTGCTCTGGCATTTTGGAAGCTGTTACTCCTTCTTTGCCACTCCAGCTGTGTGTGTGTGTGTGTGTCTGTGTGTGTGTCTGTGTACATGAAGACCTAAAATCTCTGACACAGGGAGGCATGCAAGTGCTCAGGCAACCCGCGGATGGCATTGACCCGATGTCTACCCCGGGTCCCTTGCTGAAGAAGGACAAGGATAACAACACAGAAACAGTTCCCTTGTCTCCTGTTTTATATCAGGCTGTGAATTCTCCACAGCAGGGAAACTTTGCACGGGTGTGGTTTGCAACCCTCATCATTGCAGAGCAAGTAACAAAAAAATTCTTTTCCTATTCCTCGGTTTATCCACCCATAAAATGGGATAGCTAGGACTGGCTCAGAACCATTAACAAAGTATCGATTCCCAAAATAAAAGTGTCACTTAATTCCAAATTATTATTACTCACATATACAGTATATATTAATTACAGCCTTCTAAGTCACTTTAGCTATAAACAGAATTGTTATTTGAAAGGAGCCATCCTTCCCCTGCTAAAAGTCACCGTATCCAACTGAGAGACTTTTTAAGAAGGATAAGAAGCCAAGAAAATTCTTCAGCCTTTTAGATCTTACCTCAGAAATAAAAGCACCGAGACTTTTCACATGTTTTAGCTGCGGGGTGTCAGGTATAAATATGCACTTGCCTTTAGATTTTTTAAACTCTTCTTTATAGTGTATCTACAAAAAGGAGAAAAAAAAATTTAATTGTTCTTAAACACACACACAGAGAAAAATAAACAGCCATTTTTATTTAAATTTTTTAAACTATTATTTTTTATTCATGGATACTTTGCTGGATGGCTTGCAAGTACCTCCGGCTGGATCAAATTAAACCATAAAGGGAAACACCCAGTTCTCACACACAGTACCAGGACTATGTAAAAGTCACAGAACTCTTTAATAATAAAGATGAAAAAGATAGGATTTTTTCTCTACATCTACAGCACATTTTCACCACCGTTGCAGATGTTTTAGTCTTCTTTAGTATCTCTAAAGAAAGAAGAATCAAATAATTGATCTCCTTGATCCTTGATCTCAAAGATAAAATTGTTAAACTAACTTCTAACACAGACATAGCAAGCACAGAATCTGTATAACAGCATCAAATGCCCCTTCCTGAATCCAAGAGTACCATGAATAAATTCAAAATGCCAAACCATTGCCTACAAAGCACCCAATAGTAATGACATGCAAGTAATAACAGAATTTAAGACCAAATAAATGTTAAATTGAGCCATTTTTAAATTTTGTATGCACAAAGGAAACAATTTTTGAAACAAAACACCATGACATATTTTGCAAAAAAAAACAGAAACACAATTTTTTTTTTAACAACCAACCTTTTTCTTACCATGGGCAAACTGTATGGGCAGGTATCACATGACCTGATGAAGTCAGTTACTATTTGTATTAGGGAGACTGCAAGAAGGATAAAATCTATGGACATGATGAACGTGTAGGTACCATTATTATATAATAACTGCATGAAGAAAGATGATGAATTATGATGAAATGGACTAAATAAGTTTTAAAGAGAGACACTTTATGTGGATAGCCTTAAATGTTTTTAGTGTTATTTCTTTCTTTGTACATACAATAGTTTAGATCAATGCAAATTTAATTATTTAGTACTAAGCTCTTTCATGGTTATTATCTACTATCATTTCTCTAACCCCATTTTCACATTCTGCATAACAGCAGCTTGCATTTATGCACTCTAGACTTGCTGACAAGCTCTGACAGAAGCAATATGATCTGCATCCGAGCATTACAGAAATATGCAGTCTTAATTTCCTCTCTCTGAATCCTTAATGGATATCACAAGTTCTAGTCTATGCTTCTCTACAGGGACCTGGAAAATTCATGAGAGGGATGGCAGCTTACACAAAATCAGCTCCTTTACTTTCTGATGCAAACTTTTTGTCCACTGCAAAAATGGATTAGATAATGCTGAATTCATCTCAAACTCATGACTACTTAATCCTCACACAGGAAACAACTTTAATATTGAACTTATCCACATTTGGACTACTGAAAGAATCTCATTACCAAATCATATTGTCTGCCTCTGTGGACTACAGCCTATTCTAAATAAAAACTGTTTGGTGAACAATGGGTGTAACATTACTGTGTCACAATTTTATTCAGGGACCACAAAGTCAGTGGTTCATTGCAACCTGTGTGTGGCACCGTGCTCCAAGGTAATCACAGAGCAATATACAAAAAAAGTGCAGTTTTATAACCAACATGAGCAGGCACTTCCTGTTCAACCTGCACACATGCATGGGAAATCTGTGGAGCTGACTGTCTACTGGTTAGGTTTGATGGAATGCCCAGTAGAAACTCCTGTAAAGCTGAGACTCTGGTAGAGGAGACAGAGAATCTTACTGCTCACAGCTTAGATAAATCACCCACAGATATCGAACGCTGACTGTAATTACATCCATTTTAATTACAGAGCAATAATTACATTTAAAAATCAAACATAAAAGCTTCCTAAGGTGTATCTTAATTGGAGAGAAGGACAGAACATGACCAGAAGAAACAATCAGAACTGTTCTGCTGTAGAAGTCATGCTTTCAAACTACCCAAAACTAGCAAAGGACTAATGCCACCTCCTTACTCCTTCATTATTCACATTTATTATAGTAACCCACAGAGGCCACAAAATGGACGCAAATGGACCATTTAGAAAGGACATATAATGAAATGTTTGTTCAAACTGTGATCCAACACACTCCATTCTGCTACAGAATCGTCCACATCGCTTGGACACAGAAAGATGGAAGATGAAATGGAATAAGTATAATGAAGTCATGACACCTGCAGTTAAATTTATTGTAAATGATGCAACCAAGATGCTCAAGAGGTAGGCTATCACTGAACATAATCAATGGGTGGAAGGAATAGGCAGAGAAGCTAACATTCCTCTTCAAGGTTTGGAGTTAAACATTCAAATGTCTAAAATATTAAATAGGACATTTTGCCTGCAATTGACTTGCCCTTCATCATAAAATACGCTGTTTAGATTGTGCAGATCTGGTAAACCTTGTGAAAAAATAAATAGGAAAAATTTGCAAATGATGGCCTGGAGCCACTGCTCTTTCAATATATTTTTGAAGTCCAATAGCTCACTAAAGGTCTATTTTCTCTCCTTATTCTTTTCTTCTCCCTGACTCATTGTAAAACTAACTCTGACCAGCAGCATAGCTATCCAGTAAAAGTGGATTAAAATTCCTAGACAACCACCAAAACAGTAAGCTTCAAGCTGCATTTTTTTCTTAATGGATATTATATGGAAAGATCAACTTTATTAAACAAGGGCATCCAACATTTAAGCTGAAGCTTTCCAGTTTGCCAAGAAAATTCATCTCATCCACGGCCTGCTCCATCAGACTTTTTCAAGGGAGAAACACAGAGGGAGACTGTGGGCTAAAGGAAAGACTCCAATGGTAACAGCTTAATCCAAGCAGCAACCATTCCTTTGTATTCAAGGGCACATACTAATTTAACTTTAATATAAATAATTATGTTGACAGTCATCATGCCAAGATCCACTGTAGAATTGTCATGTCTCAAATACCCATTTAAGTTTGGAAAAACAACAAAGCTTCTTATCTAGCTTTTAGGCTAAAACAAAAGGGAACTTTTTTCCACTAAGAACTCACTTTCCAACCCTACATTAAGTAATTTATAATCTCTCATAAGACTAAGAACTGTGTTAGACCACTGGTCCATCTAATAAAAAATCCTCTCTCTGTGGTCACAGCAACCTAGAGAAAAGCATGAGAAAATAAATGGCAGGCATACAGTACTATCCACAGAAGTCTCCAGCAATTTGGACCTCGAAGGCCTCCTGAATTAGACGTGTGTCTAGCAATGGCGAGTGCAGGGGAACAGCTGCACCCAGAATTAGGTGGTCAGAACTCTGTTGGCATGAGTGGAAAGGCACGCTATTTCTCCACTTGACTCTAGGTCTGTTAGGCCTTTATAACAGAGACATGCTAAAGCAAGGCCAGCTAAATGGCAAGCAGTTCTACTTTTTATACAGGGGGAAAGAAGCACTGCTACCACACATGACCAAAACTGAGCAGAATCTTCAGTGGCAGAGTGTCTGCCATTCTACCGAAAAGGATTATGATAGTTTGGTCAAATATCATGTATAATAAGTCCAATATCTGCTCATAATAGCATTGACAGCATCGCACCACATAATCAAAACAAATATGAAAATATGCCACAAGCAAATGGACGGGCCCAATTTCAACATGGAAGAGAAAAGGCCTGGAAAGGAAGGTAATTCATATATATCAAACACACAACAGTTTTGAAAACATCTGTGGAATAAAATTGCATCATGGAGGGAGATTGAATGAAATGGCTGTTGAGAGAAACAATCCAAGGGGTATCACAGCCACAGAACAAACCTCAAATGAAACTGGGGATTTCCTCAAGAATGGGAGCACATAAACACAACTTCCCCTACATACAGCTCAAGGCTGACAGCAATGTAAGCACTAAGGACTGCCATCATAACACTTTTTTAAAACCATATTGCCAAATAAAACTCAGCCTGCAAAGAATGCAGGGCAAGCAAAATACAACCCCAGTATCTCAGGCATGTACACTCCTGGCACTGCTTTCTGATGGTGGAGCTGTGCTGACAGCTCCACCTTCAGAGAAAGACAATCACCCAGTCTCGTGGTCAGCAAGGACACAGGCTGCTCTCCCAAGGTCATCTTAGGGCCAAACTGCAAGTGCCGTAAAACCACTGTACACATAAAATGTACAGAGGTACACCAATGATAAATCCACTCAAACAGTAGTTTCTGCAAAGGTTCATGGTAAAAAGGATAAGGAATATATAAAAAGTTCTGAATGTCAATGCATCAAAAATCAAAAATAAGAATGTGAACTCCTGGCAGTTTACTGGTCTCCACAATGAAGTGTGCAGGGTAAAGAATTTATCCCCCAGCACAAAGAACTTCACTGAACATAAGAAATTCCATTATAGCAAAAATCTGGGGAACAACATTCATACTCTATACATGCACATATTCCATCCAAGCCAATGATTTCATCAGAGGCTTAATAAGGCCCTAAAGTTCGATGCTTTTTTAAACACAGAGTCTTTTTTTTAAAATTAAATTTGTCTGGACCTCTACATATTGTTCTTGCTTTGAAAGCATTAATGAAACTTTGCCATTATGCTTGACATATCTCAAGGAAAATCTAACACAGTTGTAGGCTAAATGTATCACAAGTTAACAGCAAAAAAATCCCTGAACCATTATAAGTTTCAGAAACCTGGCTTGACTTAGTTATTCACCCTAGCTCTCAAGGCCCTGCAGAAAATCCGAGAAAATACAGCCACTCCATTTATCAGTTAATTAACAGCCACAGCCAACATTACTCCTAATGGGTACACAGCACAGTAATAATCCCTTTTCAATTAAAGAATATATTTCTTTAGCATTTTTCAATACGTTTTTGCCTTTAAGAACAGCAACCACATTTAGAAAAAAGCTGCATGGAAGCAATAAATGTATTTTGGGTCAGATAAGTGCTCCAGGTCCATTTTCATTTTGGCCTTTACATGAGATGACAGGCACTTAATGGACCATATGCTATTTTTTCCCAAAGAAAGCATGTAGATAGCTATCAGTAAAAATATTATTAATCTCCACTACTTCCTAAAGTAGATTGAGATTACAAGGGAGCCATCTTGGTAGTTTCTCTTAAGGATCTATCCAATTTTCAGCACCCTTTCTGTGAAAATTGAAAGAGAGGATATATGGACAAAGAGGAAACTTTGACCTTGTCAAGTCACACTTTCAAGCCAGCACTGTAACACTTACACATCCCAGATACTGTTCTTCTGAGTTACCTATTTTTTTCTGATACATAACCCCTAAAAATTTATACCTAAAGTGTAGATTCTGTATGTTCTATTCCCATAAAATCAACATCACAAATCTAAACATAGATTACAACATGAGCCTGACATCACTTTTCAGTTTCTTTGGAATATTCTAAGGTCACTGTCTCCTCAGAAATGTCTTGAATCTGATCTATGATGTTTATATAATGTCTATAACTGATAAACGGTTTTAAAAATCTATAACTAAGTAACTAAGTCAAGAATAAGCTGGTTAAATAATTTTTAGAGTTATTCTAGCAGTTCAATGGATTTGTCCTATAAGCGAAGTCAATAACAATATGCTGAGCAGTAACATTCAAAATTTATTTTTAACCTCCCTACAGCTATGTGTACTGAACACAGTTCTGTTCAAACCAATCAAACTCTATAGGATTAGGCTATAATCAGAAAAAATACTGCATTTTTCTGATGAAAGCAACCAAGGTGTTCTCATGGTAGACGCCTGACACACACATTTTGAGACATTCTCCTTTCTAGGGCCTGTGCTTCATACCATCAAAGTGCTTTGAAAAGCTCATCCCTCTGTGGCTGATAACTTAAGGTACTAGAGTAATCTGTGCTTTTCTATTACTTTATGTTCTTTTATATCTGAGCCTTGGATGGGTACATGCTACACTGTACATATCTGAGAAAATATGTATCATAAATATAAACACACTTGAAAAAAGAAATTCAAATATAAGGATGCAAATAGTCACCGTCACTTACATCACTTATTAGTTCACTGCATTTTCGGGCCAGTTCCATATTTCGGTCCTCAATAACAGGCTTGAGGAAGACCTGTAATGAAAGGTAATTATTCCATGTTTATCGTCCGAAAGAGTATTAACAGAAGGGAATAAGTACTTTTAAAAGCTATTGGGGTTTAACTCACCTCTTCTTCTTCCCCATTTTCATTTTTGTCCTCTCTGAGATCCTGAATGACAGACACTCGCATTTTAATACTTTGCAGGAAACAACAACAAAAACTCTGAAAAGGTTCAGTGCTGCAGGAAACAGCTCAGATCCTCCAGCATGCCTGGATTTGTGTCCTCCACTGCACTTAATGCCACCACGGCTCCTTCCTTTTTTAGGCAGTACTTGATGGTCTTTATCTGAACAATTCAGTGTGAGTGAACTGAAAAGCAGTGCAGATGGCCTTGCTAGCTATCAGTCACAACAGAGCTAATGCCTTCTTACTGATAAAATATAATTAAATGACCTATCCCCATCAACTATTTTTAAAATGACCATGAGCACAAATAAAATACTGTGATGCAGTTAATTTGCAACATAAGTAATGTAGTAAAATTAACAGGATTAAAAGGGGAACATTGACTCTAAGTTTACGGTAAAACTGCCCAGTTCTAAGATTCCAGGCATCAATGACTCCAAAACTGTTATCACAAAACTTTGTTGGCCCAATAATAGAGCTTTTTTATTTAAAAAAAAAAAGCACACTATTCTCATTTGCCAGTAGGTGTTACTGCTAGTACATTTTTCAGAATTACTTCTTTTCCACAAAGCTTAAAAAAATTCCTTAAATACTTTCCATACCATGTCAGCTGCAGTTTAAACCTGTGCATACAGAGATACAGACAAGCCTATATTACTTACAACTATACATGGTTATGTATTCACACACACATGTATGTTCATGGTCTGTAGTCTCAAAACCAGCCTCTTTCAGTATGAAGTCACTGACTCCAGTTGCAATGAAACTGAAAGATATCCTTATGTTGACCGGTGCAGAGTATTTACTTCTGTAAAACAAGCAAGGAGGTATTACAGGACCAGTTGGAGGAACCAGCATTTTAAGATCATTTTTCTTTCCGAAGTGTAGCTTGTATGGTTGATTTTGAACTTTATCTAGGAAAGTCATTCACCACTACACAGCTTTGAAATCAGGCAAAGATATAAGGAATGTTTGCTCTTTAAAAAAAAAAACTTCAAAGGCTTTTAAGTACTTGTGCCCAAACACAACATCTTTAGAGCTTATTTAAAAACATACATTTCCTTAGAAAAAGAAACATTTCAAAGATGAGAAAAAATAAAACATTTGACATAGTTAAGGTCTGAAAATATGAAAGAAAAAAGTATTAAGAACAAAGGCACAAGCTGCTTTCAGCTTAAACCAAGAGACAGAATTCTTTATACGTTAATGGTACAGAAAACTTCAAGACTTTCCATTCCACTCTCAAATATAAACTCCTAAAGTTCAGGTTTGGATTGGCATTGCTGAAGTTTAGGTTTAAACCTAGAAGTCTGGTTTGTACAGATGAGAATTACCTGTGATTTATGCTGACTGCTTCTGGAGTTCAGGGTGTTTCATCCTGGTGAAAACAAATAGTTTAGTCTTATAAGATGAATATTCACAGTAATAGGTTGTTTTTGAAGATTATGGCCATAGCAAATATACTCCCAAACAACAGACTCATGCGTGATTTCAAGGACCACATGTTAAGGGGACAGAGCACCTACAAAAGGACCAGACAAAAATGCAGCACTAAGGCTTCACTTCGGGTTTTTTGTTATGGTATTGCAAATACTATATTCTTTCAGTGCAGTCAATTTCCCCTTTCTTCCTACATTTAATAAATTTTTTAAGTGAAGACATTGAAAAATATTTAAGAGAGTAGAGGAAAGCTATTAGTAGCTACAAAGCTTGCTGAACATGGAGAAATCTTTTGCCATTTTTTGCACCGGAAAGTAATTATGGTCAAAACTGCAAAGTCAAAACTGTTCATGTTTTGCGGGGAAAGGGAGGTGTTCAGCTTTTTAACCTGCTTACATTGTATTTCATGCATTTTTAGCAGCAGGACATACCAAAATTTATTTACTAATTCTGGTTTCCCTGCCATGGTTTCTGCATGATAAAAATCTACAAGATCACTTTTGATCAGCCCTGAAATGATCAGGCAGTTGGACTTCATGATCACTGGAGGTCCCCTCCAACTGAAATATTCTATTCCATTCCATTCTACTGTCTTTAACTGCTTGGATACAATTCATTTTTTTCTCATTTTTGCATGATCTGGGTCAGGCATAACCGAGCATTCAAATGCCCTATGTCTCATGTAGCTTCCATAATACAAGGATTTCAAGGCAGCTGCTATAACTTGATTATAAATATAAATATAATCATATTAAAGAAAAATATATCACAATGCACAAAGGGGGAAATATCACAGAACCAACTAATCGTACACAAGTTATTCAAAATTCAACTTTTCACATAACAGATGCAGTAAGATACTGTATGACACAGAAACCTGCCTCACTTTTTTTTACCTCCTCAAAACACTGAACACTATCAGATAAAATTCACTGCGCAATAAAGCAAGTCTGAAAATTTAATATATCCAGATATTATTCAGGGAAGAATTTGTTAGGACTGTTTAAGAGTTGCATGATTTAGAAGTGCAGTATGACTCAATTAATAGCCTGCAGATCAAGAAGAATCATAGAAAGGCTTGGGTTGGAAGGGACTCTTAAGATAATCCAGTTCCGACCCACTGCCAAGGACAAAGGTGCCACTCACTAGATCAGGTTGCTCATCCAACCTGGCCTTGAACACTTCCAGGCACGGGAAAGAAGTTTTAGTTACTTCCATAAGAGGCAATAAATAATATAGAATCAGTAGGAATGTTTATGTACGTTTACAATATTTTTAACTATGCTAAAAATACTAAATCTAATCTGAACAAAGGCCTAGTTAAAATGCTGAGCTTTACATCTCCAAAACAATTATGAACTATGTTGTATTAAAGACTACTTTTCACCTAGAAATCTTTCATTTTTTACCAAAATCGCCAAACTGACACTTCTGAACCATTTTTCCACTACATATAATGGAATAATCCATAGTCATTTATTCTGGCATGAAACATCACAGATTAAACAAAATCCAATTGTACAGAATTTTAAGAAAACACTGGAAAGGAGTGCTAAGCTATGTATACATAATATTTATATGCACACAGCGCATGGCAGAATTAGAATTTCTTGCTGCATTATAGATAACTTAATATGCATACAAAGAGGAAAAATGGCTTCTTCAGAGAAGTACCCAACTCATTCAAGTTTTGTAAGGAAATGCTGCATAGCTCCACATTTCTACTTCCACCCACCCTGCATGGATATTTCACATCTCAGTTCAGATTTAGCCTTAATAATGAGGTTATTTTGTTGAAGAAGATGCAAACACATTAAAATAACTGTACATTGCCTAAATTGTTCACAGAAGCACAGTAATTGCAATATTCAACCTTCAATGTGCATGAACCTTTTATAAGAGAAGAAAAGCATTCCAGAAGCAAACTATATGGTTTATCCTGTGAAAGGAGACATTTCAATCTCCTGACACTTAGGGTTGTCATTGGGTTGTGTCGATGCACTTTTTTTTCACACAGAACATTACTCAAGAACTTGGTTTAAACACGTATCTGCTGAGGAGGCAGAAGCAGAAGAAACATGGGGCGTAAATGAGCCTGAGTCTCCATGAGTATGAGTTGACCCAGCATGTGAATGGTTCAATCGCACAGTTGGGCAGCTTTCCCACTTTGATCATACACAGCTGAGTCCACATCTGGCCAAAGCCACACCATCTCCTTGTGCCTTTATCAATCTTTCAAGAAATACATTTGGGAGTTATTAGTCCAGAAAGTTAAAATGCTTCATCTCATCTTGGCCCTTGTACACATAACAATATAGCAGTGATTCTCAATTCTGCCCCTGAACAAACAATACCGCTGGCCTTTTTTGGCATAATCCCTAAAAGCCTTCTGAGATATGAAATATCCACATGTATTACTGAGCTGAAAGAACTTGTCTACTACTTCACAGAACAGCAGAATCTTTTCTTGTCCTAGTAAAGACACCATAAACATCACCATCTCAAATCTATTTAATGTAGAGCTCCTCATGTGGTACTTGAACATAGATTGCAAATTAAGGACCAAGGTATTTCAGGTCGAAGTCTGCACAGCATTATACTGAGAGGTATGTACACAGTATGAATATACTCCTTTCTATTTTGGACTGAAAACCTAATGAGAGAAGAGGCAGAGTTTTAGTGCTTTTCCTGTTTCCAGTTAGTTAAAAATCAACCCACAGACATCCCTGAAATTAAAATGTTATTTTCTGCTCTAACTGGTCAGATATACACATCACTGAAATAAGTGCAATTAATTCAACAAAACACTGATGGTGGTGTCTTTTCAAATAGCACACAAGGCATTTGTAAGTGCTGAGACTCAATTACTTCTCATTTCTAGAAATACTCATCTATCTGACTGGAAGTTCCTAGCAGCCCTGCATAAGAAAGTTCATAGTTAGGCTATCAGCACCAGAACCACAAACAGAAAAACGAGAGGAATCCCAGCCTGCCAGTTTTAACCTCCCTGTACATTAAATACCAATTCAAGAGTTGGCAGTTAGATTTTTATTTAGAAAAAAAAACTTACCCATAGGTTTGTATATGTCAGATCATTAACACTGCATTTATCAATAACACTGCAAAACCTGCAAATACCTCATGGTTCTAAGCTACGATTTTCATTCAATGTAAGTTATTTTATTTAAGGTTTTGGTAAAGCAGAGAGTGGCAATGATATTTTTAAAGACAAACATAAATGAGATGTTAGAATACTGACTTTTGAATCCCAGAAAACCTAACGAATTTTCAGTGCCTAATAAATACATAAATATAGACATTTTTTGCAAATACACACTCTCAGAGACATTGTCTAGCCCAAGTGGATTTTGATGACAGAGCATTTCAGATGTCTGTATAGTACACAGCTAGTTTCACATAATAATACCCAACCTAACCTAGATACCAGAAGCAGTGTAGTCTGAGCTCATTATCCTGAGAAATGAACCCATTCAGAACTGAAGGCAGTCATCAGGGCACAAGACTGTGCCATGCAGATGTAACCGCAGCAGTGATCACAAACAATATATTGAAATAAATCAACATAAAGCTTTCCACATACTAATGTATTCTAAAAATACCCCAAAACCTCTGCTTCATTTTTCTGCCAATATTTATAGTTGCCTACAATGTTTACACAATACTTTGTAAGCCTCAAAAATAGTATTTCCTAGCTGGGATACACAGTTCCAGCTAAATTTTTTTTTTCCAGTTTTTCATTTGTCAAGAAATTAAATCTTCAGCGATGAAGCAATTTGGTGTTTCCACCCCTTCAATATTTTCAGTTTAACCAGAAGCCTGAAAAATCTATCCCTCCTACAGCTCTCTTCACAAGGTGATGCATGAGCAGCTGAGATGCCACGTTTGACTGCATTGCAACTGTTTAATCCACTCCACCTGACACAGCTGTGGTGATTCCCTTTCTTGTTCAGCATCATAAAGCCCCTTCCCCCTTACCCAAGTGTTCAACTAGATATGGGAGTCCACCAGAGCTAACAGCTCTGGGGTATAGCCGCTGAAGCTCTTCAGCACCTCTTACCATTACATTACAACAATGCATAGTCATGATATGTTTTCCTATTGCCTACAAAACTGGAGCCCTGGTGCTACTTCTGTATGCCCAGTGGCCAAGAGACCTGCATGCTAGTCCCCTGAATCCAGTGGAGGGCAATACACGTCCAAGACTATCTCTCTGCTCAGCAGCTGGAGGCTCAGATTTCACGAGGCTGTTCTACAGAAGATGGCTAGAAAATGAAACTATCAGCTGACTGTGTCAGGTATCCATAAAAGCAAAGTAATATTTGGCAGAAGAGGGAAATACAAGGATATTATAGCTTTTCTCTTAGGACTCCTTTAATGCAGAAAAGTTTGTATAGACCGAAGTTTTCCATTTACAAAAATTTCATTTTATCCAAAACTAGGTCCTATGGAAGAATGAGCCACGAATATATAAGAAGAGTTTGGAAATTTTACTTTGCTGTAAATCACAGCTAAAATCATCAGCAAATGCAGGTAAAAGATATGAAGCCAATAATAAAGAAGTTTCATTTTGCCTCAGTAAATCCTAAAAAGCTAAAGACATTCACTTTTTCCTTTTGGTGACTGTATATTCATACACAGCTTACTGCAATCTGAAATAACAGAAAGATGTATTTGCCTTACATACAGACGCTTTTTTAAGTTCTTAGCCATATAGATTGGGTATGTTTGCTTTCCAGGAATTTTTCTTGTGGCATTACTTTGAATTTAACTGCCTGAACTGACAGAAACTCCTGGAGCAGGAAGAGAAAATTGGACATTTCCTATAAATTTAATTTTCAGCCTATAACCCTCACTTACCTAATGAATGCCTTTTTTTTCTAGAAACGAAAGCCACAGTTGTTTATTTTACTTGTATTTAATTGAGTTTTTTCTTCTTCATATTTCTGTGCTTGTATTTTCATAGTCCTTACACTGTAACTCTCTGGACCGAACCATGCCAATACCATATGTAACACATTTCTTTAAAAATACCTTTAAAACCATACTGTTCTGGAACACTTCATGTGTACTGTAATTCTCAGGTAAGTTACGTTTGCATCAAATTGCTACAGACAGCTAATTATAAAACAAAAACCTGCATTCTTCACTGACAGTTATTTAAAATAATAGCTTTTAAATTTCAGAATAGTCTTCAGGAAGCTCCCCAAAACACAAAAGATGAAACCAAACAGGCCAGGATAAGAAAAGAAATTTAATTAACACGTTTGAAGTAACAGAAGTCACTTGTTCAATGATGAAAAGTTTATTTTAGTAACTTCATTTTTTTATCAACACAAATAATTTCAAGTCATAAATAATTGATGGAGAAGCTATTTTTTGTAGTACCTTCAGACACTAAAAGACAAAAATAAACCTTTACTTATGTAAAACATAAATCACTCTTACTGTGCTTAAAACTAATGGTCCTTAAATCTCATCTGGAGAGGAAAAAAAACAGTTCACTTTTTTTTTTTTACCTTGTGAATTGTACCTATCATAAGATTTTAACAAAAAAACAAGTTACACATACTTTCTGTCCAGGAGTGTTAAATCTGGATTGTCATAGTCAAGAGTCTCTTAGCCTACCATTCCATGCATGAGAGGTTAAGGCAATGATACTTGCAAGCTGTACTATGAATTTAGCAGTGTAATCAAAAAAAAAA
>VXAY01012530.1:6819691-6893214 GCA_013399855.1 Oxyruncus cristatus
AATTTTTACTATTAGTTTAGCAGTGTAATCAAAAAAAAAAAGACATATAATACATAAAATGCACATTCAGAAAAGATCCATAATTTTCAAGACAGAGAATGTAGTTGGTAACAGAGAATGTAGACTGATAGATAGCTCATTCTTCCAAAAAAAAAAAAAAAAGATACTGTGTCAAAATAGTCTACTTGAATAGAGTAAATATTATTTTTAAGTGCTTGTAACAGGCCACAATGGATTTTTAAATACAATTCTTAAAAAAATCTGTATTGAAAACAACCTTTTAACAAAGAACCCCATACTAAGGGCTCTCTGGACAGCCTAATCCTGTAATTGTGTTTGTGTTTATAAATGAGGAGAGCAACTTGCAGGTTCTTGAGCATTAACTAGGATGCTGAAGAAAATGCACTAAAAATACAATAGCTAGCAATAATAAGTCACAGAAATGTTAGATCCTTATGCACACTCTGTTTAACAACGATATACGCAAGTTTCCATGACAACAGTGACAAGATGATAAAAACATCTTCTTCCACCATCCACTGAAAAATACTTTTCTGCTTATATCATTGATGAGGTGGCAAGTACCTGATTTAGAAATGTCAACTTGCATTTAGTAACATATTTTTATAATCAAAGAAATGCAGATCATCTTTTTAAAGGATTTAATTGAATATCTGAAGCAGATTAAAATGATTCATGATCTGATTTTTTTAATCTTTTAAAACAAGTTACATCAAACTTTACCTTTTACTTTAGTCATGGTCCATAGTTTATCTGCAAAATTTCAGCTTAAAATTTTTTTATGTCCAGGGAAATTTCTTTTGCATGGATCAAATAAAAGCTGATCCAGCACTTTCCAAACAAACAGTGAAGATTTTAGCAGAAGAATGTATTATGTTTAAATTGGTTTAATTCTGATCCACCATTCACGAAAAAAAATTATGAAAAAATATATAAAGCAATTATGCTTTATCAGTTACTTAGTTTGCTTTCACATTACAGCATCATCTTATTTCAAGTCTGAATTGTTTTCTTCAAAACAGTAGTGGACACAAAACTGGTATTTCTTGCTTCAGTTTACTTTTTAGTCATTCCTGGGACCTGATTACTCTTGAAAACAAGCAATGACAACAGTGGAACTTAAATTTGTAGTCATCTCGATACTGATACTTTTAGGTGAGCATACTTCTCCTTCTATTAAGAACCATAATACTTATTAAAATGTCAGTTCTTATATTTTACTATAGGAAAAAATAGTTCCTATAAATTAATAATAAAAACTTAGTGCTACGATGCTCTTCGTATAACACAGTATATTTAAATTACCACTTAAAAAAGCACACTGAATTACAGTTCTTCAAATCAAAGAAGGCTAATGCCTGCACTGTGTGAAACACCACAGTAAGTACCTCCTGAGAGGAGGAAGGCAAAAGAAATACTACAGTAATGTTTTGTACACTACAAATTATCCAGAAATACCATCTTTGGGCATGATCACTGGTTGCTGTTAAAACATTAATACCTTTTTACTCATACAGCTTCTTGTGGGTATGATTTAAAAATTTTTATAAATACAGAGCTAAAGCCTTTGATTGAGAATACAGACACAGAGCAAGCCAAGGCCTCTCCCTGTCCTCAGGCATTTGAGGCCTTAGCTGCAGTAAGGCTTAAGTAAGAACAGCTATGGGTAGTAAGCAAGCCTGACTAAAAAACCCGCTGCTGATTCATGGCCAATTGACAATCACGGTACAGACAGAGGTTTGGGAGGTGCAGCAGACTTGATTTGGAGAACAAGCTGTCTTAAGTCTCCTTTGAACATCTGGAATTTTGTAAAGAGGATAAATAGCTACTCTACAGGACCGGTCCTTGCTCTATACCTGAAGATATATGATAATCCTATCATTCTGTTTTACAAGGTGGAGAACAGGGAGCCATGAAACAAAGCAGCATCTCCATAGTAAGAAAGGAAGCCTGTAATGAATCAAGATTTCTTGACTCCCAGCCCTACAGTTTTAATGCTGATATCACTGAGCTTCTCAACAGGATTTTTCCTGGCTCTTTTTCAATGACATTTCTGTTAAGTCATTTCCAGCATAAACTAACTCTTAACTTATAATACTCTATTTACAGCATTGAAGATGGGTTTTTTCCCTAAAACACCACACTGTTAAACAAATTTTAGTGTTGATACAGCCTAAAAAAATATGAAAGGAAAAAGTTAAAGGAGATCAGAACACACATCATTTCATTTAGGACCTTATACTAAACTACAGTTAGTAATCGATTGGGTTAATGTGCAGAATAGAGCTAGAATAACAGTGTAGTTAGTTGTTATGCAAATTAATTTGAATGTCTCCTCAGTTATCAGTAGTAACTATTCAGTATGAAACAAGGAAGATAACCTCTCTGAAATCTTGCATATAGAGAGAAAATACCATGTTCCTTCCTGGCCATCCGATGTCTAAATTAAAGTTATGGTAAGATGTTTTTATGTTGAATTCAAAAGAATGGGTAATATTAAAAAGATAATTTCAAGTCTAGTTGGGTAAGTTTCTATTTAAATAGCATTTTTGTAAATATTTATTCATTTTTTTACATACATAAACCATCACTAGAGAATTAATTTGTGTTAGGGCCTAAGGCCTAGCTTTGAAGAGCTTTTAGTCTTTTTATCTCTTTGATGATCTCATGGGAAGTCTAAGCCTGCCTTTCAGCACAAAAGCTCCAAAGCCTGAGGCTGCCTCTGGAAGAATTATATTTGCCTTAAGGTCTGTGGTAAATGTATTTTGGCAGCTTTACACTACAGCTAAAGAAATTTCTCAATCTCATCAGAAAAGTGTATGCAATAATGATAATCTGTAATACAAAACTGCAAACCCCGGGGGTGGAAAGTGCCTACTTACATACGTGGATGCTGTTCTACAGCCCCAGATGTAACTACACATTTCACTTCCTTTTAACAATTTTAAACCATCTCTTTGCAAGATGAAGATGCAGCTATAATATGCTCTGTGCAGACATTCAAAATATGTCAGACTCAGCTTCCCGAAGCTTATATTTAAATCCAAGGATATTAACATCCAGTACAGCACAGTATTTGACTAATGGTATCCACAGGGGGGTTTTAAGATGTTAGAACTTTCTACAGCTAAAAATCAGACTGAGGAAAAAATGAGTATTGGAGTACAAGTCATGTTAATCTCATGTTGGCTGTAAGGCTAATAATGAGTTTAATCTTACTGTTTCACCATCATTAAACATTCAAACAGCCTTTGGAGCAGCAGCCAGAACCAAGATACCCAGCCCTTAGTGTGTGACAACCACAAAACTCAGCCAGAGAGCCCTGCTCCCTCATGAGACCCTTCTGTGGCCCATGAATCTTCTGTTCTTGTTTACACCATGGTACAGCTTCAGCAAAATGCCCATCAGGATGCCCATTACATTCAGGATTAGGCCCCTCAGCTATGGACTGAAGCACCCACTAGGCTGGAAGCAATGTCTATCACTTCCCAGAGGAATGTCATCACACCTGAACTAACAGGAAAATGGTAATTAGCCTTCCCCTCTCTGAACACCCAGTTCCTGAGCGAGGGTGTTTGTGACACACACACTGCAGTTGTGGAGTGGCTGGCAAGCTCCAAATTCTGCTTAAAGACTTTAGCTGGGAGGCTCTGATAGGATTTAGGCACTGGGCAGACAAGGGATCATTTGGATGCTGAATACCTGCATGATGCTGTAACAGAGCTGCAGATTCTGCTCTCTGCTCATACACATCATGTGACAGTGTTTTAAATGACACCTTGTGAATATCTCACCTGAGCATGCCAATCTTTTGGGAATGCCATGATCTTCAGCTTCCTAATTTAAGAAGACAGTTTACCAGACTTTAGTTTAAAACTCAACTGCAGATTGAATTTTTTTAATATCAGAACTTTTACAATGATGAACTGGTGGACCAGACCCAATAGGTTTTCTGAACAGCGTTTGGATAACAACATAATGACATCGAGGCAGATGGAGATATCATATCTCAGACTAGCAGCATTTAAAGTAACATTACAAGACTAGAAACTAAAAAGTGTATATTAGGTGCTCATGAACCTTGTGACATAAAAATTTTTAAAAGTTGCTGGTTTTGAAATTAAAGTTTTATATTGTTGTTAGTCACTTTCAAAAAGAACAACATGAATTGCCAAACATAAAACTGTTAACAATCTTAAAGTAGAGAATGAATAATTACCATTCGATCAAGACCAAGTCTACAGAAGTGACACTCCAATTTCTGAGACTCAACTTTTAAGAAGCATAGGGTCACTACAGGGACAGAACTCCCAAATCTTAGAATTTTTTTAACAAATCCTTAAAGAAAAAAAAATTTAAAAAAAAAGTTTAAGTAAACAAGAGAAAATAAGTCTGTACTCAGGCATAATGACCCTGAACGATACGATCTCTGTCTCGAGTCCAACAAAATACTAAGATTTAACTTCATACATTTCAATTAGATTTTTCTTTGAAGGCCTGCTTCTATCTGAACTTTTGACTGCAAAAATTTTACCTTTATCCTGGTCTGACTTAATAGATGTACTGATAAAAGTTATAAAAGCAGGTAAGTGGTTTTGTTCATTTGTAGAAATCTCAATGAATTTGCATATTGTCAAATTTAATCAGTTTTGTTACATAAAACTTGGTTTGCTTCTACTTCCTGCTCAAGTCTATCAGCCTTTGCTGCTTTGCTTTCATTTGAAAAGCACCAAACTTCTGTTGTGATTTGTTCCTTCTAGTGTAAAATAACTTCCAGACAGTGCAAGAATATGGACATTCCTCATAGATTCTATGACCATTACAAATTATAATTAATTCTGCTGGAGACTCGAATTAATGATGTGCTTTAATTCACTACTATTCCCTTCCATTCTAGCCACAAAAGAGTGTTTTAAAATAAACTTGCTCTATGTTCTAAAAAAAAAAAACAACCAACCAACAAAAGTTTTCTTCCCATGTAGATGGCCATTATCTTTTCATCAATAAGGACAACACAACTAATCCCAAAGGGTCTGGTTCTAACAAATCAGTTATGTTTAACACCAAATATATGCAAAATTCTCTGCCATACAAAATTCTCATGTATGAAAATGGTAGAATCATAAATAGTAGAAAATATTACAGGGGCTCAGAACTTTATGTTCTGCAAGACCTATATTTTAGTCAAAACCATGAATATTTACTTGAACAATGCAAAATGAGGTTAAAATTAGTTTAGCACAAATTCTTTACTCAGTTTAATGCCTCTTGACCTCTTTTTTACAGACTATGTTGAATTGAAATTTACTCTTTCATTAATTCATTACAAAATAATATTATCTGTGTAGAACAATTCTCATTATTTACAGGCTAATTTCATGCACACCCTGAAACAACTCACTCAGATCACAATAACCTTTTAGAAATCTGTTTAATACGAGTTAGTCATTTTATCTGAGGCATTGGAACAAGAAATGGCTGAAATCGCTGTCAACACAATTCTTATTATCAGAACACCTCAAGGTGGGACCTTTTCAGGCATGCTGTAAACAGAGACACAGTAGCTGATATGTATTGATTACCAATGTAATCAATATAGGTACTCCAGAGCTAAAATGGAGCTGGGGAGAGCTCAGAAAAAAGGCTAAAGGTAAATGAACTTTAAAATCAATAAGCTATCAATAGAAGATGAGATCATTAGGTAAATTTTGGTCTAGAACTAAAATCCAGGTTTCCTTCTTTTACGAGATGTTCTATCCACAGTACAGTTTAGTTCATTGCACTCTGAATTGCACATTGTACTCCATCAAAAACCGTAAAAACACTGGTATAGGAAAAATCTATTCATATATTCTCCATACATGGGAAAAATAATTTGGAATAGAACAATGTTCCTCCATAACCTGTTATATCCTGAAATATACATTTGCCTTGATGCAAATCTAAACAGAAAAAGACAAAAGGTTTTCATGTCTTTGCTTACTATGAAAGATAAGATATAGTATTTGAGTCATATTATGCCAAATACTGTCTGCTAGTATTTAAGATGCATAAAGATGCAGAAATCTCTTCATCTATGTCACTCTTATTTGAAGAACCAAAGACAATGTATATCCTGGTTTTAATCAGACATCCCTATGTTTTTCCACATGGTGTCTCAGTTTCCCATCACCTCCTTTCAGGACACTCAGATGTTCATTCAGTAAATAAAAATAAAATGTTTTGTCTTTTTAAATAAATAAGAAAAGTTGGTTTAAAACATAGCTGCATGAAGAATTTATTCTGCATTTACCCTAAGCAGTCCAGTGGAATATGTGTTCAGAATGATGGACAACGTTTGGAATAAAAAGAAAAATGGAGTGAGAGTTGACTTTAGTAAAGCTCTTCTGTGTGAATAATAATGACTCCCGCTCAGTCTTCCATCAAAAGTCATTCAGAATCCTATGCTATTGGAAAAAATTGCTCCACTTGGTGAGACAAACTTATGTCATTGCTGAACCAGAAGCTGGCAACACCTACAACAATACACGTTTTTGATGCACATCTTTGTCTTCTGGGTGAGTCTTTCATATGGTAAGCTTAAATGACATGCCTCCCATGCCCCAGCTTGTGATTTTGAAAATTTCTCTTTGTACCTCTATTCTTAAACTGTACTGGAGAAATACAAAATAAAGACATTTTAAGATTATTTTAAGAAAATTATTGTGGCTGGCAAACAAAATACTGCATAGAAAGAAAGAATGCACAGATACAAAACCAAAAAAGCAAATACTTCATAACCAGAGGCAGTCCTCAGCTCAGCCATACACTGTTTACAATTTTATTTCTCTGTAGTCTTTTCTTTCTTTGTTCCACACATTATTGTCAATAACTTCTATACTGTACACAGGAGTGGAAAAAATTTAACTTACATTTTCGACCACATTGTTATTCCACTGAATTTTTTAATTCCCAAATTCATCTGCAGTGACAGATTTTTCCTCTCAGGTGAAATGGTTTGTTCAATGCTGTATGTACATGAGGCAATGTATTTTGTGTATAGATGTTAATTCCTTTCAGTATTCTATCTTCCTTAGCTCCATATTCTTTCCAGATACAAAAACATTTTTGTGGGGAAGTGGCAAAAGGATGTTTATTTTTCCTACAGATAGCTGTAGCCACATGATTTCCTCCATACCACTGTGGCTTCTCATTCTTTTTTCCAACATCCATTCACCAGCAGTGCTTGGCTGCCCAAAGTCCCTACTATCGTTTCAAATTTATGGAAGAAACAAACAGAAGAAAAAGCTGGCAGCATAGAACATTCATTCTTCTTCCAAAATCTAAAGCTGAACACATTTTTGAAAATAAGGCACTGTTGGATACTTTCAGTAACATGCTGTTGTATTTGGATGGTGCAGTTAAAAATGTTTTTTACTTAAATCCTATAGCCAGATCTCATTTACTGAAGATTGCTGCCACAGTGTGTGCTTTGCACAGGACGTGGTATGAAAGCAATTCAAGATGTCAGAGTGAGTGTTACGCTTCCTCTGCCACTGCCCTCCCATTCTGCCTCCAATCTCCAGATTCCCTAAACAACTCTTAAGTTCCTCCTGGCCAGACCAAATGAACTTCCAGAATCACCAGCTTCACGCTTCCCTTCCCCAAGTCTGTTTAGTATGACCATAGCTGAAGGGCTATTCCATACCAGCCCATTCTCAGACTACACTACCGCAGCTCCACACAACGGTTGAGAAAAAATTGTGATGGGACCACCTACACAGAAAACACACTGTGCATCCCATGATACTGTGAAAATCAGAGCCAGTCTGATTTGGTAACATCATCAGCATGCTGTCTGCACTAATGTAGGGTTTCTGTGACAAGGAGATGAACAGGGTGAATAGGAGGAAAAGTCAGCTCTCACAAAACTACCAAGATGAAGAAAATCACAGTGAAAAATGGCATAATACTTTTCCAGTGCTCTCACAGGTTAACCATGTGTCTGCTCCTGCATCATTCCCATTCCTCTCCCACTGCTATTCTCCTTTCACAGGTGCCACAAGTGCAAGTCTCCTTACACTTGAGCTGCAGCACACTCCCTCTGGACATGTGACAGTTTAAAGACTTCAAGTTTTAAAATTTCTTTATATGCCAAATATGTTCCAGTGCAAAGTCAACCAGGGTAATTTAATTCCACTGGTTTTGGGTCAGCGACCTTTTTCAGATGGGCCCTAACAAACAGATGGCTGGCATAGAGTAAGACAACTATCCCTACAATGAATGTATGGCTATGACCAGAGCAGGCTATCTTACGAAAAACATACTCTATAGAGCTCAACTGAATTCATACTTTTCTACTTCATAAAACAGAGACAACACTACTGAGAAAGATATGAAGCAGTGAACATTCATAAAACAGAGACAACACTACTGAGAAAGATATGAAGCAGTGAACATTCATCTTCAAATTAAATCAAGGGATCACTGCAAGCACACAAAAAGCAGATGTGATGTATTTAATCTGGAGATCTCAACTTTACATTGTCACTTCTCAGATGAGAGCTCTACTTTTAGCACAAAAAAAAACCCAACACATACATCTCCAGAAAATTTACATATTGTGTAGAATTTAAAAAGGTCTAGGTCAACTTTCAAATCAGTTCCTATCAAATCAATCATAAGAATTAAGAAAAAACAGTCTTCCAGTTAAGGAGTCAGAGGAACAATTACAGGCCCAAGCAGGAAGTTTATGGCAGATATATTTGATGTGCCAAGATGAGCCAAGACTTGTTAGAAGCTGGAATGAACTTTGTGTTTCACATTTAAAATTGAAGGTCAGATCTGTATAAACAACCATGGAGTGAAAAGACAAGAGTTGGACACAACATTTAAACACATCACACAGATATCTACCACCTGAGCTGACCAACTAAGGATAGACTGTACTGTCCTTTGCCCCACATCTCAATCTGCCAGTCCTACCAGGCTCTAAAAAATAGCTCCCTGTCAAAGTTAACATTTCTATTATATCTTTCCCCAAACACTAATGGTTCTTTACAAACTAATAGTTCCAATTTCCTTGCCCAGGTTGTCCTTTTTAACTCCATTTCCACTGAACAATAGCTAGTCCCAATTTCAATGCTCTTCCTTTTTAGATTTCTTCAATCTTCTATTTACAGCATCCCACAGGGTTTTTTTCTGTCTCCTTTACACAGGAATGACCTGAAAGCAGTAGACTGTTGAGGCACTGATGGCACAGAAGGGAGAAATTTCCTATTCCTGTTTCGATATTTCAGCTTGGTCCAATATACAGCAGTCCAACATCCAGCAACAAACATGGAGGTAATCCTAAGTAGCTGTTAGATAGTAAATTCTAGCTATGCTACATTCTTAAAGTAAATTAGACACAGACCAACAGAAGAACACTCATCCATCATATAAATCTTCCTCCTCTCCTGCCTCATTGTTTTTCTTTTTTAACATCAAATGCAGTAGAAAAAATATTTGTTATTCAAAGAAAAAAATTAAATAAATTTTTAAAACATAAGTAGAGTAATATATTTTCCTTAGCTTTGGAAGAGCTGTTCCAGGATGACAACTGATATGGACGTTTTCAGTTCCAAGTAACAAAGTTAGGCAAAAGCGAGCATTTAGAATAGAAAGTATTGGTCAAACAATGCAACAGACAGCTCCAACAGGCCTAAAAGCAAAACCTGTGCCTACAGTTAACCTAAGGACTCCCTGACAAGTATTGCTGAAAAGCTACTGTACTTGGTGGACAAACTCTCTACACAGAGAAAGAAGGAAAAGCTACCCGCAATGGAAACAGGTAACTGTGATGAAAGTAGACTTCAGATGAGAAATTACAAACTACCAACAACTTTTGACATGGAAAAAGTATAGAAGGACCACTCCTGCTTTCACCATTGCTGGAGTTAGAAGTGAACTTCTTTACCAGTCTTCTGAACAAACACACTAAACAAATTTTATGACTTTACATCAATTAAAACAAATGAACAAACAAATAAAATTAGTACTTTTCTTCAGTTCTCACTGAGTTTCAGACACAATGACTATAGTCCATTCCTATCCAAACCAGTATATCCAACAGTAATATATGTTGTTCAGGCCGACCACTGTTTACAATGAAAATGAAGTCTTGGGAGGTTATCTTGTTCAAGATCTTTTACTAAATCACATGAAATCTTGGAAAGGATGGAAGCAAACCCCGTTATCACTGGATATACCCAAATATAATAAACAAGACTGACACTGTGATTTAAGTGTATTTCATTTATCCCACTGCACTCATAAACAGAAAGAACCCCAATTGTTAACAACATTGTTGCTTTCAATTTAAACGAAGAAAATTAAGATTGTACTTCTGATCATATTTAGTGCTTCCTGGGTACCTCCTATTATAATGCACAAATGCAGCATTAGGACAGAAATAGACCAGGGCAACATTAATCTAATTCTAACCCAAGAGCTTTTTTTTTTTGTCTTCTTCCAGCTCTCATTCCCCACTTCCTCTCTGAATCATTAATTACTCTCCTTTTTCTTTCTGTCCGTTAAAAAAAAAGTCAAGTCTGGAAGCTCTGAATCAAGAATGCTTCCATCTCACCAGATCATCACAGTATCTCTGGATATGGTTAATCTTCTTACTTTGGCACTCCTGACTCTCTAATTATGTTGACATTCTTCTTAATTGATATCATACTATCTAGCTGAATTGCAAACTACACTTTCAGATGTTACTAAACCACTCTTGAATGGTCCTGATCTGCTACAAGGTCTCCACTGCACTAGGTCCTAAGAGTTGCCAAAACTCCTTCCCCAAACAGCCTATATTCTAAATACAAGTTGATGTCAATATTTCTTGAATCCTGAACTCCACCACTCTTCTATTCTGTACTCTGTAATTGTATTGCACAATTTGGGTTCCGTCAAGAATAAACATGAAAGCGTAATAATTCATCTACATTTCTATAGTATTCCTTGTCATAGGATGCCAACTCTTGGACGTGAATGGCAGCTTCTGTTTCATACAGGGCTTTTTTCCTCATCTAGGGAGATTATGAGTTGTCCAAGATCACAGAAAAGTCCATAGAAGGCCAGCAAACATATCCAAGTACTTGAACATGGGGCTGCACATCCTCTTTCCCAACTGTATTTCTTTCTTACCAACAGTATATGAAATTCAAAGTTACAGCTGTATTCAAAGTATCCCAGAGCACAAAGTCCATCTGTATGCCTCCCATTACCTACCAGTTTGGGACCTTTTTAAATTTTTTTGTCCTGACTCTGCTTTGAATTTGAAACAAATTTTTCGCCACTTACTCTCCTTTCTAAATTTTTGTAAAACTTTATAAATTTTTGTAAAGTCTATAGAAAGAAAAAAAAAAAGAATGGAATAAAATGACTGTGAGCTGACTGCCCTTTCAGCACTTCAGTGGTGTCCTTGGAAAAAAAACAAGGCAAAAGAAGGTACTCTTAACATCAGAATAAATCTCATGTCTCTGCTGACTAGGTTTCATCTTTTGAAACATTTTTCCATACAATCAGGGACATATGAAACCAATTTCAATTCCTTCCTTCATAATTCCTAAACTACATTTTTTCCCTAATGGGGTATATAGAAAAATCCATCCCCCAACTCAAACAGAGCAATGTCACAAAAGTTAAAATTCAAAATGAAGGTTTGTAAACTGTGGGTTTCAAAAGTGCTGTTTAATTTCAGAAACAATCCTATCAGCAGTTTTGGACACACACAAGTAGGAGGGGCAGTTTATTAATATTCTACAGAACCAGTTATATACAAGTAATGCACACTGCCCAAAAAGCAGTCTAGTCCTTCCCCTTAGTAATGGAGCCTGTTTAAAGCTTTCTCCAAGAAAAACAAATTTGAACCGTATACAATATTCACTACTGCATGCTGATACCGGAACTCTGTATTGATCACTGTAATTTCTTTAAGTTATAATGCAGATTTACTTTCCCCTCTAGGCATCTCTCTAAGGGAAGAGAGCCACTAGTAATGACATTTTCCATAGAAATGCCAACTGATGCCAAAATGACAATGAGTAAGTGACTACAGATTGCCAAACTCAACTGAAAGGTCAATTCTGCAAAAGATGTGTTCCATTTCATTCCAAGATTAGCAAAACATGATTAACACGAACACTATTGAAAAGGCAAATATAAATTACACTCTGGGGTTTTTACATTTGAATTGATTTAGATGCACCTTAAAATAATTTCTTCACTGTACCATTAAACAATGAAGTTTTGAAAAACTCTACAAGAACAACAGAAATTGCTTTAAACATGGGCTCAGGTAACAGGCATGATAGACATTGTAAACATGCATTAATAAAATTAAAGAAATATTTATGTGAGGGCTGTTCTACTGAGTACTGAAACTTCAGCTGGTAATGGAAATTATATTACTACATTTTCTCAGTCTCTTGTCAATGTACCTATTTGGAGGCAAAAATACTATTAACTCCTTAAAAGTGAAGTAAACATAGCACCAAAAGCCTCAGGGTCCCAGGCAAAGCTATATTAAACTGGAGTTATAACTGAAAGTTTGTATCTTAGTAACTTACTCTTTGTAACTTAGGAGTTTTTTCACCAGTTCCAAAAAAGACAAGGTTTGATTTCCCACAGTCTTTTGTTCTTCAGACACACAATCCCTGCCAGCTGTGACATCAGTTCTCCAAAGACCTCCACAGCATCCCCACACCTCTGGATCTAACCCCACGTTTCCTATATCCCACCCACAACATAAGCAACTACATCATAAGCAACTACAGCCAGGGCTGTGCCAGGTTCACATTTCTCAGGCTGATTAGGAAAAAAAAAAAACCATAATAGTTCTAATATCCCAAAATAAAGTAAAAACATACAGTATTCAGAGTTGAAGTTAAAATTAAAAGAAAGCAGTGTTTAAATCACAAATTTTAAGTCAAGAGACCACTGTGAATATTCTTAACTTTTAGCCTGTGAAAACTCATAAAATTTCATATAGTAATTCCTGCATCACAGTATATAGCAAAAATACACAAATGCATTTTTCTGTATTTACATCTGGAATTAAAAAGCCCTAATCTATCTTTGTTATCATTTAATAATTGTTGACCTGGTTGTGACACAGACCATGGCATTGCTAGACACAATACTAGGGCTGAGGAATTTATATTCGTTCTGTCCATTTCAATTACTACAGAGTTTTTCCTTGGGGGAAGAACAAGAGAAATTTACTTCTTGTGGCATGGTCCTCATATTTTCCAGCAATCTCAATCTATTTCCACTCATTTTCCAGTATTTACTTTGCAAAAAAATATTTCATAAAGAGGAAACTGAACTTTTGGCTCTAATTCTGCTTGGAATTCCGTGTAACAAGTTTTCACATCCCTACGGATTTCCATTACTGTCAGTAGAGCACACTATATACATTTTTTTTTTTTTTATAGAAGTGTCTGCATCAGCAGAGATGAAATTACCTTTAATTACAGGGAATTCTACTTCACCATAATCATATCAACAAGTATGGAGAGGGAGTACAGCCCAAGCATCTTCAGAGTAACTTCAAACATGTAACTAATTAGCTCTGTCTTTAGAAAGTGACAAAAATATGATTTTCTCATAGGAATTATAAGACTTCTGTTTTCATACTTTCCAGGTTTTTTAATGAAGTCTTTACAGCTACAGTCCTCCAATGAGCTCCACACAGGCAAAGATCTGCCTTTACACAAAGTACTAAAGACTTCACAGTACAAGCAAAATTGTACACCCAGACGAATTTCCTCATAGGAGCAGTGCTTAACACTCTGATCAAAATTGTATGCAATGGAGATGATAAATACAAATTACCTACCTAATCTGAAGAAAATCTGGCATTTACTAGAAATTGTCTCTATCATTTTATAACAATCCAGAGATTGCCCCATGCATAGAAACAGATCTGTTTTAAGCCTCATACGAGACTCATATTGTACTTATTTAAACTACTAGCAGGTTATACATAATTCACGAAATAATGACTTGCATTTTGCAACAGCTATGCACGAAACACCCCAAGTGCCAACCAACAGTGTCTTTAGAGGCATCCTCTGACTGTGCAGAAAATAGAAGCCTGATGCCCTGTTCTGATCCCAGCTCACAAGAAACAAATAACTTGAGCCCCTACCATGTGGAATTTAACTGATTTTTGTTTATCTTTATGAGAGAATGTTTTACATTATGGACAAAACGCAATGGAAGTCTCAATGTTTGCCTCTGATTCTATAAAAACATTGTCTTCATTGCTTTCGAAGGGAAAATTTACATCCCCGTGAGCAACTAAATTAGTAACAGACAGTCAACACAAGCATCTATTGTCATTGCAACATTTATAAGCAAAATAAGCATCTCAGCAGACTCAGAAACCACTTCCTCTCTCTTCTTGGAGCATATTTTAATTGCACAAATTCAATACTTATGCATCGATTTATTTTGAATGCTAATCTTTTGAAAATCAGAGCTAGTACTACAAAAACTACATATGATGAGAAAGTAATTTGCATGAAAAATGCCAAAAGGCATACATAAAATGGTATTTCATAAACCAAAACAAAATTACGAAGCCTCTTCAAAATTAATTTCATCCATTATCTATATAAAACCAGATTATAATAGGACAATTTTTCTCTGTAGCAAAAGGCACTGAAATTGAAGCATAACTTCCATTTAAGAAGTTCAATACAGTTTCAGTATTATCTCATATGTT
Organism: Oxyruncus cristatus; assembly: GCA_013399855.1. Lineage (NCBI taxonomy): Eukaryota > Metazoa > Chordata > Aves > Passeriformes > Cotingidae > Oxyruncus > Oxyruncus cristatus. The sequence continues at coordinate 6,834,465 of VXAY01012530.1, forward strand.
AGCTTTGAACTAACTAATTAAACACTAAAGCTCTTCTTATTTTTATTTTTTATTATAACTGGCACCAAAACCAAGTGCAAGAAGGGACTGTGTAAATATAGTCTTTGGCAAACTTTTTTTACTTCTTAATTTTTACCACTGAAAGATGTGGAAAAACATCTGGACACTATGTCTGTTGTCTTTTATCTCCCTTATTTTTACCATTCATGATAAAGGGGAAAAAAGAGGGACAGTTTTGACTAAATTTTACCTTTTTTTTTTTATAACTGCAGTTTTAAAACCTGAGGTAGAAAAATGGAAGTGCTTTCTGCAAACAGAATGGAACAATCCATGTCCATTCCAATAAAAGAGAATAAAGACATGTGACAGATTGACATAAGGTAACATTTTAACATCCATCTTAACTTTTCTAGTAACTTTTTTTTTGTCATTGAGCAATCTGCAAATATTTGCAATTTTTTGTCTGAACATAACAAACTGGGAATTGTTTTGAAAATGTATTTGTATCTTTAAAGCCCTTTGAAATCCTTAATGACTTTGCTACAGAGGACAATTTTCTCCTGAGGGGCCTTCCTCTGCTCTCCCATATCCCAGTCTCCATGGCCCAAAGATTTCCATCCTCAGACACTTGTAGCTACAGGAAGCAGTTTTACTGATGTGCTGATGACCTCTCCCACAAAGCAGGTTCTCGGAAGCCATAAAGACCTTGTTTTAGAAATGTCTAAAACCGAAATTTTTCTGTTACTTCTGTTACTTCAAAGTGTTCTCAGTGTTCTCAGTATTGGAACTGAGGCTGGGGCAGAATTTTGCCTAACTGAGGAGGGCAGGAGGAAGGCCACTAGAAAATTCTTATAGGTTAACAGTCCTTACAAGCCCTTACTTTCAGCCTATGTATAGGTCAACGCAAAAAGGACCAAACCATATTCCAAGCAAGTGTTTCACTTCTATAAATTTTGCTCTTTGCCACCCCTAACTCCTGGGAAGTGGAGGAGAGCCCCTTCATGAATCTACCTGCTCCGTAACATGTCAACCAGTTTCCTTGCCAAGACTCTCCAAACAAAAGATGAGCTTTTGTCAGAAAAATATAGCCATTACTTAGCTTTATTAAAAACAAATATGATTTTTTTTTCTGACAACCCTCATGGGTAATTATCTTTAATCTTGAAAACATTAAGTTCTAACTTGAATTCATCTTTCAAACAGTAGATCTCAGTTTTGCTTTCTTTAACACATACAGTTTCTTTCTCCAAACATATATCCTCTTTCTTCACAAGATCTGTCAAAATCATTAAATGATTTCGATATTTTATTCAACAACAAAAAAAGGATTAGCCTCTCTAAGGACTAAAATCTTGCCTTAGATCAATCCTTTAGCATTTCTCCAAACCTTCTCTAGTTTGTTGAGCTTTTCAAATGTATCCATCAGAACTGAAGTTGCTGCTTCTACAGAGGAATATTAATCCTAATAGAGAAAAAGAAAACGACATCTATAGGTTCATACCTGTAAGGACCATATAACTTTTCTGGTCTCGGCATAAGCAGCTGATACCCACCCTGCAGACCATTTTACTATTTTCTCTACTGAAGCAGGTACAGCCCAACTCACATTCAAGCATCACATTGTTACATTTTCTATTTCTTTCTTTGTTGAGGGAAATTGATAGCCCTCCTAACTTAAAAGCTAAAATACTAAAAAGTATATTAAAAAGTAGAGGTAACAGTGAATGAGAAAAGTCTTATTTCACAGTAATCTGCCTGCTTTGCTTATGTAAGAAAGAATAATAACACAACTACATCAGAATACATTACGGAGATATCAAGCTGATTTGAGCCTGTTTATTTACAGTTTCTTTGCTTTGATGAAATTAATTTATCATACACAAGCTGAGAAGGAAGGCAATATTCCCTGATCTAAGGAATCGTACATAGCAGGTACATAGTAAAGGAACAATCTCAGGACAAAAGCAGATTATTCAGGACTGAAAGAAACAATAATGAACTTCAGGTATTTATATATTCTGAAAGCAGTTCTGCAATGTTTACCACTCCTTGCAACAGAATATAAACGATAAGCAACACATTATAATCAACATGCATTCATTGGAATTTCATGAGTACTGCTTAGTAAATATAACAATTCCTTCATTTGTGACCCAAAACATATTCAAATTCCAGCTCAGCTGCTGTTACTCTGTAACAGTAACTCACTTGCGATGTCTGTGAATATGTTACAAGTCAATCACAACTCAAAAGAGGAAGTGATCTAAGGGCAAAAATATAGATTTATCAATGACAGTAAGGTTGGACACAGCAATTACTCTGAGCAGCAGTTTAACTTTTTTTCTTTATCAGATTCTACAGTTGCACCATTTTTTACTGGGTTCTTTGAAAATGCCCAAAGACACTGCACTTCTTGAACATCACAGACACTGTTCATCTCTCTGCAAGCCCTTCATACGTCACTTAACTTCTACACTGTCACCAGAATTTCAAAAGAGAAAGTCAATTCTTTATGTGCTGAAAGACCCAATAACAGTGGATGCAGAAGACCTTATAAGTAGCTTATATTTCTCCAGTCCTCTCTGGCCTTGCAGTCAGTAGAGATTACAAACCAATGAAGCAAAGCAAAGGCAATGGCAACAGCAAGAGCAAGTTGGACAGTTTAAAGATGAGATGCTCTAGGGACATTGGGGATGCTCTGTGAAAACAATTACAATCCTTCCTATTTACATAAGGATAATGTCCTGGTTTCAGCTGGAATAGAGTTAGTTTTCTTCTTAGTAGTTGGTACAGTGCAGTGTTTTGGATTCAATATGAGAATAATGCTGCTAACACATTGATGGTTTGGTTGTTGCTAAGTAGTGCTTAGTCAAGGATTTTCCAGTGTCTCATGCCCTGGCAGCAAGCAGGTGCACAAAAAGCTGGGAGGGAGCACAGCCNTGCTGCTAACACATTGATGGTTTGGTTGTTGCTAAGTAGTGCTTTAGTCAAGGATTTTCCAGTGTCTCATGCCCTGGCAGCAAGCAGGTGCACAAAAAGCTGGGAGGGAGCACAGCCAAGGCAGCTGACCCGAACTGGTCAAAGGGATATTCCACACCATAGAACATCATGTTCAGTCTATCAATTCGGAGAAATTGGCTGGGAAGGACTGATTGCTGCTCAGGGTATCAGTAAGCAGATGGTAAGCAATTGTACTGGGCATCACTTGTTTTTCTTGGGGTTTACTTCTCTCATTTTTTGTTATTTTCCTTTTTATTGTAGTAATTACCGTTGTTGTTGTTGTTGTTATTATTGCTATTATCTTTGTTGTTGTTTCTGTTATTTACTTTGTTTCAATTACTAAACTGTTCTTATCTCAACCCATAAGTTTTACTTTTTTCCTGATTCTGATTTTAACTCCTATCGCACTGGTGGGGGATGCAGGGAGCGAGCAGCTACATGGTGGTTAGTCACCAACTGGAGTCAAACCACGACAAAAGTGATAACAAAGAAAGGGGTGCAAGTTTGACTTCCTATATGCAAGCCACCATGAGCACAAGAAGTAGGCATACATAAAAGCTTTGAAAAATGCAAAGAAAACCAACAAAATCACCACAGAATTGGGATGAAATACCAGGAGGATGCAATTCTAGCCTTCAGCAATCGCAAGCCTGTCTTTCTCATACAGATGTACATTTTTGTTTGCTTATAACTCTCTGCATAGCTTTGTACTCCAAAACAAGACTGCAACCTTGTTTTGTACTCCAAAACACTTCACTGAACTCAAGTACATTAAAAAATTTCAGTCTCAGGAAGGTAAGCAGTTTGGCACAGAATGAGAAGATACAGCCACACTGCAGAAAAAGTAAGAAGGCCTCAAGTCCTTTCAAATACGTGTGGGAGAAAACATCTCCAGGCCCCACACCCAGTTAGCCTGATGCTGAGATAAGCAAGACACAAGAGGACTACATTTTAAAAAGTGTACTCTATACTATCTAACAGCATTGATCCAGGCCATGTAACCTAGGATGACTTCTGCATTTTTCTGGTTTTCAAGTCCAACTCTCATCCTGTGATAAGCAGCATTTGCCTTTCAGGTTCATAAACAGATTATTTTACATCTGACAATTAAAAATAACTATTTTTGGATTTTAACCATTTAACTCAGAATCTGAAACCACTTCATAATTGTACTTGTTGAAAAATCACCAAGTTTCCTTTTACTTCTGTGATTATTTAACTTTGTATCAGCATAATTTACCAGCAAACATCTGTCTCACTGGAGTACCAATAATAATAGTCCAAGTTTTTAACCGAGGAATAGCCGCTGGGGAAACTCCTAAAAGCATCCCTATTTGAGATACTCCTTTGACAAAAACTACATCTTGATATCTGCCAGTCAGCCATTCTACATATGCTCACTGATCACAGAAAATAAAGCCTCTTTAAACAGTATTGTGGGCCAGATTCAGCTATCTTGAGGAATTGGGATGAACACATCTTTCTCCTCCATTCCAAAAATACTATAATTTTTTATATGTCCTAGTTGTAAATTTAAAACTACTAAATCCCAAATGGGAAATAAGGACTTATTTCAAAATTTAACATGCAAAACACTGAGAAAAACTGGAAAGGATTGGATTAGAAACCACATTCCATTGACTTGAAATAAGATTATGTTGGCAGAAGTTACATGGGTCATAGCTAAAAAACTACATTTTATAATGAACATTTATTTTAAAAGCTTTATTATTTTTAACTCTGTTAGCCATTTACAATGGACTCTTTCACCTTTCTGTATCCATTGTATTTAGATAGTAACTTACATTCAGAATCAATTTCATTCCATCTATTATATAAATGTTTTAAATTTGAGATTTTTATAAAAATATTTTATATAAATGTTTTATCGTTGCTTCTATATCAGAAAGAATTTAAGAGTCTCTAGTACTGGTTTAGACCAAAGGTCCATCTGGCCTAGTGTTCTTTACCCAAGAATGGCCACAAGCATTAGTAGGAAGTATGGACAGGGTAAATATATATGATACTGTCCCCACATATACATTCCTTGACTCCAAACACCTTCAGTCTAATGTATTTCCTGAGCCTGGTGTGGTTTTTCTCATTCTGCAGTAGATTTTTCTTCTCAGTGCTTGCCTTGTCCTTGAACTAATCTAAACTTTTTGGTATTCACAGAGTCTTCTAGTACAAAAATACATCATTTAATACTTTCCACAGCAATGGGAAGAAGCACCTCTTTCTGCTTGGTTTGATTGCACTTCTGATGAGCTTCATTTTTTACTTCCTAGTTCTTGCATGAGAAGACAGACAGCAGTCGCTCCCTGACTACACTCACTATGATGACTGTGCAGACCCTTCTACAACACCTTTGTGAATTCTTAAACATCTTTTGTCTATGCTGAAGACTCCTAAGCCTGAACTCACTCATTCCTCCAATTCAATTTAATCATCCTTCCTTGATGATTTTCCAGAACTTTTTTTTTTTTTTGAAGGTACCAGAACCAAAAACATTATTTAAAGTATCGGTGAAAAAGGGACTTTCACATATTTGTCAAGTTGTTGTTTGTTGAAACAATCAAGGTTGTTTCTTTTGTTTTCCATTGTCTTCCTATTTATTTCTAAAGTATGAATTGCTCTTTTCACTGTTATTAAGCACAGAAATTGTGTCTTCAGAGAAGTAGCTCATGAGAGGTAATGGACAGTCCAGATGCCATTATTTTATAAATATAGGCTATACATATGCATTTTTCTGAACTTTCAATCACATTTTCCATTTCATTGCTCAGTTGCTCTTGTAAAATCTTCTTGTATTCACATTCTACTCTTGTCCTACCTTAAGCAACTTAGAATTATCACAAATTTATGTCATTCTTTGCTTATCCCCTTAGCCAGGTCCTTTATGACCATCACCTCTTAACAAAGACTGATTCTGTGCAGCATAATTTTGCATTTCATTACAATTTGGTTACAGTTATAATACGTTTCAGTTAATTGCTTTAAGTTTTGCAAGTAGGGTCTTTTAAAGGTCAAAATAAACACAGTACTGCCTGGAGTCATGATCTGCTCACACATAAGTACTTTAATCAGATCATAGCCATAATAACTGCTAATTTTTAAATTGCCAGTTAATTCTTCTCCTCTATCAGAGTAAAAATTGATATCAAGTCTCCCATATTGACTAAGGGACTGGTTTAAGCAGCAGTCATCTCTTAAATTTATGAATTGTCCTCCAAGAGATTAAAGTTGGCAACTAAAATCCGCATGCAAAGAGTTATATAGTTTTCAATTATCCAGAAAGTTTCTTAATGAACATTCATTTAATTTTTAAGACTATTTCTTAGTATTCAAAAATAATATTTTCTTATTATTGGCCATAAAAAATTTAGAAGCAAAAACCTATTCTAGCCAGCTCTTGAACAATAACACTTTTGAAAAATGTAAGATACTTTACAACTCTCTCATCAAGGACAAGCCTACCTTGAATGATCTCATTTCCTTTAGGAAGGAAACAGAGTAAAAGTGACAGAAGGAAGCTGGCAGATGGTTGCTGTAGAATACTGATGAATGATAATTTGTTCATGCACCCTTTCTGCACAACCTTACATACATTCAGACTTATGTAATGGTCATTTCTGTGTGCAAATGTTGATGTAAGGGTCTATTACAGACAAAAACAAACAACAACACTGCTTTTTAAAAACATACTGCAAGGTTTTTTCACTACTCAGAGAGATCTTGCACTATCAGCATTTCTACTCTTAAAGCACCCTTTCAAAGTAAAGTTTACACGCAGAAATCTCCTCTCAGTTCTGCAAAGGGAAATCCGTCCATGCTCTTGTGCTCTTCATATACAAGACCTGCTTATAGATTTCAGAATAAAAAAGCCTTGCTAGAATAAAATTATGATTTAGGGGGGTTAAATTGCTTTTTCAAGACAGCACAGCTTGTCACCATATTGATTATTAGCCCTTTTATCAATAGAATTAATTTACTTTCATTGAAGGCTACTTTCTAACGCTCTGTCAAGCCTATTCTCTCCACAAAGGAGTAGGGAACTCTCATCATCACTATTATCATCATTTCCATAATAGAATTCCAGTAAAATATACTGAATTAAGACTGAGCCGGGAAGTACAGGAAAGAAAAAAAAAAAAACCAGAGTATTTAAAATGCTTTGATTTCCTTTGTACTGATTTAAGAGTATTTCTAGTCAACCTGCCAAAGCTACAGATGTATGAGTGGGAAGTGTGGAAAGCATCTGTGTAGGAAAGCATAGACAAAGCAGAGATGTTGGCAAAACTCTGTATGAGACCCAGACTTTCAGGATACCAAAAAGAAATTTAGTTTAAAAGACTAAGGAGCCTTTATAGACTATTATTTCAAATTTATTCAAGGAAATACGTAACAAAGAAATGAAAAGGAAATAAGGCAAGGAGATTGATTTTTGCTAGCTTTGGAGTTGCAGACTTCTTTTAAGATAACTATCATTAAAGAAAAGGGAAAAAGTTTTTAAAATAAGCAACTAACTTAAGAAGGGAGCACACTACCCAAATTAGAACAAAAATCAAAAAAAGCTGAGTGTCTACAGGGACATCAAGGTTAACTGTTGATAAGAAAGATTAAATAGCTTTTAGTACAGTGCCGTTATCAAACCATACAAAAAGCATCTTAACACACAGCAAAGCATTACTTTATTAACCTACAGAGTTCAGCCTTCACTGTTTGCATTCAGAAAGCCATTAGCTGCAGAGGACTGCAAATTGCTAAGGTCATTTGGAGCAATGACTCTAACATAAATAAACTTTGCTTAGCCATTAAAAATATGTCTGCTTGTAGACAAGTGAGGGTTACATGACTGCATTTGAATAAAACGAGCCATGCTTTCTATCATCAGGTTTGATACTGCTTTAATATCATATAAATGCAACTGTCCTTATGTATCAGCTCCAAAAAACTGAAAAAAATCTAAAAACATTAATAATATTCTATTGTTTTCTAGGAAAATTGTTCTAGGTCATACCTGAAGCACTAAGCACATGCACCCAGGCTTAAACTACTACTGGTTTGTTGAAGCAGTCCTAACATGGCCCTAAAAAATGGTTTGTAAAATGAACATGGAAGAGGAAACAATGTGGATCCAGTGTAGCAGTGATGCACCTGTGACAAAATGAATCCAAAAAGAGCAGCAGGACACCCCTCACTTTCAGGCTTGCACACAAGCTAAGAGATTTCCCTTGATGTAACAATCCATTGGAAAGACATTTGGAGCAGGCCACAAAGATCTTCCAAAGAGTTTGGCCTCCTTTACTCTGATAACTAAAAGTCTTTGGAACAAATATTCAAATCTATTGTTTCAGTAAACCAGTATGAGAATCCACTTTTGCCTCTACATTTCCTGGCATTTTTGTAATCAAAATAATGAGCTAAGATGAAAAGAATCCCATCCTGAGAAACACATTCCACCCCTCTGAGATGCTACCAGAGTCTCAGGAGAATGCCACCAAGCACTGAGATGGCAGAAGACTGTCCCAGGTTGAAAACAGAAGGCAGGACAGTAAGAGGTACATCAGAACACCTCACTGGCAAAACTGGTCAAAGATGACTAACTCAGATCTCACCTGGAAGGTACATGACTTGCCTCCAGAGAAGAAATCACTCCACAACCCATTCATGGTTTGGATAGAGTTGACAGGAGAAAAAGGAACTTTGCTGTGAGGGCAAACTGGTTGTTTCTTTTCTTATGCTGGGCATCAGCAGAACAAGAGACACAGAGAACCTCAGCTTCAGTTTTCTTGGTGGAGCTGGCAACGGATAAAGGGAAGGACAGGGAAGACTCTGGTCTGTAGAACAGCCAAATACTAGACCTTGGCAGTAAAAGATACACAAGACAAGATATATGAGGAGATCTTGAGGTATGTTCCTTCACACATTAAACCAGGAGCCTCTTTGGTTTTCATGTGCAACATGTAACTGTAAAGTTACAGCTGACATTTCAAACCGAAGTGTCTGCCATCTATTCATTCTCTTTATTAATCCACACCAATTTAGCTGTGTATCCAGTAGGACTGAAGGAGATCAGCAGTTACTTTCCTCTAAAATTGAAAAGTTTCATGCCATTTCCATAGAATTCTGTATAAAATTGATTTAACATGTCACATGCACAAGGTGCAAGACCCATGTTGAAATTGTTCAAATAGGGACTCAGATCTGAATTCTGCTTTGGCTCTATGAAATCGTGTATTGATTAATCTGATTTCTCTCTCTTTTCTCTGTCCTCTTTCCTACCTCCATCAACTTTTTTACGAAAAATTGTTCTGCAAAGTGACTTTTCCAGTGGCAGAGATGCACAGACATACAGACACATAGCAACTTACATCTGCAACAAGTGTCCCACGCAACAGACTGTCATGCACTCTGAGCACAGTAAAAGGGTTGTCCTTGTTTCTGCCATGAATAACTTTCAGAGTTGGAAGGGACCCATCAGGATCATCAAGTCCAACTCCTGGTCCTGTGCAGGACACTCCACATGCCTGAGAGCATCCAAACTTGGAAAGGCTCTATGCTGCAGTAAAAGCATTTGTGAAATTTCAGTATCTTTCAAAGTAAAAAGTTTCCAGGAAGCTCTTACTGCAACAGGTCAAACCCAAGATCTACGTCCACATCTATAGTTAATGGCCATTAGTATAGTTATCAATGATAATAAGGATCTTTAAGTTTTATACTGTTTCACATACTCCCATCAAGAAAGCAAATACAGTTACTCGAATTTCTGCTGCAATTTATGAGTTTGATAGTTGGAAAAAGATGTACTTGCATATCCAAATCAATCACACAGTGGCTGCAGGCCAACAAAACAGCCCTGAAGAAAAGTAAATATAACCATGAAATTAATTAAGAAAGGTATTTTTAAAATCTCACTTACAATAGCATGAAAAACACTGCCATCCTCTGTATTCAAAAAAAAAGTAGGTCCCATCAGAACAGGCAAAGGCAGGACTTTGTGGAATAGTGAAGCTTTTGCATAGGCACGTAAAAACTGCTTACTTTTTCAGCATCATATAACAAAAGTCTGATAATGGCACCTCTCTCTAAACTTGTAACAGAGGCAGAAGTGCCATGCAAACAAAACGACAATACTCGCACACAAATAGACATAGCCCTGCCATAAAGATTTTTTTTTTTTTGCAAATTGGATGAGGCTTTTAATCTGCAGACAGTGAAGTTACAAAACTATCTTCAAAAAGAACAGGTTAAAGCTATGATTAGATTAATATGGAGTTTGACATGGGTTTTGAGAATTTTGTATGATATACTTGTCCACAAAAGAGAACACTAGAACAGATGACTCAAGACACTCCCTCTTGTACTCTTTGCAGTGTTCCCAAGTTACCACTTACAAAATTTACACACACAAGTAGCAACACCAGCAGCCACAATATTCAGCTGCTCTATCATTTTCATTATATCTTTAAAGAGTTTTCCAAAAGCCCTCAGCAGCATTATTCCTATTTTGTGCTACCAGCAAGGTCAGAAATAAAGAGCAAACCTCCCAAATCCAGGTGTAATGAGCTGTATTGCCCTGTCTTAATACAAACCAGTGATGGTTGATCCATGCATTCAATCATGTCTAAGAGAAATTGTCTGACAAACAAGAAATAACTCAGGTAACACCTGGATAGGCACTTAGGGTCAAAAATCTCAAGGCTTTCAAGATCAGGCTCAAAACATGCGTGACAAGATTTTTGTGAGCAAAAACTGATGACAGCAGAGGACCTAACTCAGTGGCCCTTACAGTGCAATGTTCATAACTAGAGTGGGTCAAAGCGCTCATTCAATAGGAGACACTTCCTAAATCCTTTTTCTTCTGTCCAGCCAGCCCTTGAAAACCAGTAAGAAGCGGGACTGAGCAAATGGCCCTGTTTCTGCACAGTATACATCTGAGAACAGAAACTAAACACAGAGCAGAATATGCACTTGAATGAATGCCAGATCAATGAGATACATTTTAACAGCCAGCTTTATTAGTTTAACAGAAAAGGACTCCGTGCCTCAGTTCTCAACCCTCTCATTTTATTTGGACTTCGTGTCAGAAAAGGTTGTGTTGCAAAATATAAACAAATTGCTCACATGGAGCAGATTTCCTTGGATTGCCCAAGTTCCTCATGCTGTTCTGAGCCATAGGAATATCTTTTCCTACAGACACAAGCCTTCCAGATAACTCTTAAGTCTCATTTATACCTGTGGGGTATACTCAATTCCTAACTCTCATTTATACATATGGCATATATTTATGTGCTGCTTCCAAAGAACAGCAACCAGCACAGCTAAATTTCTGCCTACCTGCCTTCCCTTCTGTATCTCACACACACACAGAAGACTGTGTGCCTATGTTCTGCTGATCCAGACACAAAAAAATCATGGCAAAATTCAAGTCTGCCATCTGACAGATGCAGTATGTCATCCCCAAAAGTTCAGAGCCAGTATATCAGATGCAATAGCTCTCACAGATATCTTAGTTATCTACTGTTAACATTTTGAGGCTCTATCAGTTACAGCCTGGCTCACTAGTTATGCACCAAGCTTCCCTGTCAGGGGTCTCTGACCAGGTTAATTTTACAGATGGCAATAACCACCTAATTAATCCACGTCTTTCTAAGTCCTAATGGAGCACCTGCACATCCAGACATGAATCTTCCTCCTGACGTCCTCCACAAACATAAATTACAAGTTTAGTGCACATACCAGACAAGTCTCAGTGACCCCTTGACAGGGCATACAGAGGTCATGCAACAATCTGATTTTCAGCACCCACTGTTTCCAGCCTTCCCCTTTCTGAATTTTAAAGCCTGGAGCCACAGTTAGTATCACTCTCGGGTCTCACAGAAACACAATTTCAAAGCAAGCACTCATTCCTAAGCCTGATAACCTAAGCAATGTTTCCATTAGGAAGTACTGCAGCGTAACAGGAGCAGACCTCTAGAAATGAAACAGTTCTGAGGACATAAATTCCGTATTTTACAGAGGGAGGGAGTAGATATGGTCTAGTTCTACTCTGCTCCAATGGACTGGATACACTTTGGCAGTTGGAGTGCATCATTCGCTTTAGTCTCATCTGTAATGGATCTACTCCGTATGCTCCAAGAGACTCCTGCAACGCCAAGGAAGGTGTGGTCAGATAATAAGGAGATTCATTTGAAAACCAGTAAAATGCTAGTGGGGTCAAAGACATCTTACTCTTGACTAATACCTTGTCTAATACCATGCATGTAAGTAAGGAATACCTGTGAAATCTCAGTTATCTTTGCACCTCAGCCACCTCTTCAAAAATCTGCCATTCGAGACTCAGACAGGCTTTCTGGTTTGTAACAGAAAGGCTGGGAGGACAATCAGATGTCATGAATGAAGCCTATTGATATCAGAGGGGTCGAGGATCAGGTGCATAATTAATAATCCTTTTTAACTCTGCGTACATTCAAGCCAGCTATGTATAATCAAGGATGCAATGGGTTGGTCACTGCTTGGTAGGAGCTGAGACAGCTATGACTAGAAATAGCACAAGGTTCTAAGCTCACTGATGGACTCACTGGTCTCACTGATGACACCACCATGGTTCGTCACTGCTCAGTAATGCATGCGAAGGCAAGGCACCTGTGAAACATAGTCTTCCCCTTGCTAAGATCCTTTCACTTTCCTGCTGTCAGCATCCCAAAGCCTTCCCAGTTCTGTCACTGGATTTAGGTAACAACAGTTAATACTTCCTGATGAATTTAACTTTCACAAGCTTGTCTCGTCTTTCTTTTAACGTATTTTACACTTCTAGACTTCCCTGGCCCCTACATTAATGAGTTTCACATTTTAGTTATATGCCACATATTTGTTTTTCTTTTAAGTATGATGCCTGACAGCTACATTTCCTGCTCCTAATTCTTGTCTTATAAGAAACTGTACACAATAACATTCACTTCTGCAGCTGTATGCTACCTGTGACTTTATAGGCTTATTCTGCTTGATCTTTTTTTTCACACTGACAACTCAATCCTCATTTGTGTCTTCTTTTATATTTTATATACATTTTCAATATAAGCTGATCATTTAATCTCCAATCCCTTGATACTGTCAGAGCTTTCCACAACTTTTTGCCATCACCTTCATTGATAATTCTGCTTAATTTTCTATTACCACCAAGCTTTTCTGAGCCTTTCATCGAGTCCATTTCTGTTGAAAAGGAACCTGACTGCTGACTCAATTCAAGAGAGCAAGCCAGCTATTATCTGAGCCAGAAACACACAATGTACAGAAAGGAATGCTAAACAAAAGGCAATGCCAAACAAGTGACCTCATTCCATGCCTGCTTCCCTTGCCCTGGTCAAGTCCACAGCTTGCTGGCAGAGGCAAATAAAACCTTTGGTCCTTCCCCTTGTGCTCACAACACTGCAGCCAAGGGCAGCCCAGCCCACACCAGAACGGGTCTCCCTGCCGAGTAAGCAAGAAAACACGAGAGACGAGATTGAGGTACCCTTCCAGAGCCTCTGAATCCTTTATTTTCCACCAGTGGTGCCTGAGGAACAGCACAGCAGAGTGGCTCCAGCTCTGCAACAAAACGGCAGCCAATCTCATTCATGATAAAAGGTGACAAAGTGCCTTTGTCCCACTAAATGATAAGAGGAGGGAGCAGGATCTCTGCTCAGTAATGGCACACTGAGGCACAGCCTGGAGATGCCTAGACCTTGCTCCAGTGAAGACTCTGGGTCTTGCCACAGTTTCCTCATAAGAAAGTCCTCTCCTTTTCCCTCAAAGACCATCTCTGCTGTGCCAAAACTCACAGCAGCTACAGTATCCCCGTCAGCTACTTACCCACTCACTGTTCTGGAAACTGGGAACAGCTATCCCGTTATACCCTACAAAAATCAGTTAACCCTGGCAACATAAGTCACACGGTTCGGAGTATATTTCTGCTCATAAGGCGAGAAAACGGCTAGATGGCTATGAGTTCACTTTACACCATCATTCTATAGTGAAAAAAGGAGGAAGGAGATATAAAGCAGGGGCACAGCAGGACTGAAGCTCAGAAAGGCTGAAAACAGCCAGACTCGAAGTTCAAAAAACCCACTTCTCAAATGATATTTTCTTCAGACTAGACTTTCTCAAAGTCAAGTGGAGGCTGATATTCAAACTCCTTATATTTGCTGCCTGTACCCTGCTTAGTGAAATATTCTATATCTGCCTCTTTATACACTGTCCTTCTGAGGGACTGAACAGGGACACTAATTACAAATTGAGAAAGGACAGGAAAAGAAGAAACTTAAGGTAGATCTTGAAAAAAAAAAAAAAAAAAAAACAAACCACCGCTCCTCAAATATCCATTAAAATATTATGGTTGCTAACAGCAAGACTATGTTGATGTGAGCCAGAGAAGGAGCCAGAGAAAGAACCTTTCAAAAAAAGTACACAGATACTTCTGTAGCTAAGTCGTGATATAATATCAAGAGTAGAAAGTGTTAGCAAGCAATACTAATGTCACTCTAATCTGCTTTTTGGAGGAGTAAACACCTATCCTCTCAGACCTTTGTAGACACAAGCAGAAATGGCACTTTTGCTACTTTCCTTCTTGTCTTAGGATAGTTAAAAATTTTAGTCATTCATTACACTTACTACAGTGCTGGCTTTGTCACAACTGATGTATCTACTGACAGCCTAACAAAATCACAGACATATGTGTTAACATGCAAAAAAAAAAAAAAAAACCACAAAAAAAAAACTGAGTGCCACAGAGGACAAGATATCCCTGTTGTCAAGGTCAATGAAGCCTGTGAGCATCATAGGGCTGAGACATTCAAATCTCCAGGGATCAAGATTGAAGATGATATTAGCAGAGGAAGAAGCAGAGCATCTTGTTCTTCAGCAGGAGCTTTAATGTTTAAGATGCTGCCCTAGCAACTGAGGCACAGGCCAAAAGCATCAGGCAAGACAGAACTAAAAGGTAAAATGATAGGCAGGTAATGGACAGTATATTAAACCAAGGAAATTAGAAATTTTATTTTCCTTGCAATCATTTAACTACTCAAAGATATCTGGAGGTGCTAACTCCTACTTCTCAACTTTTTGGCTAATTAATTTTTTCCCATTCTAAAAGCTTCATTTTAATTAGCTCCCAAGTTGAGCTGCTGTGAAGAGGTTTTATTTTCACTGTCTTTTTTCTATAAGTAAAAAACAATTACTTCAAAAATATGCACTCATTAAAAATAATTCGTGATTTTGATACCTCTAATAAATGCAAGTGACACAGGAAAAATAAGTTGCTGGGGTTTTGTCATAATTGAGTCGTTTAGTACCACAACAGAAAAAAAAAAAAAAAAAAGAGACATATATTTAAATATCAGAAACCTTCCAAATATCGGAAACCTTCCAAGTAGATTAAGTCTGGAATTCAGGAGTAATTAAAGAGAGACTCAAGTTCTTTAGTCAGACAATGGATAGGTTCTTACAACAGTTGCCACAAAACACTTTCATAGTTGTCTTCATTACAGCTTGGAATTTTTCATTCCACAAACTACAGCACAAAGAGCCATGTGCAATACAGTTGCTACTGTAGCAAAATGTGAAAACAGCATAACTGTCAATTTATTCCTCACATTTACATAGCTAGTTTAGCCTCCAATTAGGATGTTCACAGTTATAAATAAGTAGAGAAGTAAACTTTTATGTCAATTTGTGTCTGTAACAAATGCATCTGTTGAAAAGATGGCAATTACCACGGATTAAAAATGAAGTCCATGAAATGCTATGTTACATATTTGAAGATTATGTAGCAGTTTTTTAAATTACTGATGCCTTTGATATAAGCCTTGCCTTGAAATATGAACGTTGTTACCACAAATAGAAAATGAAATCAGGGAGACAGAAATTTCCATCTTTGTCTTTTATATCTCCTAACTAGATAATTCTATTTTATTATTATTTTAACCAGGCAAAACCCAAGAAGCATTTTTCTACACTGGATCAAACATTTTGCTCATTAAGAAATATTGCAGTCTTTATTGAATTGAAGTGTATCTCATGTAAGGCAACTCGTCAACCCAAATACAGGTTTAATCAAATACAGGTTCAACTTAAAATTTACCAATGCCAGTGACATCAGCATATATAATGCCTTTGATTCTGGAGTTCAATGACACTGGCTAAACCATGACATCTAATTAACACAAATACATGTTTTACTTATTTCTCTGTAATTTTCAGCTTTGTTGCTGTTTTCTAAAGAGAAGCATGATAGGACATCCCTATCAAAATATTCAGGTTATCACTTGATTCAATTCTACTTAAAGTCTACCGTTTTGCAACCGATTTACATTTAGCATTCATTTCTCATGCATGAGTTGACCCACTTACACATGCAGTAAATCCATGCCTTTGGGGATTTTTCTGGATGGCTTGCTTTATTTCCACCACACAACTCATTTTATTTTGTCAATACAGTGAGCAAGGTTACAGTCATCCTGTCAAATTTATTTATTTAAATTAGAATCAGAAAGACTATATTACTCCCTGTGGAACTTCACTGAAAAGTTTTTGCAACTTTGAGGCTACATAACTTTTGTAATCAAGTAATTTCAGATGAAAACAGTGATACAGAAAAAATAGGTCGTAGTTACAGCAACTTTTTCTGTAAACTTATAAAAGACTTCAGGAATCCCAAAAAAACATAATCAACCACATTAACATATATCATATTTTGCATGCTTAAAAAAACTAGACAAAAGAGATTTTTCTAAGCAAGCCTATAGAATAAAGTCAGATGGAATAAGATCTTTTAAGAAGCAGTTATATAGGCATCACATCAGCTTGCTTTGACTACCAGAGATACACTTGACCTAAAATATTTCCCCCTGCACCTCTGAGGACAGTTCCAGCTTCACATTTGAGAGGCTTCTTTGAGGTCACTTACCATCCTCACAGTGGAGCTGCTAAAAGGGAGCCTTCCCCACACAGAAATTGTCCCAAGGTCACATGCCATTCAAGTCCAAATAGACTTGTGTCTGACAGACAAGCACTTCCATTTTATACAATTTGCTAATGTGGTGTTTCACATTAGTAGCTCACCTGAACTTCAGTATACATTTGGGGTTAGTGTTTCAATGGACTTACCCCAAAGGCCTATCTGAATTCACACACCTCATGTTATTCCAGGTAGAATGGGATATAACAACCATTATAAATCCTTATTTTTAACGCTAACAGTTTTTCCAAATGCAGTTGCCTCTCTCAGGCAGGGATTTGTTTTCCAGCTTCTCAATGACAAAATGCTTCTGTGAAGAGTCATGCATCTTTCCACCTGTCTTACAAAAGAAGCAGCCTCATAACAATGTCACTCTTTCTCCTACTCCTGACCAGGTAGTTGACCTTCAGCAGGTGAAGAATGCCACCTTGTTAGGGATATCTGTTTTACTACCCCCATGGAATAGAGCCTAATACAACATAGTTATACACCGATGAAAACTGAACATCCACATGCTCGGCAGAACTTTTACCATAAAGTTACCTAAATTATTCGATTCCACCTGTACTGACAGATTCACACATAATGACTGCAATGACTATATAACATTCCAAAAGGTATCCTTCAACTTGGCATTTTGGGGTCTAAAAATAATGTTTCTTCCCACATGTTGGGAGCCATTGTCATGTATACCACAAGGATTTAGAAAGAGAGACCAAGAAAGATAATCTGAGAAAGTTATGGGGACAGAAAAAGAAGTCAGAGACACCCCTGATGAATCATCAACACATTGTTCTGGATTCCCAGCAATCTTTTCCAACTTCTCAACAAACAGCTGTAAAATTCCCTAGCAAAGGCTCTGTCTCCCTCTACCTCTAATGGAAGGCTGACACAGAAGGTAATGGTTTACTCTAGGTGCTACTTACTGCATTAACATAAATACTTTAATCTCTGTGCTTTAGTTCTTCATTTAAATAAGGTCTGCATAAAAGAGATTCCAATACCTTCCCATTTCTTAGGCAACTCTAGCAACAATGTAAATGAAAACCATTAAAGAAGCGAGAAAGAAGCTTTAGAAAAACTCCATGAAGAAGTTACAGGTTCTTTTTACATTTTATAGTGTGTGGAATATCATACCATACAGTAAATAAACAGTAAATGTAAGAAAATATTAGAAAGCTGAATGTTTGGTGACTATTGTTCTGCACAGGGATCACCGTAGGAAGAAGTGACAAAGCACCATGACATTAAATAACTTCAGACTTTTTATTGAAAGCGTAGGTAAAGAATTCATATACATAAGGATTAATTTAGCACCATCTTTTTCTAACTTTGCATAATGCTTTGATAATGATCAATAAAGAAATATTTTTAAGTAGAATACACACTGAGGTTTCAAATGCATTCTCAAAGGTTTCAATTTCTGGCACAAGTTCTATCTAAAATATTACTTACATGTCTGCAGATTCATAATTTCTTAAGCATGAGTTCAGTCATTTTCACAAAATCACAGAATATGCCAAGTTGGAAGGGACCCACAAGCATCACTGAGTCCAACCCTTAGACCTGCGCAGGACCATTCCCAAGAGTCACACCTTGTGCCTGAGAGTATCACCCAAATGCTTCTTGAACTCTGTCAGGCTTGGTGCTGTGACCACTTCCCAGGGAAGGTTGTTCCAGTGCCCAACCACCCTCTGGGGAAGAACCATCTTCTAATACTCATCCTAAATTTCCCCTGACACAACTTCAGGTTCCCTCGGGTTCTGCCCCTGGTCACCAAAGACAAGAGATCAGTGCCTGCCCCTCCTCCTCCTCTCACAAGGAAGTTGTACAATGCAATGAGATCTCCCCTCAGTCTCCTCCAGGTTGAACAGACGAAGTGACCTCAGATGCTCCTCATATGGCTTCCCCTTAATTTCTGAAAGCTTACAAAATATGAAAGCTATATAAAAACCTGCAAAAACTACTCATGGTCATTGAAAAATAATGTGATTCTTTTGCTAAGTCATTTCTAAAGCATTTATTAGGACTCTACCTTTAAAGGTAGAATGATTTCTGCTTACTGAAAATGGGAAGTCAAAAAAACTTCAGAAACATTAGAAAGTCAAAGGACCTGGGGCTTCTCAGAATTTCCATTTGTATGTATCTATACAAAGCAAGGTTGGAAGATCAATCCACAAAAGAACCAGGTTGGATGTGAATCTATGCATGTGTGTTCACTGCAAAGGAGAGCAGTAGGAGCTCCACCTTCTTGCAGAGATACACTCATATCAGCAATAGGAATTACATATTCAACCTCCTTGTTTTCATCCAGAAAAAAATGCTGTTGAAGGCAACTGATAGATGCTTAACCACATGAGTTATATGCAGTATATTTGCAGTGCAGCTGTGTGGAATTAAGCCTATAGCATACCAAATAATGAATAGCTCTCAGAGTTGTAGTTCATGTTAAACTGTCAGAGGAATCAAGGGGAACAGAAGGCAATCGGTACCATGGTGCATCCAGC
The DNA here is from genome assembly GCA_013399855.1 of Oxyruncus cristatus. Taxonomy (NCBI): domain Eukaryota; kingdom Metazoa; phylum Chordata; class Aves; order Passeriformes; family Cotingidae; genus Oxyruncus; species Oxyruncus cristatus. The sequence goes on from VXAY01012530.1 coordinate 6,853,968, forward strand.
CTAACCCACATGCCACGGACATGCAGCAATTCAGGCACTGGTCAGCAAGTGCTTTTCATCTATGTTAGTAGACACGACTGTCACACACGACTAAATGCTTATTTTCCAAGTGAAACAACAACGTAAAAGTCATGCTTAGGAATACAAGGGCAGTCAAATAAAGTACGAATAACTTCAGAAGCAGTTAAAATCCCAGCATTGCCCAGAACAGCATAAGCTCTTTTTGTATGTGATTTAACATGCTTACCCAGTCTCTTCGTTGATGGTTGGTTTGATGGGTGGTTGAAATGTAGACATTGATGTTGCTGTTATTTTTTCCTGTTCCCTATTCTTCTCCTTCACTTCTATTCAATGGAGGAAAAAACGCCATTGGAGACAAGTATCTGGAGGCTTTGCGCTGCAAATCCTACAAATGAAGCTCTGGGCCATGTTAACATCTTCTCCTGCCAATTTTCTCTACAATCTGTTTTAGCAATTTAAGAGATCATTTTATGTTTGAGCAAGTAAACAGGTTGAACAGCTCTGCCAATAGCTTCCAAATAGGGAGCCATGGCTCATTGTCTGTTAGGGACAGTTTCTAATTTCAGATGTGCAGATGTGCACAACTACAGTTGCAATATGTTTTGTGTCCTGCTTTAGTTTCTACTGAAGATATATTTTTATCATATCTGAGGTAGTATCCAATTCCTTATCATTTGTGTCTTTCTCCAGATAACAGGTGTTTAGTTGATTCAAATTATGAGGGAAATCCTGCCCTCTGCTGCATCCCTGAAGCTGTATAAATTTAACTGGTGGTAGAACGTGAATGATACTGAAAAAAAAAACAACACCATGTACCATATTTCATTAAAGACATTTAAAGGCAATTAATAAACAGCTTTTCTAATTAAAATCCACATAAAACACTTTCAAAAATGCTTCAAGGTTTTCATGCTCTCTCTCTGCGGCCAATACAGGCTTCACTAATTTCAGGGAGGAGTTCAAGTCCCAGTACAAAGGGGAGAAGCTCTCTTACCCCATGGGGGGTGATTCAGTGACCTTCCCTTCACTAACTCTACTGTCCTTCCTAACTTCTTCACCAAAATAGGATACCTTGGAAACGTGCTTTTTAAAGCAGATTTAATCTATTTTCTTATTTTCCTTCTTTGCATTAACATACAGTTTTCATTTTATATGCAATCCAAAACTACTGGAAAAATGAGTCACATACAAATAAATGAACTGTATTACTTCATTTTGCTAGTTCTCAAAGGGAAGATGGGCACAGATGTACAGTGCTTCTTGCTCCTACATGATTTAAGTTCATAACAGCATTAATATGGAAGTGAGAAATGCCTTTACATGGGCTCTCAGAGCAATCAGGGCAACCACTGTGAAAGCTTCCACACACCCTTTGAGCCATACAACCAAGGCAGCAACCTCTACTGCTCAAGCACTGGCCTTTATCTTAATGAAAGCTTCTCACTCCATCAATTCACATGGACACCTGTTTTCCTTTATACTTTGCAGACATTTACCAGGAACAGATTTAAGAAAGAGCAGCTTATTTCACACAGGATAAAACATGCTTCAACTCATATAGCTAGACATAAAAGTGCAGTGGCAGTAAGCTGCAGCTCATTGCTGCAAACCACTGAAAGTGTTCCATTTCCCTAAAGGAAGTATTATTATATTGAGTTCCTACTTCCTCATTTAGCCAGTGTCATGACAGATCAATAACCTTTTGCCATCATCTTTAATTATTCTGTTCTTTTTCCCACCTTAACTTTTTCCTTGCGAATCCAGAGTGCAGTTAGCTTATTTGCAAAATCACCTATGAAAATACAAGGTATGTTTTTCATTTTGAGAATATCTGCATTCATATCGAAAATCCTCTCAAAGTTCAAGATGAACAAAAACCACTGCAAGGTCCTTTACAAAATTTACACACTTGTCTGTGTGAACAGTATACATTTTTTTGTAGTGACTACATATTCAATGCTAAAAGCATGCTGTACATCTGCATAACTGGGCTTTTAATGATAAAAAAACCACAAGATACTGGGAAACATTTTATTCTTTTCTAAGAAACTGCATTCTGGTCCTAATACCTCCATTGTGACATAAAATAAATTCCATAACTTCAGTCTAAGTCTGCAGAGGTAGGGCTGCTGGTGGCAAAATAGCAACCCAAATCCAATACCCTCTGTCAACCCATTCTCCTTCCACTCCTCCTGTGAATTTTTTCCTCACAAAGTTTATATTCATAGCATAAGAGATTCTTTAAAAAGTCAGAGGACTGTGCTAATATTCGTGTATGATGCCAAACTTGATATCAGGACAAAAGAGACAACATTTTAAAAATGTTTACGCTAATTAACCTCTATTATCACTAGTGTTTTTTTTTTTATGTATCTTTATCAATAATATCTACACAGTTAACTATGCTCACTTACCCCTCCAATGAAGTTGTTACAATTTTCGCTCAAATAGGCTCTTTGAGAAGTATCTAATACTTCAAGGTGAAATCAAAACAAAACTGAAAATCAAATAGATATATTAGTATTCTTCCATTTTTCTATATATGAAAAGCAAAATTAATCTAGAATTATTAAAGGGCTTACCTTTCAGTGTCTTGAAATCTTAATTAGATCCTTAGTCCATGACATATACTGCTTATCTGATAAATACAGAAACTACCCTGTGTGGAATGCATTTCTATAATACAGCAGTTTTCTAATTAGATTCAAGTCGTGGCCTATGCAGAATTATTTTTCTAGGATATTATGCTATAAAGGATTTTATGATTTAAGCGTAAGCAGAAATGAATGCAACTTCTTTTATCATGCACAATTTAAAATTCCATTTTACGCATCCAGATTAATTATAATAGAGTTCCTTACTTGGAATCTCTGTCAGCTATATACATAGAGAAAAGAAAACAACTCTGTATTGTTAAGATTGGATAGAACAAATCTAGATCGTTAAGACTGGGTGGTTAGAAATGAAGAGACAGGAGCGATACATGCAATCACCAAGGAAAAAAACTGAAATAAAACCATTTTTCACATTTCAAAAAGCTATTTCTGAGACTGAAAAGTCAGGTATCTTTGGTTCAGGAATCAGACAGTATCATAATTTGTGCAACAAGGTCTTCCACTAGAAGAGAAACCCCCTTGATCCATTTAAACATAGAGGTAGGAAGATAGCTCTGTCCCATGTCACAAAACTATTTGTTTGTTTTTATCATCTCCTTTTCCCACTACAGAAAACCCAATACTCTTTGAACAAGGGAGAGATAAAGAGCAGGCAAGTGAGGTGTGTCATACTATTCTGTACTCTGATGTTGAGGCTATTGGGCTTGGGAGATCTAATTAATTTCTTGGCGTGGCAATATCCAAAACTGAGCACCACAGGCCTGCTGTAGGGTACTCCTCTCAACCTCTCCTAACGGAGCAGACCCGTGTGAGGGATTAAGTATTCATCACAGCATTGCTCGTTTCATCTCCTTGATGCGTTCCAGAGCTACCCCATGCAAAAGAATCACTCTTGCTTGAGGAAGCTATATAGGTCACAAGAGGACCTAATTTACATTCCTGGTCTGAATAAAAAGTACAGCTGATTAAAACCAGGGACTCGCTGAAGTTTCCCAGATCCCAAATGGAAGTCTTAATGGCCATGCTTTTTGCCACTCTGAAGAATACATCTTCCTCTCTTACAAACCAGGAGTTTAAGTTAACCCAGTATGAACGTAAGAGATGAGCTTTTGTTCTCATCTTATCTACACACAGGAGCATTTGTACATCTCTTAAATTAACTGTCCTCTCCATTGGCCAAGGCTCCAGGAAATGAGCCTAAATTTTTCACGTCTAAGAACAGCTCTGGAGATCAAAATCTTAACTAGTCAATGCTTTGGCAAGAATGGTACATCCCCATTGCTGTGAAAAACTAATATTTTTCATTGACTTTTTTTTTCCAGTAATATATCAACCTCAAGAAAAGGTTTTTCTTTCAAGTAAACAAATTCCATCATTTTCTTCTGATTATACTTACATTGGGTGTCTCTGATGCCATGCTGTTGTTTTATCACCACAGTGAATGATTCAAAAACATTTTCACAAAATAATCCATGGGGACAAGTTCTTGCAGCAGAAGAATGATCAGGAGGAAAGCCAAGACAAGCTAATAGTATTGATTCTGTATCATTTCTAGCTCACACTAGTTCTTACCTATATCATAACTTGCACTACATATTACCCAATATTCCTTTATGCAGTGAGTTAAACATGTTATGAGGGAATACAATACAAACAAATAACTTTCCTAGTGGAAGTTAATCAGTAAGTATGTTAAAAAAAATTTAAAAATTAAAAAATAAAATAGTATGTCAGAAAAAATCCCATTTTTAAAAATCCCATTCCTGTAAGCTAATGAAACTCTTCAAGTTTTGCTATTTGCCATTTCTTTCTCATCTTGCAGAACATTGTCTTGCATGTATTTTCTTATAAAACTCAGCATCGAAATGTTATCTGCTTCTAGAAAATTCCATCTTGTCAGTTATGCTATTTTTTTCAGTTTTACAGCCCCTGCTAAAAAAGAGACAAAACTGTATAACTTAAATAATTTATATAGTTTATATGTAAATTAAAAGTTACAAAAGTATTCTTACTCGTTGGAAAATCTATTAGAAAAGGAAAAAGTGTCAAATCATTTTAATAAAGAAAATACTTTGAGCATACTAGCTGAAAGCTGGAGAGGTGAACACACGTTTCCAATGTGCTGTACAAGTCCATGGTATACAGTTACACACACTCCAAAATCAGACATACACAAATCCATCACCAAAATCACATTCTTCACTCAGACTTCATCAGAAACACCAACAAACTCACTCAGACACACTAGTTCTCCATCACTTGAGGTAGCAGTCACATACATTACTGATTTGTTCCTGTGTCCTTTTCAGTCTTTGTAACTCGGGCGTATCAGTCACAATACTGAACCCTCTTCCTTTGCTTTCTTCAAAGTCTCTTTTGTATTTTACCTACAGAATAGAAAATACAGAAGAACAGGGTTGTTTTCATTTTCCATAATGTGCCCCTAGCAATCTAGCAATTCTTTTTTACTGTAAATAAAGCACTTGTAAAAGGCTTTCAGCTTTTAAAGGAGAAGCGTGCCTTCATCCACTAACAGAGATAGGCAGCAACTGGACAAAATTTCCCAGTTGCCTGAGCAACTGCCTACTCTGGGGGTGCCATGGGCTCATCTCCACGCATACTGCAACTGTGGAAAGATCATACTGTGGTCATTTCATTCACAGAGCAGTTACCACAGAACTATAGATGCCAGCACAGCATCAAGCAAGCACCTATACCCACAGAAAAAAAAATAGTTATAACTAAATTTGGAGGTCTTCTAATACACAGCTTCACATTTCACCCTCTCTTCATGATTATTCTACCAGTCTCTTTCCCTGTTGAAATATAGATTACACATTAAAAAATACTGCATGAAAAGAGTATTCAGAATATCATGAAGTCAAACATTGGTAAGTAAGGGAATGGCTGCCTGTAAAAGCTTAATTTTTTCCTCTTGCACATATGCATTCAGATACTGTCTTTAATGAGGTACTCATCCTTTGACAAGGCCCCCTGCTTTATTCTCTACACATCAGAGATGATTCCATATGCGGTTGTATCTTTTTTTCGGACCAGACTATTCAAATCCTACCATCAAGGCAGGAATATTGGTTTCACCAGGACCTTTTATATAGCTCTCATCACAGCCATTAATCAATCTTCGTAATGCACCCTGGAAAGTGGGAATGGCAATATCCACACTTCTAGGGCAACATGCAAACTGAGGTGAAATGAGCTCAATTTCCAAAAAGATACAGGGGTCTCAGGGTGTTCACTGTCAGATTCCTAACAGCCGAATATGTTCAAATTATGGACTTTGAGTTACAAACACCCAGTACTTCTGCAAATCAGTCTTGGGGATCTCAGTTTCAACATAAAGAAACAAGACAAAATCTGCAAAATAGTAAGTCACCGATGAGCAACAGACAAAACTCTGCAGAGTCAGGAGCCATCTCTCCCCAGACAGATTCATCTACCTTACCCATATAAACTTCCTTTTACTTCCTGTGTCCCCTGCTTTATTCGCTACACACATCCAGATTTTGCAGCACCTGGGAGAACACTAGTACAGACAAAGCAGGATTCTCCTTCACACAACTGATAACCAGAAAACATCCACCACATGTACCAAGTTCAAGGTTGGCTTAGGTTTATTTCAAAAGCAAGTACCTAATGTTATGATGGTCATGCACAGGAATAAATACCTCTAGATCATGAACATTAAGTTTCAGAAGGCTATAGAATAGAGTTTGTCCTGCCCATCCTAAATCTCAATGAGTATGTTAATAACTTTTGGTTTTTCTTCAAATGCCATTTTGGCATATATCCTTGTATATAGTTCACACATATGCCCATCACACAAATCCTTGAGACACTGCAGTAAATGACCTGACCAATGAACCATTTTTCCTGTGTTCCACATTTACAGCTAGTTGTAGATTTCACACAAGTATAATCTTTTCACACCACCCTGAGACAAAGGAAACAGCACTTCCACTGGGGCTTTTGAGACAACCACAGGTTGATTAGCCCATGCCTTTCTGTTCATCTACCCCAGGTTCAACCGCTCTGCACCTTTCCTTCCATTTCACCACTCTTTTCAGGTATCACTTTGTCTCCTGAATTTCTAAACTACTGTAGTCCATCTCTCCTTGGCTTCTTGCTAAATCCCTTTACCCAAGGCACTCCAATTTTCGTTGCCTATTATCTCCCTTCTACCAAATGACTCTCCATCTTCCCACCAACCCTCAGAGGATTCCTTAAACATACTATTCCAGGATTGTTGCTAAGAAAGAGGTCTCGGAAATATCTGTAAACTTTCTTTATTTGAAGTCATACGAAACTTTATCAAAATTGGACAGAATTCCATGGCCAAGGACACATGCCTAACACAAAAGACTTCCATTTCAGCAAGCCTCAGCTCCTCTGCCCTAAATGCTAAGAAAACTGAACTGTTAAACAACTCACCAAAAAAAAAAAAAAAAAAAAAAAAAAAAAAAAAAAAAAAAACACCTTGTTAATTATTCCAAGGGAACAAAAGGTTATCCTAGTCTCAGCCTTGGAAACTGCTAAGTATTTTGCATAAAAATTCCACATTTGACCTGAAGCAGGCAGCTGACATGGAAATGCTCAGCCTTACTGTTTAAAGTTTATCAGAATTATGAGTGAACACATCTTACAATGAGAAATGGGCTTAGCCCTGCCTACAAGAGAGATTACCTATTCTTAGAAAGAGCATTTCCTGCTATTAATTTCAAATGTTCTAGCCATTAACTTCAAATGACCTTTATTCATCTCACAAAGGAACAGAAGAAGAAGAAAGGGAGGGAACTAGATAGGTTTAACTTAATATTATTTTAATCCTTCAGTCAGATAAAAAGGGCTTCTAATCTCTATTAATAAATCACTTCACAAGAGTAAGGTTAACTATAGTTCTCTGAGCAGCTACTCTGAAACCATTAAAAAAATTATTTAAAACATTAGTAGAGTTAATATATGCATTATTGGATTTTGCTATCTAACTTCAAAATGTAGATTTGAGTTATAAAAACCACAAAGAAACATAATAAATCATGAAGACCCCTGCGCTCTGTGAAATGTAGCCCACTAAAACTACTAGTTGTAGTAGTAGAACGGTGTAAATTCAAAAGAAAAAACACCTCAGTTTCCAGAAAATGCGAAATAATAAAGACGTCATCAGTCATTTAGAACTTGGATTCAAACAAAACTCTTATTTAGTATCAAGAATTAATATGAATGAGGACAAAACAACTGCTGATTGACCTCCAATTTCATATAATTTAAAAGTTCAGGTTTTGCTTGACCAGAAAACTTTTAGTCACTACAAAATCTGGGATTAAAATGCAAATTAATTGCTTTAAACCAATTTACAGTAGAAAAGAATATTCTGCATAGGAGCTGTAAAAATCACTATAACAATTGACTTAACCACATACTGGATCTGCCTGGGATGGAGTTAAATTTCCTCATAGCAGCCCATATAGTGCTATGCTTTGAGTTTGTATCTAGAACAGTGCTTTGGCTATTGCTGAGCAGTGCTCACACAGAGTCATCCCCAGCCTCACCCAAAGACCAGTAGGCTGGTGGTGGGTGAGGGGCTGGGAGGTGACACAGCCAGGACAGCTGACCCAAACTGACCAAAGGGATATTACACATCATAAAACACCACACACAACAGCAAAAGCAAAGGGGGAGAGTGGACTTCAATGATTAAGGCATTTGTACCAGGGCCCTACTTCCCAGGAAGTGGCTGGACATTGCCTGCTGATGGGAAGTAGAGAATAAATTCTGCTTTTGCTTTGCTTCTGTGTGCAGCCCTTGCATTTTTCCAAAAAAAACCACAAGAAGGTTTTTACTGTATTTTCTCCCTCTGTCCTGCTGAGGAGAGGGAGTAAGAGAGCAGCTTGGTGGGCATCTGGCAGCCAGCCAAGGTCAACCCATCCCAAACGGGAACCCCTGAAACTTAGTTTTGAAATGGAAATATCAATAACCCCTAATGACTGAACCATAAATGCAGTCATTTCCTACAAAGATAATTTCCAGCAACTCGTCACCAAAATCCCAGCCAGTGGTTCACAATGCTTCCCTCTTGGCTCCAAAATTGAGTGCGGTCTCACAAATGCAAAGCACCCTCAGTGGTGACTACCCTGAAAAATTGATCCTTTGAGAGACAATATGTGGCATAAACATTAGAAATAAAAATGTAATAAATCACCATAAACGAAAAAGTTTTGAGAGAAAATACTTCATGAGAAGTAACTCTGCACAGGCCCAATGTGAAAGGAGTAAGTGGTCCAACATATCTTTAACAAATCAAACTTCTCAGATTTGTGACATCGGCAAGAGATGCACATCTCACGTCATCTCATCTGGAGATCCAAAGACAGAATTGTGTAAATCCATGCACGAGGTCAGCATGAAGAAGCCAGAAGGTCCATCTTACTCTGAAGGACATAATGTACATCTTACTCTGTACATGAAATATTACGCTGAGAATATTACTTTTCAAAAGTACACTTGGTACTTGGCAGCAAAGCCACCTATTAGCAAAACAAGACTAATTTTTCCTGGGAAAAATACTCTGAAAATATAAATGGAGCCTAAAAGATTGTTATACTCTTGGGGGTTTTGGCACCTATCCTTAGTCCAGACTCATTTGCAATACCAGAAGTACATATCAGTTGAACAAACAACACAGGAGTCCAAAAACATCAAACAAAAAAAACAGAGCAAGAATTCAGTATGGTGGATCCTCATACTCTTATCCATTCCATCCCTATCAAAAAGTTCCTCAGCTACTACAAAGCAAATATTAAATCACCAAAAGCTAAGGGAATGTTAAAGCTAGTTTCCTGTACAGTCCCTTCTCCACTTCCCTGTACAGATCAGGTAGCTGTGTAGTTAAATCTCCTTCCTTATTCTGACACATTGCACAGCCCTGCAGACTGGCATCATCATGCCTCATGTCCAGCAAGGAAGGAATAAGCAGGATAGAATGGGAGAATAGGACCCCTCACACCCACATTTGCCCTGAGAGGAATCTTCATAGACTTACAGTCTTTACCACACCCTGAATATTTATGAATTTGTTTCAGTATGGTATGTTTGAGGCTTGCCCAAAGCCATCTGCTCCTTCTGTGCCCAGCACACACAACTACCTCCCAAAGGTCACCATCTGCTAATACACTGGTTTTCACACACTGGCAAGAAATCCTCTCCCACAGTAAAGGTCCTAGAGGCACATCTTGGCAAAGATGCCTTTGTTTGGTTCTGCTTATTTCATAGAGCACGTAGTGTGTTGATTTTGCCTTGATTTATCTTACTTCTTACAAAATTAATGGCAAGACACAGAAAAAATTTACTCTGTAAATTAGTTTTTTATGAACATGACTGAAACAAATGTCTACAGGTAAATCAAATGTAAAGAACAATTCTAGACTAAACTCAGTAAGACTTCGGTTTAGTTGACTAATCCCTCTTAAAAATAAACTCTCCTATTTGACAAAGGTAGGTTTCAGTCTTCATAGCATAGTTTGTCTCTGAATCCTAACACTGCCCATAGCTCAACATCCCATTAATCTCCTGCTTGTATTAGAGGTACATTTAAGTTCCATCTAAGATCCAGCAACAGTTCCATCTAAGATCCAATCTGCCCAAGCATTGCTTCTCCTAATGGCCATAAAACATGGCCTTCCCACTGTCACTCCATTAGAACTATTGCCCACAGTAAATCTAAACAGCTTTCTGGAATGCAGAAACTGAGAACAGCCCATAGGGCAGACCAAACTGTCCTCAAAACTTTTATATGAACTGGAAGCTATAGGTTGGACATTCCTTAGGGAATTCAAGGAGCCATGAACTCCTAAAAGGCCACTGATGAATGAGTTCTGCTGGAATAAGGGACTGCAGGGTTACAGATTTCATTACTTTTCTCAGCTAAAATAAAATAAAAATCCCCCAAGACTACATTTTGCAATTTTTTCAAATGGTCTTTAGATGCACAAAGTCAAATTTTACTTTTTTTTCCTTTTAATATAGAACAAAAAGCCATTTTCACAACTCACATCTCTGAAGCATTCATCATGATAGTTGAAACTTTCTGAGAGAAGAAAGTTTCTCATTCAAAGATGATTTAAAGCTGAAAACATCGATACTCCAACACAACACAAAACCTTCGCATCTATATGGAGTAAAAAGTTTCGAGTGCCATCACTATCATTAAATATTATGTCTTTCTACATACATCATTCAAATACTGGGCAACTCTGCCTATGCTACCCTCTAAAGTACAGCCTCAGCAAGTCTCCGACCATCTGCAAATCTCTGCACTGTAATTTCCTGAAGACCTTTGCAGTTTTACCAAGGAACTACTTCTAACAAACAAAAATCTTGGAATCCACATCAGAACAGTTAAAATATTGTATGAGTGCAAAGTAAAATGCATAAATAGTAACTCTGGAGATAATGCCTCTATAATGTGGTCTCTTTATACCGAAGGTGAGTGGCTCAGAGAAAATGCGTGGACAAAAGCGTTCCACATCCCAGGCTGTGCAGGGACAGGAAATTGGAGGCAGTGAGAGATCAACAATTTCAGAATGAGAAAAAGATGCAGTCCTCCACACAACAGCATGTGAACAGTAGTTGGGATCCAAGTAAAATTACAACTGAAGACAGTGAAATCTGATACTGTTTCAACAGGCTTGTTGCCTAGGCTCCACTCCATCAAAAATCAGTTCCATTTAAACTAGTTGGGTGCTTCTGCCCAAGAAATTATTTTTATGCCACTAAGTATGCTCTCAAGTGCCTTGCACCTTGTTTTGTTATGCAGCAAAGCGGAAGTCAGTGAAATCCTTTTCTATTAAAATAGAACACTAATATTCTGCAGACACAGAGAAGACAATAAGCCAGTCTCAGAACAAGCTGATTTTCCCCCATTTCCACCAGTGACTATCATCCATTCAATTTGTGAAAGAAACTTTACATCCATATTTTAAGAAGCAGTAAACAAACTCCATGCAGAACTGCAGCTGAGGAGATATGAGGTGGCAACCTTCATGACAGAGACATACTGTCACATCTTCTGCCCATTCCCTATCACTTGGTATATGCTATGTTTGAACTACTTTATCTCCAAGGAACAGAAGTCTGGGGAGGTGAAGGATTTCTTACTCTACCACAACAGAAATAGAGCTGATTTTATCATGTCTCATCTCCAGGCAGAAAATGAAATATTGATATATATAATCCAAATGCAGTCTGATAAATTACCACAAATTTTAATAATACCCTCAAAAATGAAACCAGTGGCAGCAAACTCCTCCAGAGATAATTATCAGATATAGAGGGGGTAAAAAAAAAAAAAACCCAAACCCACATTTTAATGTCTCATGTATAGATTTGCTAAATCCTGGAATATTGTTTTATCTCCAGGGCCTGAATTAAACATACAGTCCCTGTCTTCTGTTTTCATAACCGGAAAAGAAGATGGTCAGGCAACCACCAGGAAAATTATGAACTCATGAGCTGTGTGCTCTGAAGGAAGTATGCAGTAAATCACAAGCACACATGAGCTTGCTATGCCTACGCTCCAAGGTGGACAGAAAATACATAACTGCTGGTTGGTGAGGTCATCAACACTGAGCTAGCACGCGCTGCTGAGAGGCAGGATGTGTTAGCTCGGGCTCAGCGCCATGCAAACCACAGTCATGCAGCCTGCAGTTGGCTCGTTGCACTAGCAGAGCTCCAAGGCATCTGCACACTGGGTAGCAGAAAGATACAACACAAAAATGCACATCCACACAAAAGGCAGGCAGCTACACAGCAATTCGGGGTGGTGGGTGCAGGTGGGGATGTGACGTGAAAAAGGAAACAGCAAACATTCTTTTCCCTGCAAGCCTCCACCAAATAAAACCTTCCAAAACTTACCTAATAAATCTTCCAAATAATACAAGGGTCATATCAGTCCAAAGAGTGTAGAACATTCACACAAAAAAATCAGGTCAAAAAATGAACTAAAAAATACAGCACGGTACGTAAAGAAGATTGACCATGGAAGGGATGTAAAGACTAATTTCAGAAAATTGTAATACAGACCAAGGGCACAAGCTGTAGTCATATGCTACAAAAGGTAACCAAAACAAACATTAAAGGGCAAGAGAAGCCAGAACACGACATGCAAATTTAAAAAAAAAACCTGTAAAACTTTAATGAACAACTGCCCAAAAAATCAGGGAATGTTCACTGCTATAGCAGGAGAAAGAGGCTGAATTGAATCCAATTGAGAGCCACCAGAATGCAGCTCAGAGCAAAGTGCAGAGGAAAAGAAACTGAAAAATCTAGATTTGGACAATACAGATGTTCAGGCACACAAGAGTCACAGAAAATAATGGGACACAGTGCAATTATACCCTCTGGCCTCTGCTAACGGTTTAGCAAACTTGGGGTCTCTCTGTCACTCAGGCACCATGCAGCTGGCACCTTATACACCACTCACATGAGTAACTATCCTCTTGTCTCATTACCTTATAGCTCTTCTTGTCTATTTCTGTGGTAAGGACAAGCCATCGCTTATCCCACAGAGTCAAAAGATCATTTGGCTTTAGGTGTTCTTATGTTCCTTGCAAGTGTTCACTGTGCCACTTATTGCTTATTTCTAGAAAACTGATATATCCAGTGGGAGCCTGCAATGCAGCCCTGGTTGCAAAATCCATGCCCATTGCACACAGCCTGTGCCCCCTTGGCCATATTAGTTGCAGATGTCCCCTGTAGTCAGTTCCTTTGTCTCTGTAAAACCAAGGGTAGGGGAGAGACACTACCTATCTTTTCCCTGTAACTGTAAACAAATTCTGAAATCCTTAAAATTTTTCTGCCTTCCAAGTTATCGTCCTGCCGTTTAGCAATGAAGATAAAGCCCAAGCTATTGAAGGCACCATAAAGGTAGCTTAGCGTTTTAGGAAGAACCTCATTTTCAAAAGCTGGAAGTAAAAAGGGAAAAAAAAGTAGGAAAATCCATAAAATTAATTTCCAGCTAATACGTGCAGCTTGGCACCCAGAGATTAGTTTTAGTTCAAGTCTAGCTAGAACATGACACTAAACTCTTTTTTTTTGAGACTGTAAATTCTCCATTTTATTCTTCATTTTAAAGTGAAAAGGAAAGTGAATGTAAAATGACACATGTAAGAAAGGTAGTTTCAGACCAGAAAATACATAAGGGAGAGTTCAGCCTTGTATGTTAAAAATTTACCTTCATTTTCAACTCTGAATTTCAGCTGCAGAGGGGAATAATACAGAAAATATTTCGTCCGAAGTAAAATTCTCAAAACTATCTAAGACAAGTGTCTGTAAAGAGAACTGAATCACTACAAAAGTTAACCTTTGGAGAAGTCCATAAGGTGAATCACTCAGAGGGAATAATTTGTTAAACAATTCAGAATGTAGGCAACTTCCTATAAATGCAAATCTAATGTTTGCATCATCAGCCTCTCAAACATCACGGTAACATCAAGCAGAGTGAAATGGTTAGACACACAGGAAACTCATACAATTCCAAAATAACAGCCACAAGAACTGAGATCAGAAGATTCCAAAGGCCACCTGTAGAATCAGTGTTGCAACCTGTTTCTGACTGTCTTCTCTTAGCAAACACTGATCCTTGAATCATCTGAGTTTACGATTTCCAATATCTCCAGATCTTTTGCCTCTACTTGCGCTGGTAAATCTAACTCATTCACAAAGAGGATGCAGGCTCATGATTCCAGAAACCCTGGCTTGAGTTCCCATTTCCCTGTCTTCATTGGGAATTGGATCCGAGTCCTGCCATAACTCACAGGGAAAGACATAGGTTGTCCTAGGCTCCTGACACAACAAGACCCAAGGGATATATATGAAAAAATCTTAGCCATGTACTCAAGGTGAAAGTCCTATAGTGAGGACTTGGTAACTTGGGGCTACTTTTGTAGTGTTGACAGTAACAGGGAAATTAGGCCACTCCATTTGTCAATTACCAAAGTAAAACGAGCAATAAAAATATAACCAGTTCCCTCATTCTGCCCCAACCAAAAACATTTGCTGCTCAGACTCTCACATTAACATCCTTAAATGGAGATCAATTAAATCATCCTCCAAGTCTAGCCTTCAATTTTAGGATGTTCTTTGGAAGCCTCAGTTAAAGCTTGTTACAGTTATTAGGAAATTTCTAACTAAATTCAGTTTATCCTTTAATACCATCATCCCAGGAAACTCCTCAGATGGTGATAACTGGCCAGAAACAAAAAGCAGATGTCACTAATACAGACACAGACACACTCGTTTTTCAGTGAATGGAGAGAAAAGGACACTTTTAGAGAACAATTCAGCTCATCTGAAGAAGATATTTTAAAAATTTACATTTAAAACATTTTGAAAATACCTTAAAATGTAAAAATGCAACTTAAAACTACCTAAAATGTCTTTATGTATCTTGAGAAGATATCTAGAGATATCTTTAAAAAGATTACTAAAGCCAGGTGATATGAACTCTATCATGAGCTGCAAAGCACCCCATCATGTTGTCTATACATCTCCTGTGATGCTATATTTTTGTGACCTACTTCATAATAAATTCATGTTCAGTTTCCTAAATCCTCAGAATTCTAGAGCTGTGCACAGATGCCAGTAATGAGTTTGGTGTGGATCAGTTTTCAGCTGCATACAACAGTGGTTTTTAAATTGAGAGCTGAATCACCAGATTTTTTTCAAACTATGCCTGCAGAGCAATATGAAAATCCCAACTAAAAGAGAGGTTATTTATGATGTGCAAAGGAACGAGAAGGGCAAGGTACCCTTTAAATACATCCATTATTCATTCCTACTGAATACGCATGACTTCTGATTCAAACAGCGAGGGCTATGTTGTGAGAGATGCCCTTCTAATAAAAACAAGGCAGGAATGTTAGTACCAGAAGGTTCCCTGCAGGCTAAAAAGTGACAGTTGGCTGAGCTAGGATCAGAGAAAAAAGTGGGGTGTAGCAGCAGGGCCTGCTTAGACAGAAAAAAAAATAAGTGTAAAGAAAAGGAAGGGTCTGCAAATTCTAGGAACTACTCCAGAAGTCAAATGAAACCTGTTTGGAGGGGGGGGGGGACAAAACAACAACAACAACAACAACCACAACAACAACCAAACAAACAAACAAAAAAAAAAGCCACCCACTACAACTGTTTCAGAAAAGAAAGACCAGGCATCCCGAAGGAGCAGACAGGGGCTGTACTTCCCATTTCTTATCAGAGATGTTAGCTAACAATAACGAGTGAGCAGGAGGAGAGGGAGGGAAGAGAGAGAGAACAGTTGCAAATCACCCCAGCTGTAAAAACTGCTCTCTTTGTTAAATGGCCCTTAGTGAGTGGAGAGAAGGTGAGAATTTAAAGAAGGGTCTTTGTTATTTAAATGCTATCCCGTGCTGCTTTTTCAAAACTTCCTTAGAAATGTATAGTGAGATCAATTATTTTTCAGTTCCAAGCACTAAAGGCCACAGGCTTGGGGTTTGGGGTTGGGTTTTTTTTCTTTAGTGACAGGGAAAACTAGGAGAGAGGTCATCACCTCTTATAAAAAAGACAAATGACATTCTTATATCTGAGACATCCTACCTTCTGATTGCTTTTAAAGTTTTGAAAACATCTACACAGATGAGTTTTATCACTACTGTAAAGCCTTCTGCCCGTGAAACAAAGGAAACTGATTCTGTAAATTTTGTCATCATTTCAATGCTGTTTATTTTTCTTTCTCACCTCCAATAACTTATCCCTCCCAGTAGAACCTAATCTTTTTATTTTAGGGGAGGGGAAGTAGTAACTGAAAAAGTCTGACAATACCGATACAAACAGTATGTGACATTTGTACGCGAGGAAATAGGAAGACTGGTACACAATTTCAAAAAAAACCTCTGAAAGATGCTAATTTTCTTGGATATGATGTGGTTGAGATACTTTTTAGAGATCTGTTTATCTAGAAGGAAAAAGTCTTCAGCCAGCATGCTATATCCCCTTTCTAATATCTCCAGAAACATCATGTCCCACAGGTAAGATGCAACAGGGATTTTGTTCTGGCCTGTTTAATTCACCTGTGCAGGGAGGTATATTCTACTGAAGGCAAATACAGCTTCTGCGAGTAGTAATACAGCCAGCCTGCACAAATCAAACTGGCTGAATAAAAGATGCATTTAAATGCCCTGGAATGTTCATTAATTGCAGAGAATTTCATCCAAAGCCTACAAGACCCTCATGAGCTGGCATAATAAGAAAGGATAACTTCTGACAATTACACAATGTGTTTTCCAACATACTTATTTGAATTACAGAGATTAGATACAAACTTCCCAGATTTCAAACAATGATTATCCTTCTCCTTGACAATGTTTAATATTTTCTGCTGTGAGAAAATGTAGCAGTAAGTTTGATTCTTGGGTTTCCTGTCAAATTCAATACACAGATTTTGAGAAATGGTAAATATTGCTATATTAGTTCTAGTGTAATACAGAAGTTCATAGACAAACACTGTCTCTTCAAAACAGAAAAACCAAAAGAAGCAACATCCTTGTCAGTCCATGCATCTACCTCTGTAAAGCACGTTTGAATCATTATGTCTTGTTGCTTAAACAGACCAAATCAGATAAACTCTGGGCAGGCATTTTAAGGGTATTGCTTTTATGCTATTTTCCTATTACCACAATATTGCTTTTATGCTATTTTCCTATTACAAAGCTTAAACACATACTATAATTCCTGCCTGATGAAAAGACTACAAAGGAATATTTTCCATTCTCCAAAGCATAGGAAGTTTTGAAGGGAGGCCACTCCGATACATTTTCCCTGAAAGATCTCCCACTGCTGAACAGGTTTGTGTGTGTTGTAACGGGACTGTGTCCAACCTACTGTAACCAGCAGGAATGTCGACCTCTCAAAATCCAGTTTCAACTGCAGTCACTGGTTGAAAGGCACTATTCTGCACAATGGCTTGCAGCCATTTAGGGAGGCCACGTTAGCAGTGAGGCAATATTGGTAGAGCAACAGTGAAGTTCAAAACCTGCCAAAGGAAGGACGTCTGCTTTTTCTGACATCTGCAGAACATGCTGGAAACAGGTACATAATGTAAGAGCAAAGAAATAGAGACAGCATATGCTCATCACAAGACAGAGGGCTCCAACAAGACGGTTCAGTGCTGCCACAATCATTGTCAGATCCCAACAAGAGGAAAGGAATCAGAAGAAATAAGTAGATAGGGGTACATTGTACACACAGCATTAGAGACAGCTATCTGTTACACTGCTGAATTACCAAACTTACTATTGCTTTCATTTCCTCATCTGTTTACACCCTACTCCTGATTCTTAAAGATGGAGTATAAGTTCTTTTTGGGCAGATACAGTTCTTTTGTGTTGAATTTGTACAGCTCCTAGCAAAGCACTCTAGGTCTAGAGCCATTAGATACTGCAGTAAACTGGGTATTTGCTGAGAGCCAACATAGTGACAGCTGTTCTCTCTGCCAGAATTCAACCAGGGTATTCAGATGAACACGTATACTCACTCAGCGACAGCACCCAGGGGTTCATATCAGTGTCATTCAAGGTATTTGGAGTCTACAAACCAGCAAGGTCCAGAGAATCAGCTACAAAAGCAGATGAAGCAAAAAGATGCAGAGGACGGGCAGCAGCTAAGTGAAGAGTGACGCTCCATTACCTGACCCTGACCTGTGTCAGCATGGTGTGTTAACACTGCTTGTCTCGAAGATGTATCAATACTGACACAGGCACTGCCTATACCAGACTTTTGAAATGTGTGAGAAGCACGGATTCAAACAGCCCGTCTGTCACTGCACACATGGTACAGCTCATATCAGCATACGGCACTGGCATGGGGAGCAGAGCGTGGATGTAAGAAAAAATATTTTTGGTTAGCTTAGTCTAACTTCTGCCACTCTGAGCAAACTGTGCACTGTGTGTGCACTATTGTATCCTCAGTCTATGAGCACGTCAGTCCCAGCTCACACTGTCACACTCCTGACAACAGCGTTAGTTCAGAATTGGCACTCAAATCAAGAAGGCATCAGATAGCAAACTGTAGGCTGCCGTATCCAAAACACCATGCTCTTCAGGGTGGTTTTCCATTTGTTTGCTACACACTCAGAATAGCCCAAGGGCTATTATGGGGAGAAGTTCCTGCAGCACTCCCTGGCAGGGATTCTGCTTGCAGTGGAGCTCCTCGTTCCACCCCAACAGCGTTGGTGGCTGCAGATGTGGTGGAGTGAGCAGTGGTCAGGGCCAGGCCTTCACCTTCTGCCTTAGAGGCTCCTCAGTGGAGCAAGGTCGGCAAACCACATGCCTGAGGGCCAGCAGTATGGAACTCAAGTGAGAGACCCAAGTGGTACAATGAGAAGAGAGCATGGAGAGCTACCAGAGAAAGAGGAGAACAGCAGAGAAGAGAATTGTAAAGATAAATTTAAGAAGATTTAGGGTTTTTCTGGCTGCATGCAAGCATTCTCAGAACCCTCAAAAAATCCTGGATCTGTCTCAGTAATTTTTGAAAGAAAAATGGAGGGGAAAATATATTTGGCATTGCTAGAATACCAGGTGGCTTCACTGTTTGGCAACCATCTGGTCTCAGTTTTCTCTTTGTTAGTAGCACCAGTATCAAATGAGACAGAAATAGGAAATGTTAACTATTAAAATAGACACAATTAGACAAATAAAAACTGTCATCAACCAAAGGAAAGCCAGCAAATGGACAGCAGTGTGAAACGCATGACAAATCATTTTTAAAAATAAATAAATAAATGCACAGCCATCCTGAAATATAACTAAATAGCAGTTACTTTAATGCTTGTAATATTGTATATGAATATTTTTGCTAATGGTTTCTCGTCCTCCTCTCCAGTTCCTCCACACATCATACGGTAAAAGAGCAGCAGAAACAGTCAGAAATGTTCAGATTACAAAGAAGGCAACTCAACACAGAAGAGAAAAACTAGAGGAAGGAGGGAAACAGCAGTGGCACCAGAGCTGTAGATGACTACAAAGGAGCAATCCGAAGACCCACATTTATATGTCATTTAAAATTAAATTAAAAAGAAACCATATTTTAATTTCACATGGAACTTTTTTGGCCAAGATAGTGGTAACTGAACAAAGAATTTATGATTTCTCTGAAGTGTCATTGCTTCCAGATGGTGGTTATTATTCTAAACGAAGATCAGTTACTTAAAATATAAAGCGTATGCAAGGCTAATTTTTCAGATGGGGGTAGAGCAAAGACTATCTGCAGGTTCATTTGCCTCCATGAAAAACCTCTTGTTTGTTCACATGCAGTAGACAATTACACGAGGTTGCTTTAGACCATTACTGATCTACCAATTTTGCATAAATAGTTTAAGACTTTGGCACAAAAGTGTTGCCTTTTTTATTTTAGAACTGAAATAAACGATCAAGTAGAAACAGAAAAATAACAACAATAGCAAAGAAAGCTAACTCGAAAACTGAAGAGAGGCAATTCAGCAACCAGAGATCCTTCTGTCCTCTGCCACTTGACTTCATGGTCTTATTCCAGCTGTCAGAGAAAACAATAGATGCAAACACAGTGAGAAGATTGAATATTCTAAAAAAAATGCAACGACATCCCATAAATGCCAACACGTATAATGTAATCATTGCCATCAAAGAATAGCATCCATTTATCATGGTAAATGTGCAGAAATTTGTCATCACAATCATATTGTGCACTAAGATTAAACATAACTCTGCCATGAGTTTTTGATTTTTTATTTCTTTTGATTAACTTCTCCATCAGTACATTATTGGGCAAACTTGTTTTGCCCATTTCCACCCACTAGCTAAATTTCTGAAAATATTTTATCCTCTGAAATTATTAATTACTAGTAAATGCCCAATAGGCTGTTATTAGTTCACCCTAATAAGAGGAGTCCTGCTGAATAGAGATCAAAGGTCACAGGCACGGAGTGAGAAAGAACCTCCAATAAACACCAGGAACCCTGAAAATACAGCAGTGCTGCCACTGGGCTGCATCCCCAGAGCATCCATGGGGAATCCAGTTCAAACCTGGTATAGAGGACACTGCACTGGCATCTTTTACTAAAAGCACTCAGTGTTAATTGGAGCACCATAGCCTCAATACCCCATGTACTCTATTCAAATCATGCCTGCACTGTGGAAACACTGGTTAACAGAAGGTCTGTCTCTCCTCAACCACTCATCACTTTGCTAAGTGAGTAAAAAATTTAAAATTACAGCATAGAAAATATGTGTCTAGGTAATGATGTAGACAGCTCAGAAAAAGAACTGAAAATTACCTGAGAAAATAATGCTAGTATAATTTTACACTTCAACTAATCTATTAAATTTCATCTCCATTTCTATTACTCTTTAACAGTCAATATAAAAGATACTCCAGTTCTAAGGGGAAAAATTAGACACATATCTGTGTTGCCATAATTGTTACCAAGCACTTGAAGACTTAGAGTTAAAAGTCTTATCTAAATTGTATTTTGGCAAGGATTTATGGAGAGTCATTTTGATAACATGGAAATAATTGATACATATCAAAGGTGGATTATTTTACAAAAACTCCCTATCCTGCACATATCTTGCCTCTGTTCCCTTTGATGTGATAACCATTAAAAGACTGTGTGTAAGAAAATTCTTTGCAAAGTGTTTTCAAAGAGGGGGCGTGTCATTCTCTCAGGGCTATTCAAGCCTGACATTATTTTAAATGCTGAGAGTAGTATGTAAAGAAATCAGACAGGCTGAATTCCAGGAACAAAAATGTTTGAGTTATTGCAAACATATTTGTTATCAAGATGCAGAGTGTTACTACTGTGTTTTGGCTTAGGAAAGTCATCCTCAAACAGCTGAAAGTATTCCTTTAGCTGAAAGTATTGCTTTTTTTAAGTGTCAGTGGGTATTTTTATCACAGTTCATCACAATTATCTATAACAGTCTCTGTCTCTTTAAGAGTAAAATATATGAATTTCATTTTTCTTATATTTGACTATAAATCAACATAAAGCTGGCAATTTTGACTGGGAAGTCAGGACATCAGTTCAGCAGATATGGTAAATTGTTCATAATTTCAGTCATTAAGTGTAATATATAGTAGTGACTGTCCACATAAACCATCGCAGATGTCATAAACCAGGCTGAGTAATCAGCCTGGTAGCACAACAGTTTTCTATAACATTTCCCACATTTAAACCTTAAATTTAGAAACAAACAAATTGAAGAAAACTGTACCAGCTGGTGGAAGGAAAACACAAACAGATCATGTTCTGTTTTCATTTGGAATGGGAAGGTGATGATCAAGCATTTTACTGTAGAGTTCTCCAAGTCCTTGCCTACTAATTAAATTCAGACACTGACCAGTGACACATTTCAGTTTGACCTTAGCCACCTAATGCTCTGAAAAGAATGTACAGGGAAAAAGGTCAAACAAATTCCAACTTACTTTTAACTACAGCCTGAAATCCTCTGTGAACTCCACACCACATCTTGCTTCTTTAAACGTAAAAAAGGTTCAGCAGAGCCCAGAGAAACACCAGCTTTCCCATGATCCTTTTTATGATTCCTTCAGCTCACACTAAAGAAATTCCGTGACTCCAGTAATTACATACGTATCTCTCAACCAAGAAAGACTAAGTAAGCAAAACAGGACATTATTCTTTCCCCTCAAGAAAAATGCAAAAATTACCCACGCACAGTATATATTATCCACTCCAAAGGGACGTACAGCCCTTAAAGTTATTGCTGATTTTATTGAGAGTTCCATAACTAAATCCACATAAATGTGGCCTTTAGGTCAACCCATTCCTTTTACCATAGTACGATGTAAGTGCCAGGTGCAATTCAAGCTGATTCAGCTGGAATGTCTGCCAGGAATTCAAGGGAGTGTTCACGGCTACAGATGCTCAGCCACATTTTGAATGGATGCAGTGTATGCTTTTCACGTACTTAAGCTGCCCTGCCAGCCAGTACAATGGAGACAGTGCCACAATCCCAAACTCACGCTTCCTGCTTCAAAGCAAATACTGCCAGATGTGCTACCTCCATCCATACTGAGATGCACAGGAAGTCTAGATGAAGTTCTGAAAGGCTTCTCAGACCCCTGCTGAGCCATCAGTCACATTATTAGCTGACCCTCAATGTGGAGAAAGAAGAAGGCAGGAGCAGAGTTTGCTCCTGGATACCTTTTGCAACACGTTCTGAAATACCACCTACTTACTATTTTTAATTTGCTGAAAACAATACAGACACAGTGTAAAAGTCACACTTAAAATTCTTGTAATTCACTTTTCCATTTCTAAGTCCTAAATGTACAGGTTAGAAATGCATATGCAATGCTTGGTCTTCCCTTATCAATTGGCAGAGAGCACAGCTCACAGCCTTAACTAATTCCAATTATAAATGATATTCACAACGCAAAACCTAACACTGCAAAGGGTTCAAAACCCTCCATCATAAGCCAGAAACACTACGACCATTTTTAATACACATTAAGTCATGGACACTTGAGAAACTGGGTGAATAACATAAGGTGGATTTAGCTCCATTGTAGCTATTTCTCCAACCCCTGTCATATTAGCATACAATTATCACACAACAATTAGCAAGAATACAGAACATCTTCTAAAAAGGTCTGTTTGCTGCAATCCTTCAAGGCCCATTTTTAAGATATCTAAAAGTTTAAAGTTTTTCTTCATAACCTCTTCTTTCTCCCGCACTCTCCTGCTTTTTCTTCTCTTTTTCATGTCCCTTCCCCCCCCCAGTAACCCATCAGCAGAGATGGAGCCTTTTTCTTTACGCTCATAATCAATCCTCCCAAGCTGAATTCCTCTGCATCTTGACATAACAATCAATTACTTTCAACAACCAAGGGTTTCCAGAGAAAAAAAGAGTCCAACATAAAGCTTTCCTTATTTGTTTTACAAAAGCAAACATGAACCTTTGAACAAAATTTTAGGGATGAAATAGCTATCAGTTTGATAGATAACTATGTCATTTGAGTACATGTAAAATTCTTTTTAGTAGAGATCAGAGAAAAAGTTAAATGATTGAAAAGTGTGATAAAGGGAAAATGTAAAATGAAGGGCAGATCATTAACAGAAGACTGTTAGGAACAGGCAAAAGGAAACAAATAAAAATGAATAAGGGGCAGGAGAAAAAATTTTAATAGGAAATAAATAACAGATACACTATGTTCAGAACCTTAGCAGCATCGTTCTCATTTAAGAGTACCTTTTCTCTCATCTAATTCACAACTCAGGCTTTGATTTCGAGTCAACTCACCCCAAGACCGTAGAATAGAGAAAAGGGAATAATAATAGGGGCAATAATGTGATAGCAAATGTTTCAAAGAAGAAAGCAAGAGTCAAAACCTATGGATTTGGCCATTTTTATGAAAATCCAACTACTAATAAGTAGTATCCTGGCAAAAAAATACTACCCATATTTCCTGGTCCGTATATTTACCAGGAAGCTAAATCTGAAATCCCAAATGAGTGTATTTACAATGCTGAACAAGAAGACAGCATTATGGGTTTCTCTTTTCTTCCTACATATTAGCAAAAAGCCATCAATATGTTATTTCATAACTGCAAGACATTTTCTCACACACTTATTTTGTTATATCCTGAAACACAGGAGGTCAGTACTGCACTATCGTATGAGTTTTCTGACATCAGCTGCCATAGAATTCAAAAAAAAGTTTTCTTATTTTCAAACATATGGTCTGATATATTTCCCAGGAGGGAAGAAGGCAACAGTTAACCATCTTCCTTGTTCTGTATTTCTGTTTTGTGACTAAAACCATTTTTTTAAAAAAGAAGTTGCTTTAATTGGGGTGATTTTGGTTTTTTTCTTCCTTTCTGAAACACTGCATCTTGAGCCTTATAGTTTTTAAGTGTTCCTTAAAACCATTGAACCATTATTGTGTTGCATCTGCATAATTCAGATGCTTTAATCTGCTTCTTTTGATGAAGGACAGAACCCTGATCTATTTTTCTGCTTCAGTTTATCTTTTAAAAAAAGACAAATGTTTAGAGCACATGTGAGCAAATGTTTATGCAAACATGTGATTGTCATGGAATCACTTTGCCACAGCTTTTGCTTTTAGTTTTTCCTATTAACACGTGTAAAACCATGCTTTTACACATGTGCTACAATAAATGCTCATCATATTTTGAAGGAAAAAATCAACACCAGGGAATTTTTCTACATGACACTCTCAGTGAACTCCAGTGAACTCCTCCTCCCACTCCTGACAGTATTTGTGTGATGGTTTTTGTTGCGCTCACAATCTGTGCCCTTTGAACAGTGCTATCTCGAACTGCAATCCAAAAATCAATACATATATATATATATATATATCAATATCAGGAACATAATTTTATTGCCTGATTTTATTGACTCTCAAAAAATTCAAAATTAAATCTTTTTAAAGCATTATTTGAGCAATCTCCCTTCAAACTAATAATAAACAGCTCCAAAGATTTTACCTGAAGAGTAACAGAAAAATATACACCTACAACATAAGTTCTAGGAGAGCTCACATTCTATTTAAAATTAGACTATTTTACAAGGCAGAAAAAAAACTAGAAATTTCACTGTTATTTAAATAACAATATATTTCAACCCAAAATGGCCTTGTCCTTTCGAGTATATGCTAAATATAAGAAATGCTTGGCTAAAACAACTAAACAGTATCACAAACTTCACCTTCATTTTCAGATAGTGAGTACTGGGTATTATTCTACTAGTGTATTAAAAATAGGACAATTGTCATCCTTTTAGAGATCACAGAACTAATACATGAGGAGAAACTAAGCACCCCAGTTATCAGAGCAGTGAAGAACAGACCTTAAAAGACCTTGATTCATATCACTGTTTATTGAATTATATTTCCTTTTCAGTTGTAGGAATTTCATTTGTTTCAAAATCCCCTGAAATTTAAATAATGGTATTTTATGTATTTATTATATTTCAGCTGTATTCAGAAAACTATTTTTTTTTAAAAATAACCAAGCCAACAGTCTTTGGTTTCACGAAAAATCACTACAAAGCAGGATGGATATCATCTGGTCCAACGTTCTGTTGAAAGCATGGCTTTAGAACAAGTTATCGAGGCCCTGTCAAGCCAAATCTTGAATTTTTCCAGCAAGAGAGATTTCACTTCTCTGGGCAACTTCTTTCAGTGGTTAATTGTTTGCATGATGATGTTTTTTCTCATACCCAGGACAGAACTTTCCTGAAGCAACTATTCCCACTGCCTCTTCTCCTACCACCATGCAACCTTGCAAAGAGAGAAACTCCACCTTGTCTGCAGCTATCTTTTGGACATGGGAATCTGTCTGCAGCTATAATTTGGACTGTGATTAAGTTTCCCCTAGTCTTCTCTTCTCCAGGCTGAGAAAATCCAGTTCTATCAGTTCTACTTCAGACATCACGTTCTCTCCCCCTTTTAAGATCTTTGTGACTGTACTGCGACTTGCTGGGATGTAGCTATGGTGCTGTGTTTCAGATTTGTGACCAAAGTACTGGGTTTTTTTACTTCTAATTAATCAAATCCAGAGGTCAACTTGTATCAAAACTATGGAATGAGACCATTAAAATGGAGTTCTTAACGGAACTGGTTTGTATTTTTCTTTAATTTTTGGAATTACAATCTTAGGGCAGAACATTCTTTTCAAAAAGCTCTTACATGACTTAAAAGGCTAAGTCTCAAAAAGCAACTTAATCATTTGAATCCCTAGGACCAATTTAAATATTCAGGTGTTCTATTAGTAATGAAAATACATCGAGCTTAGGCACTTGGAGGAACTGACTCTTTGGTATAAAAGTCAGAATGCAAAACTGAGATAAAATGTTATGTTTCATTTCCCATAACTTTAAGGTTACCAAATGTAATTTTTATTCCTGTAGAATTTCTTCCACCACCAAAAAGGACAGCTGGTAGAATACAAGCAAGAAACACAACCTTTGTTTGTTTGCCACTTTCTATTTTTCTGCATTTACATCATATAAAATGAATAGCTTAAGGCATTTGGCTCCTGCAGCTTATGGGCAGTTCCCTATAACCAGGTGTCTGAACAGAAAAGGTAAAAGGTCGTGTAGGCTGAAAAGCAGGTCATCTTAACAGACTGTCATAATCTTGCCATTAGCTCATAAACTACAGACTTGGCTGCTCTACACACAGTGTTTCACCTTCCTATCCATACGCTGGAGCTCAGGAAAGTTACAGGCTTTCAAGAGTTTGTGTTACCGTGTCTGGAGAGATTCTGGTTGAGGTACCACCTCAGACCATGTGGGCCCTAGAAAAATGCCCAGCTGGATCATTGCAAAGCTGAGGTTGCAAAGGAATCATTTGGGCTTTGGAGATAAATATAACTAATTTCAGAGGTGGAAGTTTCCCAAAGACAGGTAAGAACATAGATAGGAAGAAGTGCTCCTGCTTCTAATGTGCTGTGGTTACCTTCAAAAATAATATAAAACAATGAAAAGATGGTGGTTGAAACTAGGGAAGAGAAGTCTAATAAACTCTGTTGCAAGGTGGTCTCAATTGTTTCTCGCCAAGTCTCAGGTCAGGTGCATAAACATGAGGATAAATTACAGCTGAATATGAGAAGATTGACATTATTTGGAGTTCAGATGAGGGAGACCGAGATGGTACAGAAATCTCAAAATAGCCCTTTGCTTTCTAATGATAAGGTTTGTAAGTGACACACAACTTTCTGGCAACAGCCAGGAGCAATTTAGCATATGTTTACCAGGGATTTTAGGATTTTATTGGGATATGAACAGTGATCATGCCAAAAGCAATGGGTAGTTAGTATAAAGGATGTGGGCAAGAAGGCAGTCTGCTTCTTGCAGAAGAAGACTCAACCAACTCTAAGAGAAAAGTCTGGGATGTCTGGGAAACACAGGGTTAACTTTGGCACTATAAACAGGATTGGAGGGAGGGCCTTCTGAAAGAAAGATTAGGACTGGGATTGCAATGCAGCCACACAAGGGAATCATCAGCAAAACTACCTTCATGGAGCGGAAAAAAAAAAAAACACAGGCATTTTGAAAACACTGGAATTAGGGATCTTTCACTTACACTGGATTTTCAGAAGGGCTGGACTCTTCCCAGCATTTTGGCTCCTTGCAACAGCTCAAAAGAATCAAAGCAACATGTTGTGTTGGCTCCAGCAGCCATGGACACAATTGCAACTCCCTCAAAAGAGGAGAAACTTAAGTTATGTTAGAATATAAGGAGATCTCTAAAGGTCTCCTTGAACTCTATTAGAAAGCAGGAGAATGGTATTCTAGATGCCTTATATGACTTTAGGCCTCACTGTAGCACACACAGTTAACAAAGGGCAAACTTCAGCATAAGGAAGATTCTGTTCTCAATTTACATCATATTAACTTCCCTTGAATGTATTGGTGAGTTCTTGGCAGTGTATTATTAATGTGGCACTACTGCATAGGGTTCAGCACATTTCTCTATAGTATGTAAAAAGTGCTTGTTTTTATTTGCACTAATTCACAAAATTCAGTAATTAGCAATAGGTTGTTCCCAGCATTAGTGCAAATTAGCAAGGTTCCACTTAATTTTCTCTAATTACTGGACTGAAAAGGATGATCATGTACATTGAGAGATAATTAGCTAAGTGGGTATTAACCGGGTTTTTTGTGTGTGAAAATCTCCAATCATTCAACTAGACACTGACTCGGGCATTTCCTTTTGAGATAGATGTTCCCAATGAACCCCATTAGCTCCCCAAAGCTGCACAGTAACAGCTGGAAATCAGTGCAGGCAACACTCAAAGAAAAATGGGCTCAAACAGGAGCAGCTATTCCCTTCTGAATTGGACTGCCTCATACTAATTGAGAACAACTTCACTGGGCTGACAGAGCCTGTAGTTCCAACATGATAAAAATGATGTTTACAGTCCCCAGGGGGTACTGAGTAGAAGTCTGCCTTCATGCATAGGAAACATTAGCAATTGCATCAGTTGTGAAAAACAGCTGCCTGACCACCCCCTCCCAGCCAAAAAGACTCGACAAGGGCTGTTAGTTCAGGAATTGTGAGAACAGCCACACAGTCAAACAGAAAATATGCACAAATGACCAGCACTGGACTAAGAGGTGTATGAGCAGGCAACGCTATGGTAACAGAAATCAGATTTAATTGAAAGCGAGGTAAGAAAGAACTGGGGCAATAACCTCTGTCTTTCAATAGCATACATTCCTACTGTAATTGAAATATACACAAAGCAAACACCCTTAAGTCATAATATGCTTCAGTAATTTATTTCCAAATCAGGGTCAGGACAGTAGCTAATATTTTTTCATTTCTGCTGCAAGAATATGTGCCTCAAAGAAGAAAAACCTGGTAAGTAAAGAAAGACAGGACATAAAGCAATTGTAAGTCACATGTTTGTTTCTGATCCGCTCTTTCAAATAAAATATCAAGCAGGAAATACATTTTCACAACCTTTCCTTTTCTAGATGAAATATCTGTCCGTTCCTTAGGAGAGACAACATCATTGCTGTTGTAGCTCATTAACAAGGTAGTAACAGCTACTC
The DNA here is from genome assembly GCA_013399855.1 of Oxyruncus cristatus. Lineage (NCBI taxonomy): Eukaryota > Metazoa > Chordata > Aves > Passeriformes > Cotingidae > Oxyruncus > Oxyruncus cristatus. The sequence continues at coordinate 6,883,210 of VXAY01012530.1, forward strand.
CACCATACATATAGTGAACATGAATCAGCCTGGTGAGCACAATGAACCTTGGCCACCAATTCAGTACAGATACAGAGTTTGCAGATGAATAATTTACTGCTGTCATCTCAACTATTACAAAAAGGAAATGGTCTATTTATTTGTAAAGCAACATTATTGATAAATGTCCAGTTTAACCCTGAGATTATATTTGCTAACTTTTTTCCCCTCAAAGTGGGGAAATTACAGTATAAAGCTGCATTTACATAATTTTTTTCTTTACAATGCTATTATTTACCATATAATAGCCAACTGGCAAAACAGAGACTAGGTATTTGACTTCTCCAGTACTGCATTTCTGAGAGACTTGTGACAACATCAGCATACAACTGAAAAAAAAAAGTTCCTAGATGATATTTTGATTTCAGCCACTTAACTGTGATTCCAAGTGGAGGTTTTTGCAGTCAATTTATTGACAGACAAAATGTCTGCATTGGTCCATACAGCCTCATGGAGAGAGATCCAAGACACCGAAGTACTGCTGTTTAACTGCCTTTGCAATAAAAAATACTCAGCTGAATAAATTCACTTAGCTGAGGACTTGTGCTACAGCAGCAGCTACACTGCATCTAGCTTTCAAGCAGCTACAGATGACTACACCACACAGAGCAAGTTCCTGCTGTGACTTTATACTGCCAGCTTGTTTCCTCAAAAGGATATTTTCCTTTGATTTTGGTAAAATTCCAAGTTCTAATTCCCATCATCAGTGATGCACCCAAAGTTTTGAAGCAGAGAGAAACTAATGAAAAATTAAAACCATGTTATTTTAAAATAAAATATGAGCTTCCGCCAGCATATGTTGGAAACAAATCTATTACAGAAACACTACATTCTAGCCAAAAAACTTCTCTGTTTTAACTGCATCAAAGGCAACATTTATAGATACTAAAAATAACTCATTGAAATAACATCTTTCAAGTTTGTGATTTACAGAGTCAAAAAAATTGCTAAGAATGAGCTAATTGATTTTTTTATATATATTGTGGCTATTAAAAGTTGAGAAAACTAAATTTCATTTAATAAATTTGATTATTTGCCAGTGAAGAAGTCCCCAAAGTACAAAAACTCTTACCTAGTAAAACACAATTTTCTTGCAAGTAGACAGAAGTACTGAATCAGAAACACACAAATGCTCTAGGAATTGATGCTTATGTTAAAGGACTAAACAACATAACGAAACAAATAGAAATGTCTGCTACAACCATTTAAAAATATCCACTCCTGAACTCACTAGCAGCAGGGTAGGACTTCCCTCAGAAAGAGGGAGTGTTCAGATTGCGTATCTCTGCACATCCTGTGCTTCTATTTAAAATAAATACCTTCAATATCTGTGGTCACCAGGAAGTTTCTTTCCATCCTTTCTGAACAGAAGGAAGCAGCAGAGGTAAAAAATTAACCAAAAGCGTTTTTGGTGAGCCCTGTCACACGTTACTCAGAACAAGAAGGTTCTATCTGGGGCTATAAAATAAGATGATCAGCATAATGTTCCAAAACCTGCTGGTTCAGGACAGTAGATGTGCTTTTCACTAGATTTCTGATGTGCGTCTATCTCTTTTTAGTCTTGTTTTCTCATATTTGACTCCAGTCCCCTGTCTGTTTACCATGTCAGTCAGTACTCAAACACTGCCTGTTATTGACAAGGCATCAGATTCTACCCTACTTTAGAAGTCTTCATCTGAAATAGTCATGACAGTTTATACACTGTTAATGGGCAGAAACAGCCATTTTTGCATGCACTGTTCATACAACTTATTTTAGTTGCTCTGATCCATCCAGATTGTGTTACATCCCAGGTGACAGAAGAATACTACCCTACGGCTTTGGTATCTACAAAAACAGAGGGTATTCTAAAAGTTTTCACTTAGTAACAATCTACCATCAAAATAGGGGGTTTATAACTATAACTCATTCGAAGCACAGGCTCTCTGGAGTCCTGCCCTCCACATCCCCACTCAGTAGCTGCTGACCCACTGAGCTATGCCATCTCTGCTGTTGTGTACTGCTGACAACTTTTCAGGGCAGCAGCCTCATTTTTTGTTGGTATCACTCGTTTCAAATATTCCAATTCCTCCACGCTCAATACACATCACAAGAATTTGTCTGGTTAGATCATAAAATAGAACTAACACAAAGTAAAAGCGAAGACCAAAAGCAAGAGCTGAGCTTAAGGATGTAAAATAGAATGAGAGATTGGAAAAAGATGGAACTAAACTGAAGGAGTTAAATTTAAAAGGATGGAAAAGGAAGAATAGCTTCTGTTACAGAAGACAGAGAGCAGCAGTTGGTGGAGACAGCAGCACCGGTATCAAAAGACTCCAGTTTTCATTTTAGTCCATAAGGAGTGACCATGGACTCAGGCTGGTGGCAAAGGCCAGCATGTTCACAAGGCATCATTCTAACAAAGCAAGGTTATATGGGCCAGTGATGTACCAGAAAGCCATGACTCAAGTCAAATACACCATTATTTGATTTTTTTGATTCTTCTTTTATACACAGATCAAAGCCTTCTCTTTCAATCAAAACAAGCGACGCATCCCACTTCTCATTTATCTCAAATGGTGCTGCACTGTGAGCCCAGCCTGGCTCTGTGATGGGTGCTTGCATTCCAGCCTTATCACCCGAGCACTGGAGCATCCCATCCTCAACACACTTCTCCCTGCTTACTCCCTTCTTAACAGGACTGAGCAACTTGGACCATTCTTCTCATCATGTTTCCACATTTAAGTTTGTATCAACAATTCATTTACTGATCATTATATTACACTATTAAAAAGTTATGTTGCAAAAATGAGCACAGCTCGATATATAAGCTTCATTCACATTTACATCTCCTAAAGTTTAAAGCAATTTATCCACACTTCTGAAAAATTTTTAAAACAAGAAATTTATGCTTGATTTTAATCAATAAAATTATTTGCATTCAAGAGAAATTCAACTATTTTAAGTTAACAAGATATTTAAAAATAACATATTAAATGTAGATATATTTATAGAGAAATGTTTACCTTTTAAATAAAACTGAACTGAACTATAAGTTTATAGAAATACAAAATATTTAAAATTTGGTCACTGCTAGCAATAAGCAACAAGTTTTTTGCCTTTTTTTTTTTTTAATTAAAACAGCTTATGTATTTTGTCCTTCGAGATTTACAGTCTGGAAAAAAATAAAACCATGCTCCAGGCAGATTCTAATGTCAAATTTTTGCTCCCAAAAAAAAAATGTTTCCACCAAATACCTTCAAAGCTCTAACAATGTGCAATTAAAGCATTTAGTATTTTCTTCCACTTGCTTTATTTTGGGCAAGGTTAAACATTATACTAATCCTACTCTTCTTCCTTTCTCTTTTTTTCCTGGTCCTTTCACTTGAAAGCCCATCAACATAATCTCCTGCAAGCATAGCACTACCTGACAAACTATCACCCCGAATAGACCTCAATCCATCCTGCGAGGCAGCAGTTACAAGAAATCATTGAACTCTGAATGGTCGTTGCACCATCTGAGAATAAATCAGGAGGACAATATATTTCTTGGATCTAAAACAGCCCCATCAATAAGTAACCTAAGCATCAGGAAAATGACCACCTAAAATGCTGACGAACGTTCATGGCCTTTTATTGGGGTCAAGGGGTAGGATTGCCCAGCATCTCTCCTGCCTTTCTTCTTCACCCAAATACTCTGAAAGGCCTAATACCATGCAATTTCAGATTCATGTGTTGTTTTGGCCTTGCACCACCAGGCAAGCCAAGGCCGGTTTCTCCTTTCTCCTTCTCACAGTCACACTCAGCGTATTACAAGTGCTCTTTGCACCAAGAGCAGACAGCTCAGGCTATAGACAGGTCAAAAACTATCAAGAACTGAAAAATAAACTCAAAGAGAGAGACAGGCAGAGAGAAACATCCTCAAAGCTTCAAAGTGCAAAAAGTACCTCTTGCTGGAGCAGACAAAGCTTTTCTGCAGCTATTCAAAACCCAGAAGCCAGCATACAACATTTTGTTGGGAAACACAGGCAATGACAGAGATTTTGTTTATTCATTTTTTAATTTCTCTGCTAAGGCTAAAGCTCTTTTTGCCATTTCATTTGCTTCAAGCTTCTGCTTTGTAAGCCTTTCAATTAAGAAAATGTGACACTCTCACTATGCTTGGATTTCTCCTATTAAGCAGCTTTGCTGGTCATTATGTTAAGGCCACTTCCAGAACAAATGCTACAGAAAACAGAATTAATAATGGATTTAAAGGGTACTACTCACTTGCCAATGCACACAATGGGAACAGCTGTTTTACACAAAGTAAAAATATGCATTCAGATAGACTTTTTTGTTACACTCGGGGAAAAAAAAAAAACCACAGAGGTAAAGAAATCCAGTCACTTTCAACCATTACATAGACATCTTTAACAATTTAAAATTCTTTAACAGATGCAAGTAACTGATAAACAAAATGCATACTTATAAAAGCTCTTTGAAAGCAGACTTGTATCACACTTAATCACATGGGAGAAGACTGTAGGTAAATCAGTATTTTCCTTTTTTTTCCTCAACAGAGATCTAAAGACTGCATGCATTCTATGAGAAAAAAAAAAAACTGCATCAAATAAAAATAAATATAATCATGCTCATGAAAATTCTGTTCTCTAATTCTACACTCCTTTCACATTACAAACACGTAACAAGTTTATTGGAAAAAATATTCAACTACCGGACAAACTTCCAGAGGTATGTTAGAGAAGGATTTGATCTCTCAATCTATTGGTAATCTTAAATATATGTTAAAACTTTCAATTTACTTTCTTGTTTGAAAGGGCACTACTGATATCTGACAATCAATACAACACTGTGAGCAATCATCCCTCTCAAGAATTCCTTGAACAACAAAAACTGACACAGAATCACAGAATCACTAAGGTTGGAAAAGACCTCCAAGATCATGGAGTCCAACTTTTGACCGAACACCATATCTACCAAACCCCAGCACTAAGTGCCACACCCAGTCTTTTTTTTAACACTTCCAGGGATGGTGATTCCACCATTTCCCTAGGCAGCCCATTCCAATGCTTAACCACCCTTTCAGTGAAGAAATTCTTTGTGATATATTGAGCTTGTAGCATCAGTAGGAAAAAAACCACTAATGTCTAAAGAGTGAAAGTGGCTCAAACTTGTAGAATAAAACTGGAAAAAAAAGGGGATAAGACCCAAATTAAATATATTTTCAGGGAACCAATACAATTAGGAGAAATACAAACATTTATCTTACTCTTTCAACATGTAAGGTCATGAGAATAAGGAAAAGAAAAAAATGACAAGAAAAATAAACATTGCCTCTAGAAATTCTCTGTTCAGAACCTCAGAAATTTGTTAAAAAATTACCACAGATGAACAAAAATTGGTTTCATTATAACAAGATGGATGACTAGCTTCATTCCTTGGTAAGAAACAGGTCAGTACTTCCAAAAAGATATGAGCTTAAAATGAGGAACTAAATGACAACCATTAATTGTCACAATATGAACTGCCAAATGGATTAATCCAATGCTTTGATGTACAAAGAATTCATTGTTATAATCTCACATTGGAAAAAAAAAATGTTGCGCTGTTACTTTGGACGAAAAGACATTAACAAAAATACTCATATGCCACTTTCAAGTTATTAAATATGCCAGCCACTACATTTTGGCGGGGGAAGAAAGAGATCATTTATCCCTGCCATTACACAAATGGAAGTCTAAGGCAAAGACTAAGAACTTTCCGGAGGAAAACTCTAGCAACATCAAGAAAATGAAACAAATTCTCCTAATTCCATGTGTTGACTAAAACCATATTCCTGAAAATTTGATATTTGATATCCCAGGGTGAATAAGTAAAGGCATGCTCCTTAGTTATCCTTCCTTTTTATGATGGCATTGCCAATACTCCACACTGGATCAGACCAGTCACCTATCAAGTCAAGTTTCCTCTCGCTGATCAGAGAAAGTACAAAGTCGCTTATGAAAAAATGGCAGTGTCAGCAATAGGAAGCAGGAGTACACGGACCCCTTTTGATCGAATGTGGCAGTCTGAAAGATGCAGATCTGAAGCCCAGAAAGGAAAGAAAGAGTGATATGATCTCATTTTCCGGCTTTGACAGATTTTCTCAGTACAAATACTCTGCCAAACAGGAGAGGGCAAGACAATGAGCTCAGTACTGACAACCTCGATACCCCACACTGCCGGGTGTGTACTGTACCACCATCCCCAAAGCAAGACCAGCTCAGTGTCTACTCCAGTGGAGGGAGCACTCCTGAAAGGACATCAAAGTCATGCCGGCACTGGTTTTCCTCCTTTTGACCTGGCCAGTCACTGCACACAGCCAAGAGGACACTGACCGCACAAACTCCCCACGTGCCATCATGTTTCACAGATCCTGCTCCGTGCTTCACAAATGCCACTCTGATGGGCTGGTTTGCAGCCCTCACACCATATTAAACACTATGAATCGGAAAAAAATACATATCCATTATAGGGGGAGAAGCCGTACGCAGTGTGGACATGAGCCAGTACACACTAATTGTGTTTGGGATCAGGAACTTGTACTTAAACAGTACAGATGTGTCCTCAGTATCTGACTCCAGCCCCTGGGTGCCTCACTTATTATGACAATTGTTCTGTTTTCTGTCTTTATTTTAAATTCTCTGAAACTGAATGGATTTTCCTTCATGTAGGTTTAAAGGCTGTGCAGTAATGCAACAAAAACGTGACTAACAAGAATCACAGCATCCAATTACCTATAACACAGAGCAACCATGTAAAAAAATTCTAGTTGCAAAAATAGAAATCAGAAAGAAGCTCAAGAGAATCTGAAGACATGAAAAAGAACACACATGTTCTCCATTCCTTCTTCAACCAGAAAAAAGGACACTTTTTTAAAGATTATAATATTTAGTGAATATTTACATCAAATTCTGATAATATCTCAATATTTGTTATTATTTGTATTAATTGTTCATCTAAAAAGTTATAGAACTTTAAATAATAGTGCTTATGCAGTTAAGAATTCCGCAACTCAACTTACAAATAACAGCTATGAATTCTGTGGCTCTCTTTTGTCTCCTTGCTGTTACTTCTGATGGTACAAATTAAAGTAGTATGAATCACTTTTCATTTTATTGATTCTAAGATTTTCTGTTAAGGATGTCCTACTTGCTGTACATTGATTCAATGTCTTAAGAAAGTCTATAAAAATGGTTTTGCTCTGTAAGTACTCTGTTTAATAATCACAATCACTCTGCCCTCATCCTACCACCAAAATTATCTATATTTCATGGAAAGGTATTATCCCTTCACTTTTTACAGTTAAACATTATGTGCATTTGAAATAGACATCTGATAGAAAACATACAATTTTTTTCCTCTTCAACATCTACTAGAAAAAATAATATTATTATATTAATATATTTTGCATCTTACTTCTCAGTCTTGGCACTGGAAAAGGTGATTTTTCTCCTGTGACTGTGCATTTTATAGTCTTCCTATTTTTTTAGCCAGCAGGAACTGTTTGAGCTGCTTGCTTCTGAGACTCTGCAGATATTGCTGTGTGTCCTTAAATGTAGTTCTGTTCTGGTTTTCCCCTATCGAATTACATCAGGTTTTCACATTTCTATGCATGTTAGCAACAGGACAAGCACTAATCTCAAGAAAAAAATTGCTGGCACTTTTACTCTTGTGTCATCAAATCAACAATGAAAAGCTGCAGTTAGGTAGGTTATTATTTTCCATAGATGCTCATCTGCAAGTATTTCTTAAGTTTCTTCTGAATGTTGCTTTGAAATGTGCTCCTTCCATCGTCATCTTTGCAGATTTTTTTCATATAAATGTAGGAACAGTACAAAAAGAATAGTCTGAAGCAGTTGTTTTGCTCAGGCACTGAAATCTGTAATTTTGTTCTTAGATATAAATGCAGATATGCATAATAACATCAGCTCAGAAAAAAAAGAAAAATTACTGCTTTTATCTACACGGTCTAACTTACTGGTTATCAAGGTGTGATGTCACGCAAAAATGAAACGGGAAAACACAGTCAACATCATAAGAAAAATAGTTCTTTTTATAAACAACTAAAACAAACAAAAAAAAAAAGTACTATCCCAACTCTTTATGAAAGTAATATTTCCTACACTGGCCAGTACATTACCATTAGAAGTTAATTTAAAATTCTGTTTAATTAATCAGGTCAATGATATTAGATTGAAAAAAAAATTTTAAAAAAAATTGATGTGCAGCCAGTACCAGGAATCAGATTTAACACTTAGTCATAAAAACTTAAAGCTAAAGTAAACTGTTCTTCTATTACAAAAAGTAGCCCATAATCATGATCATATCTTATATCCCAGTAGAAAATTTGTATTTCCACCTGTGAAATCAAAGAATTTTAGGGTGCTACAAATGTGTCAGTAACACAAAAATGTATTCCACAGAGAAACTCCCTCTCTGCTGCACAATCTGTTGACCTTCAATTACAGTACTACATGCTGTTTGCAGCCTTTGCTTCATGTTCTGGTGTCTCCTGACCACAGGGTTACAATGTGTTTATCTCCATATGCTGGTTCAGCATCTGTGACAGCAAAGAGTAGCAGATAGGAAAGGAGACGAAGCACTATGACACATCCTGAACCCTACAGCCTAAGTAAATGAAGAGTGGGGGAAAAAAAAACCAAAAACCCACAACCAGAAAGAGTGTAGATACATGGCACCACAGTAACAGGAGCCAGTCCAGTGCGGATAGGATGTTGGCAGAATCCCTCACATACTCGGCAAGATAAAAACCAGAAGAGATGACAATCATTTCCCCAGAAGACTGAAATTCATTCTGCCTCACGCAGTCCTCCCAAGTTCTATATTATTAACATCAAGAATGCTTTTTATGCCTTTGACTCATGCAGATAAAATAAATTTAAATAGTTTTCAGAGGGGAACAAGGAACAAACAAGGAGTTGAAAAAAAAAAATCACATTTAGTAGGTGAGCATGATTTACAAAATGCTACTGTGAAGGGGCTTGCAGGGAAGCAAGGCAGAGCTTTCTGCAGGCAGTCTGAGTTTATTTCAATGCAAACACCTAATCAACTATTCCAGGACTTGTCACTCAAAAGTAAAAGCAAGAAGATGCCTGAGAAGCCTGCATTCTTCTTGTTCTCTCAGCCCTCTCTTCAGACACATACAGTAGATTGGGTTCAGATCCTCAGAACTGGAGAGAGGAGTATATAAACAATCAGCACCTGATGGCTATCTGGAAAAGTCCCATCTTTAAATTGTGGTCCAGGGTCTTCTCACAAAATCACTCATAAAGCTATAACAAGGTCTCTCTGCTTACTATCTCATATTTCTTCCTCCTTCTCTCAGCTGAAAGAGGGTATTTTTATCTCTGCCTCTAGATCCAAGAACTGTCTTTTCAGGACTTTTCCAGTGAGATCACTCAGGGTACCTGTCAAAGGTTTAGCCCCTTGCCCACATTCTCCAAAAAAAAACTATGCCAATGGTTTAGTCCTTGCTTTCTGCATGGTTTTTATCAACCCATAAATTTTGCTAATAGGTAAGAAGAGTTTGCATAGACAAAACAGATCTCCTTGACATGGGGATTAATATTAGAATTTATGGCTACACAATAAGAACTAAGGGAATACTTATATACACAACTCTAACTAGTTTTCTTATAATAACAAACTTACATATTTACAAATACCACCCCTCCTTCTTTTCCTCAAAAGCACTCCAGAGGAAGAAGAAGGAAAAGTCTTTAAGGTAACAGTTCCAAAATCACCGTAGCTCAAAAATATCTCTCTCCCTCTCTCTCTCCCCCCATCGGAATGCAGGAGAGTTTGCCTCCCACCTCTAGCCTCTTGTCCACGGACGCTGAGGGTTTACCATGGGCTTCGAGGGAAACACTCGTATCACCATGTTGTCACCATGGAGTATAGGGCTCCGTGGAGGTTCCTTCC
>VXAY01012530.1:6893229-6944437 GCA_013399855.1 Oxyruncus cristatus
GCTCTCTGGAATTCTTCTGACTCTCTGCTTTTGGCCAGACGCCCAATTTTGGCTCTCAGCCATGGTTGGTTACTCCAATTCACTGCTGCTCCCCCATTTGCAGTGAAAGGGGTCATCCTACCATCACACTTGGCCCGAAATTACACCGGGCCCTGCAGTATCGGGGGCTTAGTGTAAGGCTCAGCTTTTGGACAAAGTCCCAAGGTCGTGAGGGAGCTTGGCCCCTCAAAGGAGAGTTCAATGGCTTCTCCACCATTCCGTGGCTGCAATTCTTCTGCAGCTTGTTGCATACAGTTTCCAAGTGATTCGGTTTTGGCCTCAAGCTATCTCTGCCCTCCCCAGGCCATCCAGGCCTCCGGTGGGGGGGACTCACACAAAAGTTTCTTCACTCCAAATAATCTTCCACAGGTGGCAGGGGTTTTAGTTTTTAAGTCTTTTCCCCTGCTGGAGGGGGAGAGGGGAGGCCCGCCCGGGCCTCTCCTCCCCCCTCCTGCTACACTGACCTTGAAGGCTACATTTGCTGTCTCTTGTTCTCTGCCACTCTCCTCTGGGCTGCAATTTCTTCTGTGCCACACACCTTCTTTTCCAGTTTGTGTTAAATATGTCATTCGTAGAGACATCACAAAAATCTTTGATTGGCTACTTAGCTGGAATTTCACTTGAAGTCAACCATCTTCTACTCTAACACTGAGGGGAATGGGCTAAACCATGACAGTACCCCACGAAAACCATCAAATGTCTGCTTTAGTAATCCGTCCGGTATTCCGTTCCCCTATAGCATTCACTGTGGCAGTTCACTTCAAAGACTTCACAAAAGAAGTGCATATAAAATGACAAAGCTTTTTCACCAAATCAAGAAAAACACCTAATAAGAAGAATCTGAGTGGAAGTTTGCTAACACGTACTTTTGGAACAGAGAAGCAAAAAGAAGAAAGAAAGAAGGTGAGAGAAATGGTCAACAGGAACCTGAGGAAGGACAGGACAGAGATGAGGCACTGAATCTGAAAACAGATGAAATCGCAAGGGAAGTCTGGAGATCGTCTAGTGCATCAGCCTACTCAAAGAACAGTCAACCACAGCAGATTGCTCAGGACTGTGCCCAGTCCTCTTCTGAAAATGGTCACTCCACAATCTCTCTGGGCAACCTCTGCCAGTATTCAGTCATCCTCACAGTGGAAATGTTTTTCCCTAGGCATAAACACAATGTTCTGCATTTCAGTTTACACCCATCCTCTCTTGCACTTTTACAGGGAACTGCTAAGCAGAGTCAGTCTGTTCTTCAACTTGAACAAAGAGGATATGGCCATCCTAGATGTAAACATCTGACCATAACGATTTTTTTCCCTTTACTGAGGTTTACTCTCTTCCAAATGCCCAATAATACCATGATTATCCTGGTGAAAGTTGGCAGATAAAGATACAAACACAAGCACTTCCTGAGAAAGTAAGGACTCTTAAAATTATTAGGACAATATCCTGATTCAGTTGGGTATGTCTCCCAAGAAACTATGGTACTTCTTAAAAATCAACATTTTATTAACTCTGTCGAACAAGAAAAAAATGCAAGGATGTTTCTTCCTTCAGAAAAACATCCCATATACACTTCCAGTTACCCAAGTTTCTGTAAGGGAAGTACAAGAAAATTACTTTCTCCCATATGAAAAGAAGCACTAATAGTTTCCAGGGACAGCAGCCTCAGGGTGTGTCACCAGAGACTAGGACAAGAAGGTAGAAGGACAATAACCATGATTTTGTATCAAGCTCCCAAGACTTAACAGAAAGTACATTTCCTCAGAAAGTGCTGGAGTATGAGAACACACCTTAAACATCAACCCTCCCTTTGATCTGACACTTCAATATCCTTCCTGCCAAGAACTGCTGCAGAACATCTCTGTTTCTTTCTTCAAGTTTAACTGGAGTTGCTGCTTTTGATGTACACAGCACTGCCACAGACAAGAACTAAAGGCCATGGAGCAATTTACACTGTTCAAAAGTTAGAGAGATCAGTAGCTAAGGTACATGAAGGAAATTCCGAAGTAAACATAGCTGAGATGAGCATATCACTAATTTCTGTATTTGAGTTCATCTAGGAGAGGCAAGTGCATGCAGGAACTATCCATTGTATGCTATGGAGTAGGAGAATGAATTAATACCTCACAAAGACAGGGATTTTTCATCAGAGAGGCATGAACAAAAATCTTGTTTGAGACACTGGATCTCTGCCTCTTTATTTAGATGGTGGAAGACTTTAAAGCTCATTTTTCTTCTGTCAGGAGACACACTGGTATGGGGAGTTCTCCATAATGGAAAACAAACTTACATCCTCTCCCAAAATGCATTTATATCTCCTTCCAACTACAGAGCTGAATGAAAGAACATGGAAGCAAAAGGCGGAAGTGGGGAAAAGCTCTGAAATAATATAGTATAGAAGAAGGCTCTTCTCTGGAAAGCTTTTTCATATTGTCCTTTGACTTCTTAACAACATAATATTTCAAGTGTTCTATAAAGCTATGCACTTTCTATTGACTCATCCAGAAAACAATATTTTGGTTCTGTTTGTTTTGGTCTTGTCATGTTATGTCAATATGACAACCTGGCATCTCATGCTGACCTTAATGGATTCTTGACAGAGGACCCAGCACTGCAATTTAAAATGCTGTCAATTGCTGTTTAAATGAAAATAAACCCCACAAATTTACAAAATCATATACTCTTTTAGCTCATACAATATTTAATTGTGTTTCCTTTGCCAATTCCTATTGCTTTGTTGAGCAAAATAAACAACAGTTCTCAAGCTACAGATTTTGAAAAAACACTGCAGTTAAACACAGGGTTGTGCCTCTTCAGAACTAAAAGCATTAAAGATGTTTACTTAGAAGTAGCTATTACTGCAGAAAAGCATTTATCCTTATTCAGAAGTTAACATAATTTTTTACATGACCTAACACAGAATTTGCTCAATCCCAAATTGTCAGCTGCACTGGCAAGAGGCTCAAGCACCTCTGATGAAGACTGGAAGGTAGTAATAATGTGACTCTATCCAGCCAAGTTTGGTTTCATGTGAAAAGCTTTTCTTGAACCATGCACACACTCTTTTCTATTGCACAGCACTGAAAGCTGAACAACACCAAATTATAGCCCATGTATTTGTTTCAGCTAGGAGGTTTCCAACTTTCCCTGAAAAAATAGGACAATGGACTAGATGGCCAATAGAACTGATTCAGGATCGCAACTTCTCTGTCCTTATACTCTTCAAAGTACTACAGAAACTATTCAGAATTTACAGTTCTATTTTATGAGAAGATTTAAATTGGATTAGGAAACGTCTCTGTAATCTTTATTTCAGCACTGAAACAATTTACAGGCTACGCTACTTAACACAGTCTAGATGTGAATCAACAAGGAAGCAAATGATCAATTTGTAAAAAAGTACAGTTCTTCTGTACAGAAGAACTCCTGTAGAAGAAAAAAAATTGTTCTTCTTAACCTTGTGACAGAATGGTAACTCTGGTACACAGAACCACTGAACTACAAGAAAATGAAGCAAACTCCACTCTAAAATCCACTGCAGTCAAGAGAGGTACAGTCCATCAACTGTCCCCTTTCTAGGTGGTAGAATTTCAGCACGAGAGATTTTCTCGAAGTTTTATATTCAATAACTGTAATGGCAAAAGGTAAAGATTTTTTTTAAATATATATCATGCTAAATATCTGTGTTACAATTTCTCTTTACCACTCCTTTGATTTTACCCATTAACCTACAGAGAGGTTCCCAAACAAGAAAGCTCTTAGAATCATAGAATCATAGAATCAGCCAGGTTGCAAAAGATCTCTGAGATCATCAGGTCCAACCCTTGATCCAACACCACCGCGGTTACTAGACTATGGAACTAAGTGCCGCATGCAGTCTCATCTGAAAAACCTCCAGGGACTGAAAATCTGCCACTTCCCTGGGCAGCCCATTCTAAAATCCGATTACCCTCTCTGTAAAAACTTTCTTGCTTACATCTAACCCAAACTTCCCCTGGCAGAGCCTAAGATCATGCCCTCTTGTCTTACTGATAGTTGCCTGGGAGAAGAGACCAACCCCCACCCGGCTGCAACCTCCTTTCAGGTAGTTGTAGAGGTCTCCCCTGAGCCTCCTCTTCTCCAGGCTAAACAACCCCAGCTCCCTCAGCCTCTCCTCATAGGACTTGCATTTGAGTCCCTTCACCAGCCTGGTTGCTCTTCTCTGGGCCTGCTCCAGCACCTCAATATCCTTCCTGAACTGAGGGGCCCAGAACTGCACACAGTTGTTGTCTACTGTCTGTTTTCTGCTACAGGTTTTTATGGCATTGATCAACTTATAACAAGAGATTGCAACTAAAACACAATAGATTAAAAAACACCATAACTTTCATAAAATAAAATGCAATCCAATGTTAGCAGTTGTCTTACACAGCCCGGCCAACTTCCAGCACTGCATAAAATCAAACAATATAAAAGTGATATTGGAGAGTGGAGGAGAGGAGGATTTTCAGATATTAATGAATTAATATCAATCAGAACTTCACATTATGGTAGTTAGCAAATATCATATTTGGGTCACCTAAGTCTATATTGCTATTTTCTTCTCTTTTTTTTCCCCCTTTTCTTTTTACATTTTAATTTAAATATATTTCTTATTAACTTACATAAGTTTTGTTTGATAATGTATTTATCACAATTGGATTACAGACTGCCTCACATATCACAGAATCACATAGAATCACAGAATAGTCACAGACATAAGAGATATAAGAGATCCATAAAATAATCATTCAGTCAGTTCAGTGTTGACAAATATTAAAGGCTTCTAAATATTTGCTAATGACAAATTGATTGTTAACCACACAGCTGTTTTATGATTAAGTTTAATGCCGGCTAACAACAATGGTTTGTCAAAGGCAAATTAGCCTTTTTTGTGTCGAGCTACAACATTTCAAACATTAAAAACTATTTAGATACTTTGTATATTGCTGAAAATCAAGGATTTCAGTGATATCAATGGACATAGTAGTATGGTAACTAGTAGTAAGTGAGATCAGAAATAAAATCTTGAGTTTTGCAGTGTTATACCAATGTACAAATATTTTCTAAAATTACATTGGAGTGCTGCTATGTATGTACAAAGAAATACTAATACTACTTCGAAAAACTACAGAGAAGTGGACTGACAGTCTAATATTAACAAGGCAAAAGAAATATTTCATTTACCTGACTTTGCAATTCACTTTGTTGCTTCAGTCGAAGATTTTCTGGTGTATCAGCCACTGTAGTGAAGGACTGCTTTGGGTAATGTCTAGAAGAAAAAGAAGCACAAAGCCAAACGGTAAATATTTGCACATGCTAGAAATTTAAATGCATCCCAGCACTCTGTCCTACAGAGTGCTGTAAAATTCTTTCATAGTTTGCTATGAAGTAGAAGTATTTACTCTAAAAATATTGTGTCAGACATGCTTTGCAGAAACAACACGAATGAGTTCCTGTAGTGAGTCTAAGTCCCACCTATTCATCCTGCCCACTGCCTTCAAAGACCAATCGTCCAAAATTTGTTTTCAATAGAGTGAACAAAACTATGTTTAACTGCATTGTCTTGGTATAGTGCTGAACAAAAACTAAACTAAAAGCCATTAAAACTGAATTGTTTTACAGAAACCAAAGCGACATAAGAGAGTACAGCTGGAGTACCACAGTGTCTTAAAACCATTAGTGCAGAAATCAGAAGGATCAAGGCAGGTACTTCCTGGGTAGAGAAAAGTCAATTGCTTTACTGGTAAATAGGTCAATACAGTACTGTACTATCCAGTACCAAAGGCTGTGGTGTCTCAGAACTACAATCTTTCAGGCATCTCTATTTCCATTTGAAATTTTACACCTTTACAGTTTATTCCAATTATTTGCTTTGGCATTTTATGGTAATGTGCTCTAGGGGACCCTGCTTGAGCGGGGAGGTTGGACTAGATAACCTTGAGTGATCTCTTCCAATCTCATTCATGCTGTGATTCTGTGAACTGTAACAATCAAACCTTACTCATTCACGGGACCACTATTTATTACTTTTCATGGATTTATCCTACAACTTTGCTGTCAAACAAAAAGTTCAATCATAGGAAAGACCACAAAAAGAAGGAAATAACAAAACAAAACAGCATGTCCCGAAATAGATATATTTGTATGAGCCAAAAACACCACGAGGAAACTGATTCTTACTAATTACTTTCCGTCATTTTCTGTGTGAAACCAAAATGTTCACCTTACAACCATGTGAGGCACTTGTGTCTTCAGTTACCACTCACAGCTTCCCATGTCTGCCAGCTTCCACATTTGTGCCTTAACATTTCAGAGTATAAGACAACAGGCATAGCATTTCAGACACAGTAACATTTGCAGCATAATTTCTACAGAAGGAGTAAGCAGTAAGTCTCTGAAGAATGAGGATATGAAGCATTAAGCATTTCCATGTTCAAACTCCAACTATCTCTAATGTGTTCTTTCAGCAACTAGTTCAGCTGCTATAGCTTCATCATAAAATTTCTGTTCTGTGATGATACATATTTTCATTCAAAATTGTATTTTGTTAGAAAGTTTTCTGTTTATAAGTTCTGTTTCCATGAAGTGCATGGTTTCAGTAAAAAACTGTTTATCAGAAAAAAATAAACATTCATGAAAAATTAAGGAGGATTTCAGTTTTCAGCCAAAAGATGAATGTTTTCTTCTCAGAAATGCAAAAGCAATACTTGATGAAAAATGCTGCCTGGACTTCATGCAGTCGACTTTGCTCCAGGTCTGATCCCCCCCATCAGATGACAACTTGCATTGCCAGACTTCCACATCATAGCAAAACAGAGTAGACTCATGCACTGTGGAACATCCCCTCATTTATGGTATCATTACACAGGGAAAACAGAGGAGAAATACAGGACAACCTGTAGGAAAAATAACTGCATAGAAAGAGCAAAAAATAAACACTTTGATGGAAGAAAGCCTTTTCTCACAGAAGTGTAAGAATCATCCCAGATTGGATACTAGCAGATGGACAAATAATGCCACTCGAGTTTATTGTGAGATACTTCCCCACCTATTACATTTTTGTCTCAGAGAGCTCATGTCACTGAAAACTCGAAAACAAAATTCCTAGGCATGACACCCTCCAGCCTGTTCTTTTGGAGTTACAGCCAAGTCTACCTTGGGATAAGGAAATACTTCCAGAAGGGCTTCTCTTTTTTTCTTCTTAATTTCTTTATTTCACTATCTTCTATCTATCTCACCCTTCCTTCTTCTGCATAAAGACAAAAAACAAATGCCAGACTGGCCACAAGGATGGTCATAAGCCCTTTTTGGAAAGCAGCAATGGACAGATGGGGAAGGCAACAAGCCACCTCACAGCCAGGCACTGCTGCTACCCGAGGAAGATTGTAGCAATGGTGCAAAATTCACACCTTAAAGCATTGCAGACTTCCACATATTAGCCATGAGATATCCACAGATAACTCCTGTAGATGACAGAATCCATGTCCCTAAAAAAATATCATCTGTCACATATGCAGTTAAAAATTACATTATGAACATGTTGAATGCTGAAAGCATTCCTGTAAACATCCGTAGCACTGCTTTACACCGTGGTTACACATCATGACCCTGGTACCAAAACCACAGTAATCACCTTTGTTCATCCTTTTTAACACAGAGAACACAGAGTGCGAGCCAGCTCAGATGGATTTTTTGGCCTGGTCCCCTTGTGAAATGAGTGGACAAGGGTGAGGCGAGCGCCTCAGCCACAGCCCCCAGGGATGCTGTTACCAACAGCAGCAGAGAACTACAAACCCAGGCTCCTAAACTAAACCTCTCTGCTCTGAAGCGTGGGGACATATACCTTGTCCCTATCATACACCAGCTCTCACTTCTAATCATTTGCAAAAGAAATGCTTTCTTGCACAACTACTATTCAGAAGCCCATAGGTATTTCAACAGTCCAAGCAAACCACTTCAGAACCAATGTATCTGAGTTCATTATTTATTTTAGAAGTACTAGTTCCATACTTCAAGTAAAAAAGGTAGGCTTAGTCTTGAACAAGCACTGCTTTAGTATGCTTGAAAATACTATGTAAACTGATTTTATCAATGAAAAGTATTTATACTTGACCATGGAAGTAAACAATACACATGACAAGTGAACAAAACTGCTGAAATTTAAATCAGCCTTTAAACTGATCATATAAACCATTTACCAAAATGTATTACAGTGATTAAAATAAGAATCATTAAACAAAATTAAATTAGTGGTGCATTCTACTATGGGTTGTCATTTTAATTGCAGCTGATTTATGAAACCACTCACATGGTATTTCAAACCAGAAAGACATGGGTTTAGATACATCCCTTCTAATTTATGGAAATTCTTGTCTCAAATGCATTAAAAAGACTAGTGATAAATTTAAATCCTATCTTCAGCTTTCCACATTTGTTTTAAGCCTCTGATAGCATGTCTTCAGGATAATTATCAGTATTTAAGGTACTAAATTATGTAAAAACTATCTAAGATCATTTTACCATTGGATACTTTTGACTAAAATAGAAGGCTAAAACACAAGTGTTAAAATTCACAAACCTGCTTTTTTAACTATCAGTTTGGGGCTACACCACATTTTGTCAACATGTTCTGAATAAGGATGAGTAACTGGATGGCAGCAGCCTTTAATTCAAAAGGCTGACAGTGGTCCCTGGTAATCCCTTGCTCAGTTTCCCCTTTGTCCAAGATGATGTCTGAGAAAGAGCCAGGAATTGGTTAAAGAGGTTGATCCCATGTCAGCTATTTAATAGCAATGTCCAAAGGATTTTTTGTTTGTTTGTTTTAAGTCTTTGTTAGTTGTCTAAGTCTACTTAGCAATATGTCTTACCACACTAATGCTATTAGGATTAATCCTGTATAAAGATCTATACAAGAAGTTCCAGAACAAATCAGGATACACAGTATGGTGTCTCTGCTGTGAGTTACTGTATTGCCTGCTTCAGCTGCACAGTTTGATTAATAAATCAAAACACAGCTCAATCTCCAGCTCCTTCTGAGCAAACTACTTCACTTTCAATATTTGGAAACAGTAAAATCTCTGAGAATTCAGGAAAGTAGCTGAAAGTTTCCTAGCTTTTCCAATGACTAAACATAGAAATTTTCCCAGATACTTGTTTAGCTGTTGTTTTCATCAGCTTTTCCATGCTCTCAAACCAACAAAAGGGGGGAAAACCCAAAACCAACCAACCAACCAATCAAAAAAAAAAAAAAAACTCATGTCCTGAGAGAATGGGATGAAGATTCAGCTTTCTCTCTTTTGAAAAAGGTTATATTCAAAGACTGATATAAATTCAAGCATCTACTGAAATTAACTTGCTTATACCTCACACAGACTTAACCAATGTTTACAAGATGACTAAGATTTGTGTGTGTGTGTGTGTATTTTCTGACTGTAACATTAACTGCTACTGTCCACAGTTACAGAATTATACCCTTTGTCAGATTTACTGGATTGCTATTGGGTTATCGCTCCCCTAGAATAGCTATTCAGTATTTGCCCGCAACACGAAATTCGTGATATCTTTTAACCAGAGAACAGACACAAAATACACAAATCAAAATTATTCTCCCAAGCAGAGGGTCAGCTCCATCATACATTTTCATAATAACAATCACCATCACTGGCTGTCACATTAAGCTATATCTGTCCTCTCCTAAATGTTGTCTGAAACAAGTGTTTGTCTAATAAAAGCAAATTCTAAAAGATAAATTTTCAGTTGCAGTAATACAGAGTGGAACAAAATAAACCTGGAAAACAACATAATAAAATCTTACAAAAAAATTACAAAAAAAATTTAAAAGCTAGTTATGCTTTTAAAACTAGCACTTCCATACAGTGCATGCCAAAATTGTAAACTGAAATTAAATAGTAAATAATGATGTAGCAGTTTGGATGCCACCCAAGCTCACAAAAACTGAAGGACAGGTAGGGAAGCTCAGTCTCGGACCTGTTAGGGCCCAATCTGCTCAATGTTATCTGAGCCCACATCAACAAAGGGCACAAAAACACAGAGAAGAAACACAGGAGATCTCCAATTAAGTCTCATATAAAAGAGACGAGGCAAAATAATTTACCTAGGAAAAAGGTAACAAGATATTAAGTTGTGCTCATCTAGGGAGTGTTTAAACCAGCAGTTTGAAGAGGCATGGGGCTACTTTCATCTCCTTACCTTAACACTGTGCCATTCACAGAAAGACATGTACGATGCACAACGGCAGAGAAAGAAGCAGCAGGAGGGAAATCTTGCCCACAGCTGACTATTTGATTTGAAATTCGTGCTCACTTACACTTACTCCTCTGAAGCTCCAGGAGGGATTTCTCTGGGTTTTCTCTTTTGTTTTGAGCTTTCTGTGCACGATCACGTATTTGCATGCAATTATAAAGGCTTTTGTAGGAGGAATAATGTAACTAGTGGATAACACAGCTTTGGTATGGCAGCACTTGGGCAATGAAGCGGACAAGAAATGTATCACAATTCTCCAGAAATTACTCTGAAGATGACATTCCCTTTGGCTACTGGAATCTACCCATTGTATGATGAAAGGTACTCTGGCTGCAATTAGTTTGCTTCAGAAGATATTTTTTCATCTTCTATTTTTCAAGGGACTTACGTTTTCAGATATTTAATTTGTATATCTGTACTTCTTACTTGAAGTAAAAGAAAAAGTTCCAGCCGTGTGCTAGCTAAATACAAGTTCCTATTTATGAGAAAAATGCCCTAGGGAGATCAGTTTGTATTGATTTGGAGGAGATTTGGCAAGCAGTGAGATCCATTAAAAAAAAAAAATCTTCCAAGCATATTCCACCGGCTTGTTGGGATAAGCCACAACATACTTGCTCCTGGAGCGAGTGAAAGGCCACATACCACACAAAGCCAGACACATGTTGCACATCATTGTGCCACTAGACTAGCACTCCGTACACAACTACAGAGACCTATATCTGGGGCTCCCTTCAAAAGCTAAGGTTAGGGACCACATTAAATATTGTGTATCTGGTCCCACGACACAGGTTAGTGCCTTACTATTCTCTGCCAAAGGCTGAAAGAACTGAGCCATTTACTGAAAAGCAGCAAGGCAGAAAATGTTTACAATTTGAATAAAAGGGTGTAAAAACTGGGTAGCCAACTCTAATATCAAATTTCATGACTCTCACGATTTGAAATTCCCTTCCTAAATTCTACTGTATCAAACTACTGGAGTAGTTACCTCTGCATTGAAGAACAGTAGTTATACATTGAGGAACACCTGAAATCACAGAGAAGTGGACTACATAGTAATTTTAGAGTCACTGGCAGAAGGGACAGCCATGGAAAAGAGGTCTGCAGTATCTTATCTTAGAATTTAAAAAGACAGATTATTTTTTAAAAGCACTAAAATCTTGTAATTTTCCAACTTTTTCACAGCCTATATCCAAAACATTACTCAAGTGGTCAGTATTAGTTAAGTTTTAGGGAAAAAGCATAGATGTAACATTGAATTACTTGGTACTTACAATACCAAGATGACCAAGAAATCTACTCCAAATATGTTTTCAGATTTGCAGTGTTCCCATACTGATATCCTGATTTCAACTAACTCCCCTTAAAACTGCTCCAGGCAGGGTTGGCAAAGACAGAAGGACAAGTGCCACCAACATTGGCACTGTCACACAGGGCAGCTGTGCACATGCTTTGACCACCCAGGATTACTGTCTTCCTGCTTCCTCCCAACAACTGTTTCAGAATGAAAAAATCCTCCAGCTCTCAGGTGATACTGGTGTTTACCCCATTTCTTCCATTTTCCTTTTGCAATTTCATATTTATTATACGTAGAAAAGATACATTGCTAAGAAGACAGCCGAGTCTTGCTTCTTGAGAAATTGAGGTCAAAACACTTTCATTTTAAAGATTTGAAAAAAATACAGCAGAAGGGGGACACCGTTCATATTCAAGAAACTTTTCATATAATAAGAAAAATTGTTACAATACAGATCTCAGCAATGTAACATCCAGATTTAGCAGAAAGATCAAAAGGAGTAAAATCCAAGCACCATGGATGTCAAAAGTAGAACTGCCTGAATTTTCAGTGGAGCCAGGCACTCACCCTTTCAATAATTTACCTATTCCTCAGCTATGGGATTCCAGTGCTTGGGGAAAGAAAATTAACCAGTAGCAGACCAAAACCTACAGGGTAGCCTGGAGCTGTGCAGGAATCCATTGGCAGCACACTAACTGGTATTGACAACAGATCAAAAAGTGGGAGCCGCTGCTGGAGAAGGATACACAAAAGATGCACAGGAAGTTCAGGGAAACTTGAAAGGTGGAGACAACTGTGGCAAAACAAAATAAACAAAAATCTGCAACAGCAAAATCTGTTGAAGACGCACACAGTGAGTTCACCCAGAGCTCACACAGGTTTATTAATCACCTAGACACAGAAAACCTCATAGAAGTTTAAGAAAACTTTGCTTTTAAATATTTTTAAGTAATCACCAGTGGCATACAAAAGGTTGATGACTTAATATATCCAATTTATTTTGTTCCAGATACTGTGATTATTATATTTTCTTTCAAAATATCCAGGAGACAAAAGTACAGGAAAACACACAGACTGAAGCTGAGTTTCTAACTTCACTTACCAATTTACAGCACCAGATCTAGAAGAGTGAAAAAACACACACTATGACCCATAGTTCCCATGGTCTATGTTTTTTACCCCTTTAACCTCTTGCTGTCCTTTTTTAAAGATGTCAGCAAGAGCTCACAGGGACAGACCATAAAAGCAATACATTTTGCACAGGTCCAACTGCTTAGTCTGCCTGCTCCAATGTAGTCCTGACATGTTACATACAGACATAAATGTAGATATTTATCAAACCTCTATGGTGCAGGTTTGTTCAAGTTCTACGTTTCAGTGGGGTATAATTAATGCACGGAGCAATGGCAAATTTTCTTACAAAATCCCTTAAATTTTTCTATTAATCATTCTACCTTCAATATATCAGTATCTGAAGCAGCATGACACTGAACTATGCACACAGTTTCTAAATTCTGCTTTTACATATAATATGAAAAAGGCACTCTTCCTGCACCCACTCCTCCCCTCCAATTCTGGAATATTTTCAAAAAACAACTCTTATGGAAAAAAAAAATTACCCATGTAACTTTCTCTGCTTACCACAACCTATTATTTCTGTACATGACTAATTCCAACGATTTTCATTTTACATATCAAGACTACCAGATCTTGATAGGTTTACAGGTGGAACTTATGTAGTTTTCTTTCTTTCCAATACAGTAATGCCATCACCTGATATCTGATCACAGGTATTATATAAAATCATCTCTCTAAGTCTTCCTCCGGTAATAAAATGTATTTGTATTCAGTGAAATGTAGACAATATATAAAGAATATATAGGTACTGTATTTAATAATTTCCTTACCAAAAGGAATGCCACATTACATTAAACTGCATCTTTACAAGTAATGTAGCTTGAGCAACATTATTTCCCAAATGTTCCTGTTCCAGCCTATTCCTATCCTTCATATACAGTAAGGTACTTTTAATAGAAAGTTATCATTACATCAGAGCAGCATTATACCTCAGCCTGCCATACTTAAAGCAAAAAACTCTTTCTGTGCATGTGTAGCAAGTCAAGCTGAGGATATCTTGCCAGTAACCACATCCTGTACATGCATAAAGACCAAACCAGACCACTTGAAAAGCTCCCAGGCAATTGGAAGCACGAAGCCTGGGGATTTAAACACGACATCTAAATGGATGTCTAAATGTACGGCTTTCTGATGCTAGGACTAGCCACAAGCAGAAGAGAAGTAAAACTTGAATCTATTCTAATAATGTTTCCTTCTCTGCCAGCTTTTCAAATGCAAGAAATACCACTGAAGTCACAAGTTCAATTCTAAAATTTTTAACACTAAAAATCTATGACAATAACATCGAAATAAGAACAAGTGATTATCTACTGCTCGTATTAAGCCTTCTGCTTCCAAGAAGGTATTGACCAAAAGAATATTTGCTACTGAAAACTCAAATCCTCAGTCATTCATTCAAAACCCATTAGGCCACACAGTGCTAGATCACAGCTGTAATGAAGCTGGAGTCTACCTGTTGTACTCTACTAAAACTGAGGGTATGAGCCAAAACCTGGGAAACTGAAAATAGACTAGATTTTCTTCTAGCTCCCAGCTTCCATGTTTTCTACATCTTAACTCTTCTATGTTAATTTACCAGCTTTTAATCTTCATGCTTTTCTTCATTTCTTTTTCAAAGCTATAAAGCCAAGCTTCATTGGACAATTCATTAGTGCTTCTGAATTTCAAAGTTACCATTTAAGACATGGTAAATTGGACCAAGAGGACAGTAAGGAGCCACCCATAAGACAAAAAAGAAATAAGTGCTAGAAACACATCATAGTTTTCTTGACCTCACAAAAAACTCCTACTTACATGGCTATCAAGGGGGTGGGAAATCTCATACTCCTAAAAGCCAAAAGGCATCTGCCAAGTCATCAGTCTACTGAGCTTGAGTCAAAACTGACTGATCTCCTCCAGAGGTACAAGTGCCATCCTGGAGAGCTTAGCCAGTTACATACTACTCCCTTCAGAGGCACTGTTCCTGCAACTAACTACAGAAGCAGATCTGAGACACTGTAACTAGAGTAATTTGGACACTGTGAAGAAATGGGAGAGGAGAACAGAAGGGAGATGGAAACAATTCATCTCCAATGTCTTAATATTGCTACCCCTTCAACTGTAACCGCAGTGTGTTAAGCATTTGTCCTCTAAAACTGTGCCAACACCATCAACTCCAAAGAGCAAAAAAAGCACATTAAAGAGAGTTATATTTACACGTGTGCTAGAGGAAAAAAAGAAAATTTGCTTTTTTGCCAAGTGGAAATTTTACTAGTTGCTTGTTCACATATTGTAAATTTTAAGCAGCTATATTAACAGTACAGCTTTATAAACCATCTCTCCTTTAATGTATCCATTTATATAAAACCAGTATTAGTAGAAAAAAAATTTTATACCATGCAAGTACTTTATAAAAGATATTTTATGCTAATATTGTGTATAAGATTTCATATAACAGCATATTTACCTATACGAAATTACTAAATTATACATTCAGCTTTTGCTCACAAATGAAGCTGAAAGGGTACAAGGATATATAAGCAAACACTGTGATTTTTAATGTAAATCCTTGGCAAAAGTTAATGTATTATTAAATTAATTTAATACAGGTCTATGTGACACTTCATGATGTAATGCAGGATGTCATATTTCACAGAAGTTCCAGTCTGTAAGTATCAAATTCTAAATCCTACGTAATCCAATCAAAGCACATGTTTGGTTTTTTTTTTATGTATTTATCATGAAAAAGCAACAGCCAGGTAACATTTTCACTAATGCCCTGCAAACACCGCCAGAATTTCTGCATACATTTTGCTCTCCATGCCTCCTGGACTGTTAATTATTTTGACTAGACCAAGGGGCAGTTGCCATTGCTAATTAAATGCTCCATCAGTATTGCTACAAAGACTGTCCTCTCTCCTCTTTGCTTTCTTTTCTCGCTGCTTGAAACTATACCTCCAAGTATCTTCCAACGAAGTACAGGGGTTTCTGTCACAGCTGTTAGTATTTTCTATTAAAGACTTAGGCAAATGAATGTGCGTGATGTAACTCATAGAGCACGGGTTTTTTCATCACTTTCTTGGACAGAGACCCTAAATTCCACCCAAATACTGTTACAGAGACTGAAGTAACTGCACTGGTTATCATTCAAGATGATTTCCACAAATTTCCACAGAGAAAGTTATTCAAACCATAGAATCATAAAATCATAGAAAGGCTTGGGTTGGAAGGGGCCTTGAAGATCAACTAGTCCAACTCGACTAACATGGGCAAGGATCATAGAATCATAGAATCAGATGGGTTGGAAAGGACCTCTGAGATCATCAAGTCCAACCCTTGACCCAACACCACCGCGGTTACTAGACTATGGAACTAAGTGCCACATCCAGCCTCATCTTGAAAACCTCCAGGGATGGAGAATCCACCACTTCCCTGGGCAGCCCATTCCAATGGCTGATTACTCTCTCTGTAAAGAATTTCTTTCTAGTATCTAACCTAAACCTCCCCTGGCACAGCTTAAGGCCATGCCCTCTTGTCCTACTGATGGTTGCCTGGGAGAAGAGACCAACCCCCACCTGGTTACAACCTCCTTTCAGGCAGTTGTAGAGAGCGATGAGGTCTCCCCTGAGCCTTCTCTTCTCCAGGCTAAACAACCCCAGCTCCCTCAGCCTCTCCTCATAGGACTTGTGCTCAAGTCCCTTCACCAGCCTGGTTGCTCTTCTCTGGACCTGCTCCA
Source organism: Oxyruncus cristatus (assembly GCA_013399855.1). Classification (NCBI taxonomy): domain Eukaryota; kingdom Metazoa; phylum Chordata; class Aves; order Passeriformes; family Cotingidae; genus Oxyruncus; species Oxyruncus cristatus. The sequence continues at coordinate 6,909,690 of VXAY01012530.1, forward strand.
GCACCTCAATATCCCTCCTGAACTGAGGGGCCCAGAACTGGACACAGCACTCCAGTGTCCAGTGCTGAGTACTGGGGGCAGAATCACTTCCCTGTTCCTGCTGGCCACACTGTTCCTGACACAGGCCAGGATCCCATTGGCCTTCTTGGCCACCTGGTCCCACTGCTGGCTCATGTTCAGCTTCCTGTCAATCAGCACCCCCAGATCCCCCTTTCTACCTGGCTGCTCTCCAGCCACTCTGTGCCCAGCCTGTAGAGCTGCCGGGGGTTGTTGTGGCCAAAGTGCAGGACCCGGCACTTGGCCTTGTTGAACCTCATCCCGTTGGAATCAGCCCAGCTCTCCAGTCTGTCCAGGTTCCTCTGCAGAGCCCTCCTGCCTTCCAGCGGATCGACACTCCCCCCCAGCTTGGTGTCATCTTTAGATCAGACACCCTTTAGATCAGACACCACATCCAACTGGCCTTGAACACCTCCTGGGAGAGGGCATCCACAACTCCTCTGCAAACAAACAGAACTCGATAACAACTCCTGAGCTTTTCACTCCTTTAGCCTGAAGACCTCACTGTTGATCTGCCTCTCAACAACATGAGATCAAAAGGCAAAGAAATGTTCTCCATCCCCCCTCTTGGACAGAAGACAGCTGATGAATGGTTGCCAATATCCTAAGAAATCAATCCTTTAGGATCTAAAACAGGCACAAACAAAATCATGTTCGTTGAATAACATGTAAGAGGAATGCTATTCCTAAGCCCATTTACAAAAATGGCCTTCCCAAAGCACAAAGCAAATATTTTAACCACAAAAACATGCAGAGAAAGAGCTATTTCCATGAGGTATAGAAAAATTCAGCCTGTAAGAGCAGATACATTATCACACTGCCAGATCAAATGTGAAAAGACATGTGATATGTGTAAGATAAAAGGAAAAGCTCTTGCTTCAGATCACATGGCTTAGTCATTAAATAGCATTTACACCACAGGAACACGGAAGACCCAGGAAGGTATTCATAACCATGGAAAAAAAAAAAAAAAGTGAAACATCTCTTAACTCTCCTCCTCATTCCTAAATGCCGCAGGCCGCGGATCTGTCAGATGTCACTGTCTGAGCCCCTTCTACACCTACTACTAAATTCCTGCAAACCCATCAGCTAGATCTTCCATGGCCAGAGCCCTCAGAGGGCAACTGAATCCATTCAGAATAAAACTGAGTATGTGTCTTTGAGTAACAGATAAAGAGAGATGATAGGAAATGCAAAGCTACATGTAGCTGCTATGTTGAAGTTCACAACAACTTGCAGGAAATACAGTCACAACTGAAGCTTGCACATGAACACCTAAAACTAGTCTTACGGTTGAAAAAACATTATTTGTACAGTAAGTGCATGATCAGTACCACCATCTGTTTGCCAGCATAACAGAAAGTAAACCCATCAAAGTATCATCTTAAGAAGTCAATAAATCAAGGTTGCAAGACCTTCAAGATAGAGATTCCTCTAAACTGATGGAGTTTATTTCAGCTGGTAAGTTATTATTATTAACCAACCGGTAAAATTTTTTTAGTTTTTCAAAAAAATTATATTTCACTACAGTGCTAATGCCTTTCTTGACAAAATTTGTTACAATTACACAGGGATTATTACTAACAGCTTCCACAAAGGCAAAAATAAAATACTTATTTTATAAAAATGAAGGAAGAAGCAATCAATAAGATATTTCAAAATTTGTAAGCAACTTTGACTCAATTTCCAGGGAATCACTAACCTTTCCATTGGGAATTGGATTATTTTTGTTTCCTACAGATTTACTGATATGCACACAATGAGCCAGCCAACCCTGCTGTGTTCACAGAAATGAAAAGTATGTTTCCACTAATTTCTTGCAACTCAGTGAGGAAGAAGCCTGAAGCCTCTGAAGCAGTTCACTGACTAACATCCCCCGAGTACGAGCCAAGTCATGTGAAATCATTGGTAAAGCACATGGCTTCCTCTATAGGCCTGTAGAAATTTACACTAAAAAATATTTTAGATTCCAAAAGCTGCATTTTCTGAATATTTCAGAAACAAAAGTAGTATTTTAAAGCTTAACAAGCCATAAGCCTTATGCCAAAACTGAACTGTGCTGCAAATGTCTCTTGGATATGTAATTATATTTCCTTTCTTGTATTGCAGTTCCTTCTGGTGGCTTCATATGGATGTTTACTCTCTGATGGAAGCATAATACCAGACAGGAGCACAGAGTTCCTTCTACATATAGCTCTTAACACAAGAACAAATGCACAGAATAAATACAGTTTCAGTATGCAAACTAGAGTATTTCCAAACGCTTAAAGCACCTCTTAGCATTTGTTTAAAACTGCGAAAACTCAGGACAGATTTAAAACTTAAAACACATTGCTCAAGTCTGCAAAAGAGCCCATGCTCCTTCATCTGTCTGTCTTCCTGCACCAGCACACGTGAGCCTCTGACTGATGGAGCTCTATTTGCCTTTTCATGAAAACCCAGAGACATAGATATCCAAGGTGTTTAGCATTGGCACTTCTACTCAACTCAAGATGAAGAAGACCTCACTTGAGAAAGCTAAGGCATCTGTGGAGCACTGCAGTGGCCAACAAAAGCAAAAGGAAAACCTCTGCACACCATAACCCAAGTTTGCTAAGGATATTATTCAATTAAAAAGTAAAATATCTGAATGACAGTTGCCCACAACCAAGACTTGATGAATATCCACAGTTTCACTGAAATCTAAATGGTGAAAGGTTAGGGTGGAGTCCAAAATAAGTACCCGAAAAAACAATTTTCACATGACATGATTTCTGTGGAACAAAAAGGGATCTTGTGAGTTCAAAAAAAAAAAAAAAATAGGATATACTGAATTAATCTGATTTTGTCAAAATTGTTAAAAACATACAACTTGTGCATTGCTCACCAGTAAAACACTAAATGTTTGATTTTGATGGGAAGCTGGATATATTACAAGGCATAGGTATAGAGAATATTGTCAGCAGAGCTGTTTAAAGAACAGAATTTCTGATTTAATCAGAAATAAAACAACAGAGCGTAACTATGGTTGCTGTTCAGAATTTAAAATATATACATTTCCCATGCAAATACCTTTATGTCTTTTAAGCTCTTGTTTGTTTTTTTTCTTCCCCAAGGCTTTTAATATGCCTCTTAATATCTTGTTGGGTCTTTTAAGGTTCTTCAATTTTTAATAAATTAAGTTGATACTTAGAGCTCAATCTCTTGGAGTTTCTGGTTCAGACACAGTGTCTAGTCTCCTGCTTCCCTATCATTTATGAAAGATTGATGAGGTCCTGCCCTGAAAATCCAGTTGATTCATGAGCCTAAAAGCATAGGAGCTGAGGCAAAAGAGACCATTTTTCAGATTGCAAGCCATGGATCCAGGCACCTAGACTTTATATCTGTGCTAGTAAATTGAAAACCATCTTGCAACACTCTCCGTTAGTGAGGTTAACTGGCATAGAGCAGTTAATAATACTGTTCAACTCTCCTACTGTCCAAAACAGCGTTACCATGCCTGGATAGAGCAGAAGTTAGCTTGGTTGTTAACAGAGCCATACCTAGGAACTGCCTGGGAGAGAGTAACTAGCACAGGCTAAAGGTATTGTGCCTGTCAGCATTTTAGCAACTTAACCATGTAGTCAACTGAGTCTCATACCAATCTCTAATTTGCTAGTACAGATGAAACAGAGAAGTCTGAGCTGGAGTTCCTGTACCACTGGACTCCCAGCCCCTCTGCTCCCCAGGAAGAATCTTCAACAACTTCTGCTCTAACATTTAAACCATGTGAGTTCTGTGTGGCTTTTCTAAACCTTCTTGTCTCTTTGTTCCTAAATCACAGAACCACAGAAGAGCTGAGCCTAGAAGTGACCTCTGAAAACTGTCAAAGCACAGACAACTAGACCAGGTTGCTTGCGACCTTGCTCAGTCTTCGTCTGAGTGTCTCCAAGGACAGACCCACTCCGGGCAACCCGTGCCAGTGTTCAATCACCCTCACACTGAAAAGTCAACCTCAGGTTCATCTATGTGGCCCTCTGCTTCACTCCAGTATGTCCCAATACTCCACTCCAGATGTGTCCCACCAGGGCTAAGCAGTAGGAAAAGATCACCTCCTTTGATCTGCTGGCAGCTCCCTTCATCATGCAGCCCAGGCCGATGGCTGATGGGTTGTTTTTCCGTGGGGTCAATAGTAGACATTTACTGTTGCAGAGTTTCATGAGGTTCCTGTCAGCCCATTCCTCCAGCCTGTCGAGGTTCCTCTGGGTGGCAGCACAGGCCCCTGGTGTATTGTCCACTCTTCCCAGTTTTCAGTCATCTGCAAACTTGCTCAGGGTTCACTCTGTCCCATCACCCTGGGCCTTGGAGAGGGCATTAAATTGTACTGGACCCATCATCATATCTCAGGGTATATCACTGGTCACTGGGTCCCATCAGGACTGTGTGCCACTGATCACAACCCCCTGAGCATGGCAGTTCAGCCAGTTTTCAGTCCATCTCAGCATCCATTTATCTAGCTCACACTTCATCACTTTCTCTATGATGATGGTATGGGAAATTGTCAAAGGTCATACTAAAGTTGAGATAAACGTGTATACACAGCCACAAACTTGGACTAGAAATCTCTATATAAAACTAATCTTCCTTACGGAATGAAAACCATTAACATTGAATACTTCACATTAAGATTTCAAAATTAATCCTTTTTTTCTTTGTTTCTTTCTTTTTTTTTTTTTTTAATTTTTAGGGGCTAACTTTTCCAAAAAACAGGGACGGTAATGTTTTTCTTTTTTTTACCCTAATTGACTGGCATACTCTTTTGGGAATAGTAGACAAATTCCTCTTTCTTCTTAACTTGAAGTTAAGAATGAATCAATAATTCCCTTCTGTGTAATTCCCAGGTCATCGTCCACTGCAATTTTTTGAAAACCTCAAATAATCCAGAACTCCATTTGAAAGAAAGAGTGACTCATTCTCGGTTTCCATCTGGTTTTACAAATGTTCACGGTTTGATTTCACATGCATGATAAGGACACAATGCACTTAAAAGCTATCAAGCTACACAATTCACTAATACAAACAACAGATAAAATGGCAGAGATTAAAATAGTAATGACATGCTTTTCAGAGAGAGCTGTAGGTACCTACCCCTCCTATTCACAACTCCTGGACTTCCGAAATGTTGCCACCTCTCTGACACCAGGGTAAAAACTGAAAATATGGTTCCAATTTTTTCTATTTTTCTATTAGTGGTTTAAATGAGAAACAAAAAGACATATACATATAATATTTAAAGTCAAATTTTGTTATGGTTGTTAGTTTCTTGTCACTACTATTATTTACTTTAACGATCAATTTCCTGCAACTGAGAATTCTCATACACCAATCATGTAGCTTTTTTCTCCCCAAAGACAACAATTGCCAAGTAAGGTACATGAGGAAAGCACAGATGCAAATGCTCATAATCAAAGTAAAACCAGTAGTGGATGAAGGCAGAATCTTTACAATGGCCAGCACTGCAGCTGGCCAGGGAAACAAAACTCACTGTCTCAGTGCATTTCACTTCTTGTTCTTTCTTTCGTTATTGACCTCTTCTCAAATCTCTACCCGTAAAATTCTGCCTGTTGCTTCCTGGCTGAAAGTGTTGGGAAGGAAGCAAGAAATGAACAAGGATGCTGACATGCCAGAAGGGGGTTCTGTTTCCCACAATAATTCTTGCACAAAGGGCCAGCAGTGTGCAGTTCTCTCTATGTGGTGCCGCATACAACGATAGCCTTGCATATGTCCCACCATAGGTTACTCCACCACCACCAGCCTGACAACAGTTGGAGGCTGAGAGAGACATACCACGGTGACATACTGATAGCTACCAGAGAGGCTCAGCCATCTGCCTCCTGCTACTTGCATGACAATGCAAGCTGCAGTTTAAAACACCCTTGTTATGTTAGACAGCCTTAACCCTCTCTCTGCTCATGCCCTGCTTGGGCAACACAGCTTCCCTTTACGCAGGAGGATGCCTGGGGCTGTATTAACAGGAACACAGCTAGCAGACTGAGGGAAGCAGTTATTCCCCTCTGTCTAGTATTCATTAGGCTACATCTACAAGCCTGCATCCAGCACTGGGTTTGCAATAACAGAAAGATCAATAAACCAGAGTGAGATCAATGAGGACTAACAAGATGGTCAGCTGGCTGGAACACTTGCCCTGTGAGAACAGGCTAAGGGAGCAGGGCTTGTTCAGCCTAGAGAAGAGATGGTTTTGAAGCAACCTAACAGCAGCCTTCCAACACTTGCAAGGAGAAAGAAAGAAAAATCCTGTAAGTAATATCAAGTATAGGGAGCCAGGCTTTTCACAGTGGTGCCTTGTGGGCACACAAGAGAAAATGGGCATAAAGTGAAAAAAGAGAGGTTCAGGGTGGATATAAGAAGAAACTCTTTCACCATGAGGACAGACAACTAGAGGAAAAGATTACCTAAACAAGTTACACAGGCTCCATCGTTGAATGTTTTAAGACCTTATTTGCCATAGTTGACTCTCCTTTGAGCAGGACCTCCTACGGTCCCCTCAGTCTGAATTATCATATGATCCTAAGATAGCTTCCATTCACATTTCTGAGGCTTTGTACAGATTCTTTGAACTGGGGGGCTCCGACATAGAGGATAATGGGGTCCATGCCAAGCAGAACTTTCAATCCTTGGTAAAATCCGAGTCTTATTGCGCTCTTGAATTAAGTGGAGACAGTGCACCAGCTAGCAGTGTACCTCAGCACACTAGAAAAGGAAATATGTATCAGAATAGGAAATGTACTGTGCTGGTGCAGTAGTCCTCAGCAGGGTTTTCCCTGAGTTTCATTAAAGTCAAAGACAGACATGCAACAACGAGGCTGAGCACAAGAACTGGGTTCAGAAGTTGGGAGATGTCAACACCCCAGCTGTTTTATCATGAGGAGAGCAGTGAGAATTTATCCAGGTATGTATTTATATGTGAAGCACATGCTTCAAACCTCATGGATAAAGTGAAGTTGAACAAAATAGATTTTGTGTAATGAAAAACAAGTTCAGTAAATACGCTACAGAGTACTCGTGCATCACACACCAGTTCAGTAGTCCTCAGCAGGAATCTTTTCAGTGCACAGAAATGGGATGGTAAAAAACTGGACTGAGCACACAATAGGGCACACAGGAAAAATTTACAAGGTTCTTTACCAAGTAATGGCTATTTTTTCTGTTTTCCCAGGCTATAGTAATTAAATATTCCCAAGTGCCCCTATTACCCTGGTACTGAATAACCTGCCTCATCCTTGTTCATAGCACATTCCTTCCTACACTGCTGCTGTGTTAAGCACATGCACACACATCTACTACAAAATACTCCACTGAGATCCCCATCAGTCCAAAAGCACCCAAGCCTCAATTGCCTTTGTAGGAAGCAATGGTGACCCAGCAAAGCAGCAGCTCGTCCTGATGCACATGATCAGCGGGGGCTGTCACTGGAACAGAAAGACAGCGAACAACTGGGTCAGCAGATGTATGTGACCACAACACAGTTCCAAGTAGCTCTGAGAAACACTTCAATGGGAACGTAGTATAGCTTCCCACAGCCTTCTATCCTGCTAACAGTTGAACTTGGCTTAAGTAAGGGAAGGCTTCTTAAGACTTTTCACTGCAGTCCCGCGTGTAGATTACGGCGTAAGGAAAGAACTCATAAGTACCAAAGTCTAACAGCCTAAAACATCGGATATTTGCACGGCACCTTATTTATTCTCTGTGACACATACCCAAGGCACCAGCAAAGGGCAAAGTATAAGAAATAAGTAGTAATTCAAAGATTAAAAGGTGATCAGTTAAAACAACTAGTAATTTAATTGAAATATTACTTCAATTATACTCTGCCTTGAAAATGGATCACAGGCCCCTTAAAATTAAGAGGAAATTTTCATAACGTTTTATTTATTGACCTCTGCTGAGACAGAGAAAAAAGTGATGCAGCAGAAATTAAAACAAAACATCACTTTCAAATGTAAAACCTGTATATGCAGCCAGAACAGCAAATGCAAAATTATCTCCTGTCTTTGGTCAATGTTGCAGCTCTAAGTTCCACCAATTACTTTTCTATTTATTTTTCCAGTGAGTCTGAGAGCATGGACCCAGTTAATGGAAGCAACTCAGAGATGCACACTCTTGCCAAATGTGACCTAATCCTTATTAGCCTTAGGTACAGGTTTTGCGTTAAAGCAGCTTTGTGCTCTCCATTTCCTTTCATTTGAGTAGATCAGTTCAATTTGAGCTTTGTCTGTTTTTAAAAAGATAGATTTCACTTAGATTAGAAAACCAACCTTTCACTGAGAGGCAGAACCGTCTGAATCAAGAGCAGGCAAGGATATACTGATGGGGGAAAGCCTAGCATATGATAAAGTACTCGGTTGTATCTCGGGGGGGAAAAAAAAAAAAAGAGGGAGAGGCTGAGGAAAAGGAGGGTCTCAAAAAGTTTCGTAACTGAGGAAAGTAGAAGAGAGCAGCTGGAGAATAGGGCATAAACTATTTTCTTTCCTGCCAATATGATATTAGCTGACAGTGACAGAAATAGAGGGAAAATGGGTCAACACTGTTAGATGAACAGAAACTCCACATTGCCATCTCTGTGCAGAAGAAAAAAGGACAGGATGGTCTTTTAGAAACACATACAATGAAATGCAAAGCACAAGGAAGTCTCTTATGCTTTCTATCATACAATCTGCCCTGAAATGTCAAGAAATCTGAACGTAACTATCTATCCCTGTCACTGAGAAAGAGAATACACTTACAGATCAATGGGAGCCACTCCCCGATTTATGAATCTCATATCCCTCCTAATTCTTCTCATAAACATCACGAACCCATATGGTGTCCAAGTGTTACATTTTGTGTTTGATTTAGCTAAAAGATATTTAAAACAAACAAAACCAGACCCAAGACTGAAGAGTTCCCACTGACTCCTTCTTAGCTGAACCTCAGGAATGTAGTGTCCTTTATAATTCAAGTACACTACAGCAGATCTAAAGAACTTCCCCTTTAGAAGATAACACAGAAATAAGAGGGTTTTTATTAAAAGATTCTCAAATAAAATCATGAGTGGAATTGCAAACCTGCCCTATCCGCACTTTTTCAGTGACACATATTCTAGGCAAGGTGACTGTTCACTGCTCTGTAAAGCCTCCACCACCATTTTTAATGTCTGTTTTTTTAACTACAGCTCGCAGCTCTGAGTAAAGAGCCCGACATCTGCAGGTGGACAACAGCAAATCTGCAAAAGCCAGAAGCAGGGAAAGGCAACTTTATCAGCAGCACACCAGAAATCTGTAACAAAAAATTGGGGAAGAAAATTAAGGAGGCAAGGGTAGCCAGGCCAAGAGAATAAAATACAGACAGACACAAAGAGTGTCATAAATATGAAGTGAAAAAGGAAAAAAGACAGCAACGAACAAGTTAGTGATGGAAAAAAGAATGCAGATGAAACAAAAAAGTGACATTTTACTGCAGTTTGGGGAAAATGACTCAGCATTCTGTGGGCCTACCATCCAGAGCCTGCAAAATTTTCAAAATCTCTTGAGATATCGATTAGGCTAGAAATCACAACTACAGCAACTGCATAGCAGCGTAAATTACTCCCTCTCGACTCCCTCACAAAAAGATTTGCAGGGAAGGAAACACGGAGGAGGGCACGATCATCATCTTTAACAAACAGCAGCACTGAAGCGGTAGCTAGAAGAAAGGGTGTCATTGTCGGCACGACTGTTGGTTGAGCACAGAAAGAAAAGGAAAGAGAGAAAACTGTAATAAGAAAAATTGTCACAAGCTGATCTTCAGACAATAACACAGTGGGAGTCAGAATATCAGATATGGTTATGGACTAGTCGTTCACTGGACAGGAGCTAGACAGAAACACAGTAAATTAATACACAGTGGTATTTTTGGTGTTTTGGGGGTGGGGGGTTGAGGTTTTTTTTTTACTTTTAGACTACTACTTAGATGACAATGGATTATCCTCTCTAAAATGTGAGAAGCCAACCACAAATACAGTGTTGTGCTGCCCCCACAGTAAACAGGAACCATCAGTTTGTTGCTGAGATGCAGCTTGGGCTCCCTCTTTTCCAGAGAAGGCATCACATAATAGGTCTACTGCCCATAATGGGTTTAGTTTACTGCCCAGACATATGGAATAGATCACTAACACTTTTTCAGGTCAATTAAAAGAAACAACATACATTGCTGTAGCCCACAACCAACAGTTATGTAAAGGTTTCCTGACAGATTCCCAATGCTGATATCCAAACCAATCACCAATAGCTGTGTGTTTGATTAAGGAACACCTTAAAGCATATGTATTGCTTATGCTCTTTTCAGAGAAAGCTTAATGGTACAGTAAGCTATGTCAGTGGGCTAAAACAGGAATGGATAAGTAAGTTGTAAGGTGACCAAAATCAGGCTTTCCTCCAAAAAGGAACTAACAGATTGCAATTACTTTGTCACGGTCAGGATGGAATTTAAATCAGCAATCTCATTTCAGTAACCATCAAGACTGCCTCTAAACATCAACGGAGAAAGACAGGCACCCCTAAATGGTGACCCATCACATTCTCTAAGAGCTAAGATACTCCAAATAAAAAATAGATTCAGCAATGACTTTTGGAAACAGCCTTTACAAGACAAGGTTAAGTAAAGCCACGACCTATCACCACTCCCTCCATGGGACCTTTTGGAAGAGGATGGCTCATGCCAGCCAATGGATACCACTCAGCTTTTTCAGAACTTCCCAGCAGATACCACTACTTACTGAGAATCATTCTTAATGCCACAAAACTGCAAAGTACTATCCAGTGTCCACTTCCATTGTCATCAGGTCATCATTTATCCTACCAAATCTCTCTGCCAAACCTTTTCCCTCTTTGAAGCCTGGAACTGAGAGCATTGAATATGCTGAGATCTAGTTAATGAGATGATCTTCATAACCATTGAGAGCAGAGTAAGTAACTGTACTGCTAAAAGAAACCTGAAACTACCCCGATCCTGATTTTCACTACCTAGTCAGAGAAATGGAAAATTACAGTTGAGAAAGAGTAGATCAAATATCCTTTATGCATTTCCACATGTATAGAGGTTATTGAAGTAGAGCGAGATGGAGGAGTTCCTTTCCCCCAAGCCTCAGCCTACTCGAGAGTACTCTATTCCTAGGCACTAATGATATTTATATTTCACATGCAAAATATATATAAATACTAAAAAATATTTATGTCTCAGGTTCACTCAGTAATTTTTGTTCAAGTGTAACAGTGAACTTTGGAGCTGTTAAATGGAAATACCAAAAAAATACATTAGGAAATGAAAATTTTCTTTTTATAGCTGTTGACAGTCTAGTTGCAGAGTAAGTGGAAATATTACTGTTATTAGGAGTCATGTTATTTTAAAATTGACTAATCTTGATTATATAAAATGCTAATGAGTTCTATAAACTTCTCACAACAAAAATACCTCAAATCAAGAGGACCCAAAAAAGGCACTAAGTTGAGCACATCTTCCTAGAAACAACTGTTAGGTAACTAGAGAAAGGCACTGGATTTTGATTCATGGTTTTTAAATGGTTTTTAATTTGTTTTTAGTGCAACAAATACTTCACAGTTCATGTGTAAATAATACAAATACTTGCAAGGTAGTATAAAACTGAGATTGTCGGCTCAGATTTCTATATCATGGAGAAAAAACAAGTAAGGTACTTGCTGCAAAAAACTACTCCTAACATTCACCAAAACCAGAGGGAGGAGTTCAGGTGGATGGCAATCTGGGAGAAGTGGTCCTGGGAAACCCAACAGTTACTGATACTGAATGAGATAGTTATTAGTCTTGACGCTCCTTCCTAAGCAATTGGATCTTATCACCCATGCTTGCTTTTTAACAGAAAATACTGCTGCACATTTTGGTTGTAAACTGAACCTGAAGAATGTAATACAACATATGTGTCTGATCTGGAAAAATCTATACCACTTTCTATACACAGGAACATGATAGTCTCCATCAGCAAGAAAGCATCAAAGGCCTGCTGTGCGTGCAACAATATAGTCATATTTCCTTTTTTGTGTGACAGAATTCAGGTTTCAGATAAAAATTTTAAAATTCTATATTTATACAGATGTTTTTAGTAAATCAAAAGACTAATCAATGATTTATCTTTTGTCACCCTTCTGGCAAAAGCTCTCCAAATATTTATTTTTTATACCAACTATAAGTGACTCTAAAGCTATTCTTAAAAAAAAAAAACTGAAAAGAAACTTTTCAGGACAAAAATCTGTGAACTAGTGGTCAGAGGGACCTAAACTGAAGATGTCTGTTGATTTTTGATTCTTTCTTAGAGATAAAATAGAAAACTGCATTTCTGTATACCTTATTTTCCAAATGTTCTTCAATTAAAAAAAAAAAACTCTACTTGAAACAGATTACAATAGTAAAAAAAAAAAAAGAAAAATCAACCAAAATGAAATACAGTAATTAAATCAGGCTTGAAAAATAATATCAACTCTTGAAAATAATTCTATTCTCATTTAGACATGAAAATAATTTAGGGGGTTTCGTCTATTTGTTTTGCTTGATGGTTTTATGTGTGATTTCAACTCCTAAAGTAAATTTGAAAGACAAGGGGAAAAAAAATACTCTTCTGGTACTAATAGTACAGTAGGAACACAATTTTTAAAAATAAGAAAATATAAGCTCTTCTGCCTAATAAATAACAGAATTTGACATATTTTTTCATACTCTGATATCAGACTAGCCCAGTGCTTTTGAAGGGGAAGAAGCTGACAGCAGAAAAGGAAGAGCTGGTGAAAAATCTGCACCTGCAAATCAGTATCTGGACCTGCGGTAATAGGAAGAGTGGCTATTTTAAGTGTTGGAGTGAGAAGCCAGTTGAGGTGATTGCTGCACGTGTGGCCTCCCAGGGAGTCACCAAAGGTAGACTTCTGAAAGGAGCATGGAGCAGGATGCTCTGTTACCATAATTCCTCCTGGAAATAGGCTCAGTTTCTCAATCACAAATTTCTCTCCAATATCTCAGAATTCAGTGTCTTCCTCTTCACTAAGCGCTGTCTTCATTCTCTTACCTCTCCTTACCATATATAATGAATTAGCTTTTGAATGGTCTCAAGTAAGAAGGGAAAAAAAGCATACCAGAAAGAAAAGGGAGGAAAAAAAACCCCAAACAAATGGTTAAATTTTTTCTTTCATGTCAGGTTATCTGTAGTGCAGTAAAATATAAATCAGACGTTTGAAAGTTTAAAACCTGCAAGGGAGAGAGATCATTACAAATACTGTCTAGACAGTATTCTTAATTCTTAGCAAAGCACAGTTTCTTTTCATAAGGATCTTAGTGCAAATCCGACTTTGATAAGCAGTATAGTCACTGACTTTGCTTCCATACAAAAGTACAGCATCCTGAAACACAGGCTTTGAAGAAAGCTCAAGACATCACCTAGTTGATCTCTCACTTCAGAACTGCAATACGACCACCTTGTTTCTGGGTGGGTGGGTAACAGGCCAGAATGACTGGGCATCTTGAGCTCCAGCTCCAGAAAAGATCTGTAGGGAGTGGGAAGAAGGCCCAGCCATGGGACCTGGCATGGTCCCATGGGTGAGAGCAGGCTGCTCTCCTTGACAAAGATGGTCACTGCAATATCGGTGCTCAGTATTGTAAGAGTTTGCAGCCAGCTGAAGAGTAAGCAGGAAAATGCAGGAGGGATTACTCTTTGTGTCAAACTGCACTGCAATTCTGCTGCATGGGGGGGAGTCTGTGCTTCAGAAGCCAATATTCTGAGATTAAATGCTGTTGCCATCCTTCAAAAAGCTCATATCCCCAAGATGCAAGACTTCATGCTAGAGACCAATAACTTACAGCGCCCTCAGTCATTACTACCTCTAAAGTCAGAGAGTCCAAGAGCAAAAGTCAGTCACAAAAATTGTCAATACAGCAACAAGCAGCAATGATATAATGTAGTACAATGTAATGCTCTATAATGCAATATATAATGAATGCAGCATTAAATCCTGGCATTAGTTTAATTCTTCCAATCACTTCAAGATAATGTTTAAATGTCTTTTACTGCTCTGCTATTCAAAGTGCTGGACAAACATTACATTAACATTTGTGGAGATCATCTATTAAATACAACCACGGAAAGAATTGGAAACTATTTAGTGACTTCCTTTCAGAACTGCTATAACAGTCCCTTAGAAGAGCAAAAAGGCTCCAGAGTGTTATATCTTTTGAGCTGGGTACGAGCTTACTTGTTCCCTGAGTTTCTTCCCAAGTTCCACCAAAGAACAAACACAACAGTGCTTCCCAACCTGTGAGGGCCCTCTCTTCTGATCACACCTTTCCTGTCATAGCAGTCAGAACGTCTGAGACAGAACACACTTATGCCTTGTCCTCCACAGGATCATTGGTCTAAACAAAATTCTCTCCGATAGAAACTGCTCTCTTCTGTGCCCATTTTACAGTGACCTTTCATGAACATGTGAATATGAATCCAGTGGGGTTTTCTACTATCATTAGTTTAAAAAATAGCTTGTTATTACCATTTTAAACTTTCCATAGATTCAAACTGCTATGAGAATTTAACACGGAATCTAGACACATGCAAAATTACAAAATTTTTAATTAAAAAAATTCAATATTCTGGCTTGAATATTTCCACTCTCAGTCATTTTAATGAATCTATTTGATATCAGTCTTCCTCCTTCACAAAAAAAAAAAAAAAAAAAAAACTCACCCAAAACCTTTGCTCCACTTGGACTTAAAATACAGTAGTGGCTTCATTATACCCTNCAGACTTTTACTCAGTTCAAGTATTATTATCTAATTTTAACATATAGGAAACAACACTGCCTGGACAGCTGACAGGAACCTGGCCTTAGGAGTCCAGTTCTTAAAGCTCACTGTAGTGCACTGTATCAAAGACCAGTTCTGATACCAGGGGCTAGGACAGCATCAAAAAACAATTTATGCTTTCAGGTTTTTAGGACTGGAGTTTGCTATACCCAGAACAGGTGTACCCTGGGAATTTATGTTAAAAAAATCATTTCCAAGATTACTGCTGTTCCAAAAGATCTGAGCACTACTGGGGTTCCTCATACCAACGGTGTAAATCCATGTCACATTTCAAGGAGTCTTTTACCCCTGGAGGAAGAATTGTGGTTTCACTGTCTAAAACCTGCAGCACAACAGACAGTTGTGCAGCACAAGGGAACTCTCCTTACTCCACAAAAAATATTTCATGATTATGAAATCTACCACCCAAGTGGCTTTCATTGGCCCTGTTCTTTTAAAATACATAACAATCTCCCCAGTAGTGCTTTAAATAGTTTCTACGTAAAAATACTTTTACACTAGTCTAACCAGAAGCTTTCACCTTAAAAAAACTGAAGAGCTCCATGTTGCACATACAGTGCATCTTTATCACTACTTTTTACAGAGACTTAATAAGCTTTGTGTAGAGAGTAGGAGATTTGATATTCATTTCCAGCCATTATTGTATCAGTTCTGCTCCCTCCTTAAATTTAATTGCAATGCTAACTGCGTACCCTTTTACCAAAAATTAACTTTTACTACTCATAAAAACCTGTGACATTTATCAAAAGTCTGTAAATCTTTATTTTATTTTGGAACTGTTTCAAGTTAGGCATTTTCAGTATTATGCTATCGTATCTGCAATAATCAAGTCCCTTTATAGTACAAATTAACTTCACTTTTTCTTAACTTTGAATCACCAAATTAGATAAGTGTATGGAGCACATACCAGAATAATCAATTTCAATCGAGAATTTTGTGCTACCTTAACTAAATAATAACAAAACCTAATAAAAGTAATTCAATATTGGAAAGATAATAGAGGGTACTGTAGTTCAGAGATATCTACCAACTACATCAACACTAATTCTCATACAAAATGTAAGAACAGAAAAATAATTTAGTATTCTTACTAGATATGAATTACACATTGTGCAATACCTGAAGCTTCAAACTACCAAGAAAAGCCAACAGGTTGAATGATTCAATATTTTATCCAACAAGACACTATCCCACATTTAGATAGGAAATGTTCCACTTCTTCGAAGTCTCTTTCCCTCATTCTGCAGTTAAAATGATTTTCCCCTAAGCATCCACCAGATATTTTGTCACAGATTTCAATCACAACTTATATTCTCACTCAAAAAAAATTCAAGTTACAAGCATACATGAATAACATATCAAAGGGCAAACAAACACCCCCCCCATTCCATCATACCCTTCCCTACAAAGTGCTATTCTGTTAGGATGATCAGCACTAATGCACCCAGAAGAATGCTGTAGCAACGGCTAAGAAATATATTTATTTGTACTATATGCTTTGCATTCACTGCAAATTTCTTCACAAAAAGTTTATTCAACTATTTATCAATCCACTGATAATCTCAATGCAACTATCCTTGTTAGATTATCTCTTTAGTCACTCATCCACTTATCTTGCACTTACTGGCCGTAACAGGTGCTCATAATGACGTTAGTGTGCCGAGGGATCGTGTTGCTATAGAGGCAACAGAAAGTTGTGGCCATTGCAATGAAATGCAGTACCTAGACTTAACTGAGAGAAGTCAGACAAAGCTTCACTGTCTCAGTCATTTGCAATACACCACATTGTTACTGACACAAAACCTGGTCAGTAATTAAGCCTCTCCAATTTGGCCACCTCACATTCTTAAACGTACTTTTGTGAACAGCCTTTCCTCACTACAGCATTTAAAAGCCAAAACCAAAGCTAATGATTAACATGCTGACTAAATGAATGCTTAACACCACCAAGTTATAGCGTGCTGCAATGTTTTTTCTTTTCTCTCAACAACTGTATCAAGAATATTTATTCTTCAGTTGAATAACATTCACTAAGCACTTCATCAAACAAAGCCAACAACATTACAGCCCATTAATTTTTCACTTTGGTCTAAAGCCAGAGCCAGTTAAAATACCTCACTATCTTTCATCCTGCAAGTAATCGTGTTAATATGTGTCTCCCTTCCCCCAACCCAAACAGTACCACATCCATACTTTGCATTGCTCCTTGGTAATATCTGTTACAAAAGACACATCAGCACTCTCCCCAAGAAGAGAATAAATTAGTCAAAAAACGCTCTTGAAATCTTAGAAACGAGGTCACAGCATCTTGTATAATAGTCTGAATTTTACCAAGGCCTTCATCAGCAATTAAAGAAAAGAACACAGAGACATTTCAGAGGATAGTTTTCAGATTAAGTTTTTTAGTGTAAAAGAAACCAAAGGAAAATCTGGCAATAAAAAGAGTTTAATAGAAAAGCAACGGTGAAATGTGACCAAACACATTCACAGACCAGCTGACATTTGGGCTTCTGTAGATACAACTTTGGAAGATAATAATGCATGCAGATACCCTGATATCGCCGAGGCAGTGAATTCAGACTTTGCTCTATCATACGGTTTTATTCGGGTAATCTCTAATCCATTCTCTCCCTCTTCTCTTTATATGCCTTTCTGGGAAACTCACACAAACCATCAGCTTAACTTGACCTTCCATCAAATTTGGCTGAAACAAAGCAAAAGCTTAAGAGTTGCTGAGAAAAGACCAGGCAGACATACGGCAGGTGCTCAGCATGAGGACAGCAGAGTGCCATTGCATTTGTCTAAATAAAGGGAGAGCAACAGTACAGCTAAAAAGTCAAAGTAGCAACAAAGTCATCCGACCAAATACAGCATTCTCACATGTCACGAACATGGTATTTGCAGTCCACAGTAATCTCAAAGTCAGTCCTTAAATAAGGTGACCTATTTCCTAAGTGCCCCCCAGCAGCTTTCCTGGGGGCATTTTGTCAATGCCGAACACTCAGTCTTTACTGTCATGATGTCAAGTTTTGTTAAAGACTTCTCTGAATGAGGTTTACAGACTTACTTAGAGATTCTCTTTAATTCCTTAAATTCAGGAGCTGTTTTTCACATGAAACAAAAATCTTTTTATGATTCACAATAAAACCTTGAACAATATAACGTAACGGTGGAGTGCTACAGGAGGGACTCAGACTCTCAGCTCCAGGGAAAAGCAGGCCAGGAAAAGCAGTCTTCCTAAAATCCTGCCAGCAAAAGTCACTGCAATTGACAGGAAAGTGCTTTACAGCACCTGGCAGCATTCTGCTTCCTGCACAAACACATCTGGTGGGAACATCCCCCTAAGAAGGTCTTGGTGGTGGTTTTGGATGATAACTTGAGAAGGAAATTAAAATCACTATATTTACTATGATATCAATGCAAAAAAATTAGAAATATAACTTCCTATTTTAAAGATCTTTCAACACCTACAGACAAAACTAGATTTTAAAAAAATATGCTATTATATATATATTTTATATACACTTATGTATATTTACTACAGTTTTAGCATAAATCAAACAGATCAAAGAAAATACTGGAAGAATTTGCCAAATAGTCAAGAACTTCTTTTATATTCAAAGGGTGGTTTCATCTATACATCTTGCTAGTAGGATATAACTTGATTATGTAACAGGCTTAAAGGGAAATTATGGGAAACTGTTCACTTTGGTGCTTTTGATGTTTCTTTCTTATATGAACCAAACACACTCCCCTTTCATGGCTGCACAATAATTTTTTCCCAGGCATCTAATATACTAACTATTCTTTCCCTAGGAGTTGCTCTGGAGGGGAAATAAATTATTTTCATAGCTCTTTGACAAGATAGTTGATTGTTGTGGCATGTTTACTCCCAACATGAACTCCAAAATGTCATATTGTGCCTCATTCAGCCTTGCTTGCCTAAAACCGTGCCAACATAACAACTTGCGTGCTTTCAGCAAACTGTTGTATTTCTCATGGCATCACTGCATGTGCACAGTCAAAAATATTTTGCTTTTGTTTTAAGCTGCTGACATGATTCTGTTCTGCTTTGATTAATACATGCTTGATTACATGTAATCAAGAAGTTACATTAACTCGACAGAACTGAGAGATTTAGAGATACACTGTTCTGTATTCAAGAATATAAATTTTCACACTTGAAAATAAAATTTCTCAACTCTATGTACAAGATACACTTTCAGAAACAAAAAAAGTTTTAAGCCATTTCTCACACAAATTTATGTATCTAAATTTAAATCAATGAAGGGGGAGGAAATTGTAAATCTCACTTCTGTAGTGACTTCCTCAATTGCTCTTTGTTCTCTAAGAAGCAAAAATACCCCTGTAGCATCCACAGAAGGCAGTCTTGCCCAGGGCACATGCAGAGGTGACCAAGAACAGGGAGACCTAAGCTCCAGGGCTACTTTCTATGTTCTCAAACAAATGACAGTTTTTCACACCAGACTTTCTGAATACCACTGATTAAAGCTCAAGAACAAAGAATTTAAAACTAGCCACCACAGAAAATAGCCAGGCATGACTGGTTTTTCATTAGCCAGGTTTAAAGAAATGACCATGCCCCTTGAAGGAAACCTCAAAAAATTATAAACATTTTGTTATTTCTATTTCCCTAATAGTGACTTACAGAGAGTTATCATCTGTATCTCACTACACCTCTTGCTATGAAAAGAGAAGCCTGTCAATGATCACTACGAACTCACCATGAGTATTTTTAGTATCCATAACAAATCCTCAAAGAAAAAAAAAAACAAAACCTGAATTATTTCACTATTGTTGTAAATAAAAGGAATTATGCTTCCCCTCTGAACTCTCCATGTAAAATACATAAATAATTAAGTATTTAAGGGTTTTTGGGTTTGCATAGCCAAGATAAACAGCTGTGACTTTTTCTCAAGGGAAGGGTGCTTCCTTCCCAGGAAAACAATCCAGGTCATCTGTCACCATAATGGCATCAACTCCATGCACCAGTAATTTATTTTTAAAGACTTACTAATTCAAATGCACTGTGCTCTACTTGTAAGCTCTAGAAAAAAAATTAGGATTTATTTTTGTGACCATTACCCTTTTTCAGGATTCCAGTGCCCTGAAAGGCAGATTACACAACTCTGTCACATCTCTAGTTCTGGTTCTGACCTTTCTATCTAGACTTACTACTGCAATGACATGCTGACAGTTGACAGCAATATCAAAGAATTCAGCAATTTTGGGATCCTGAAATACTTCACTAATGACTCAGACTTTTTCTTTTGTTCTGCTTTTCCTTTTTTTCCTGTTAGAGCCTCTGCCTTCTGCCTCTTTGTGCAGCTTTGATACCCCCCTCAAAGAGCTGTGCCCTGGTTGCCCAGCACAGCCCCTGCATTTCTGCCCAGCCACCCTCTGGCTCATCCCTTCCTGCTGCAGGATCTCTGGCACTTCGAAGATAGCAGAGAGAAGCTGCTGCAAAAGCCATGAAGTGCAACTCTGAGGCTCAGCTTCAAGGCAGCACTTAATTGCAATTGATTTCAAACAACGTGGCCTTCTGCTGCTGCTGCTTCCCATATTTCAACACCTGGAGTGTGCAATTCCATTTGCATCTCTGCAAGGAGCAGACAAAAAGACCAACAATTGGCAATTATTTCAATGGCATCTCACTGTTTTTATGTTAACATGGTTTGGCCACTAGAATATACAGACCCAAAACTTCTCCTGTTACCATTTACCTCTTATCTGACAGCAGAGTTAAAAGATACGGTAGGTGTTAAGCCACCGGTTATCAGCCATGAGTCACTCTGCTTGCACACAGAGCAAATATGCCTTAAAGTAAGCAGTTGAGAATATGTCCAGGTCTAGTTACAGCCACAGTGTAAAAAAGAAGAGAAGAAAGGGACCAAAGAGGTGCATGAAAACTATTCTGATAATGTCATTCGACTTGAATCTCACACACACTATGGAGCAATGCTCAGGAAGGGGCTAAAATTGCTTTACCTCCCTTCATGAGCAAAACCATGCCTGGTGGGTCTAGATGAAGGATGGATGACTTAAGGTCTTTGACCAGATGCTTACCTTTATTTCATAAAATTCCTAGCAATATAATTTTCTTTTAACATTTTTGCTCCATAACACTATGGCATACATATATGTAATTCAACAAAAAATCATCTAATAGCCTTTTCTTTCCCACTAACCCTGCTCTGCAGTGTAACCATAGCTCTCTACCACACTTATTTTACCATGTTCCTCTTCAGGGTTAATTACCTTGGGCAGATCTTTGTGCTAACACAGTAGTACTGCTTTTAGTACTTGAACAAGCTTGTTTAGGGCCTCTTGAGTGCCTCTCTGCGCTGTGCCTCAGGGACATATCCTGAGAGCTGCATTCTTATAAGCACCTTGAAGTTGTGCACCAGCTCCCTAAATGAAAACTGGATGCCTATATCCATCCTCTAGGCACTTTTAAAACACCAATTCTCAGCTTTGTTTTACACAAAATAATAATGATAATAATGGTTCTTACTTCAGTGGGGTGCAAAATCCTTAAACAGCAGATGAGGAATCAAAGTGAGGAAACCCCTGGAAAAGAGCAGCCCTAATACACAACCACTGAATCCCAGAAGAAAGTATAAAGATAACCTGGGACCAAATTCTCAAAAATTTCATACAGACCCCCAGTTCCATATTGACAAAACAGGGTTGGTGCTGAAAAAGCTAGAGAAGAAATAACTAAATCTTGTGTAGGTGTTCTTCTTGTCATGGGAATCCCTACTGAGCTTCCATGTAGCATAATGTAGAAGTAAATCTGCAACAGAACACAAAGGAAACCAGATGTTGGATTCAACAAGTTATGAAACAAATAAATTAAAAAAAAATACATTCACAACAGTTCATCCCAAAGACAAAACTTTAACTGAGGAAGCACTGTACCACAGAGTGCTGAAAACTAGGAATATATGAGCAAAATCTCCCGAGTTCTTTACATATTCAACATTCTTTCCTCAGGTATCTGTTACTGGCCACTGTTACAAATAGGTTACGCACTACATGGAGCTCTGGTTGACCCCATATGGCTGTTTCCATGATCTTTACTCAACATTTAGTACAGGCTACCAGGGAAAGATGAATTCCACGTTACAACACAGTCCCCCTCTTTACCCCCTGCAAGACCATAATCTTCAGGTCTGAAAGTAGAGCTTGGTGAAATACAGGAGCCAACAAAGAGGTGCTTGGAGGCATTCTTCCCATTTATAAATACCTCCATGTGGAAAGGATACAGAGTACAAGTATTCTTTGTAAGGTGAGAGATGAACAGAAGAAAATACAGCTTGGACCTACACACAGCTTCTACTTTACTAACAGACAGCTAAGAGTACTGGTGTGGTTTAATACCTTAGCTTGGATACCAGTTGCTGTTTCAATATAGTCTTCAGTTTCTATAAATTATTCATATAAGTATAATAGATATTTTCACAAACTATTTCTCACGGATGTTCTTAATTTTGAGTGTAGCTCCCTTATGTAACTCCTTTGGCATATAGCAATTTGAACTCTGTTCAGGTTCCTTTCTGGAAAGAGCACAAGAGGTAATCTTCATTCAGACAGAACGAAGCATAAATCTTTCACTGTTGTGCAAAGCCAAGTAGGGAAACAGTTGTTTTCTTGGTATGAGACAAAGTAATATGGTACACAATACATATAGGGGCAGAGTCTCAGCTGGTTTGAGTTTGGTTGTTTACAATAACAGCTGAAAGCGTCAACTGAGACACACACAACATGCCACACAACATGCCTCCACCTCTACTGGAGGTAGCATGAAGAAACACCAGCAGTTCTTTTTTCCCCTTTGCCTTACAATTTCAAGTCAACAAATCAAAGCAATTATTTGCAGCTCTAAAGTCGGCTATAATTTGCACCTTTTGCAGAATTATGTATCTCCTGAGTGATGTAATTTCCTTCTTACTCCCTACAAACTAGAATTATGCCTTCTGAAGCCTGTGAATGCAGCTCTTAGAGGAACAACAATTTCAATCAGTGGCTCAGCTTCTTTCAACTATCAAAATTCAACTCGTCCTTTTTATTAACTGATGAAGTGAGATGTGTGGCTGCTCAAAGCAAACAGAACACAGTCTCCAAAATCAGCATGACTTTTTGGAATGGGAGCATATCTAATTCCTACAAGCAGGAAACAAGTCTGAGAATACAATATCAGTATATAAAAAAAATACCTCTACTGCTATCAAAGGCCTCACTCATGGAACATGCCAAGTACAGTGAAGAGCCAAATGACAGGGTGCAATTCCAGCCTCTTTATCTGCAAGATGTAGGAAGGAGAGGAAATGGATCAAAAAGACCCTGAACCAGACAGCAGCTTCCATTAGAAAAGAGGGCTGAAAAGCTTAAAAACAGCAACAAACAAAACTACATAATTCCAGCTCTAATAAACTCAACTCTAAAAGCCCTGTGTCCTGACAAAGGAAGAGCAAGTAGAGAAAGGCTAATTTCCACATTTAGACAATCATTTTAGTTGTCATTGTGAATGTGTACAAGGATCATAAGGATTCATAAATCACAGAAGGAAGACATATCAGGGTCCAAGCATCAATATTAATGGCATAGTTGTTCAAAAAACAGGATTTCTCCTTGGAAATCTAACCATATTTCCTAATCAAAGATATTTTGTGTAATGTTTTCATAATCCCTTATTAATAGCATGCTAGGGCACACATCAGAGATTTACACCTGCCTATGCAAGTCACTAACAATAATCCAGTATAAGATACTGACAACTGGAGTCAAAGTACAAAGACACAGAAGCGGACACTGACCTGTAGTTAAATAGAATTTGACAAAATAGATTGAAAATTATCTGCACCTTAATTTAGATTAATGCTTTTGTATATTTATGTCACCCAGCAAAGTGCATGAAAATTTCTAATAACTGTCTGGTATACATGTTTAATACTATCAGTTATACTGTTATCAGTGTTAATGTCTCTTCTTTATAAACAAATGCATTTATTGCTTGCTTTGTATTACAAAAAAAATATACCACGTAGATATATTTAAGAATTACATTAGTTACTACACAAGTCAATTCAAATTACTAACACAGTTTAGCGTACGTCAGAAAAAGTGTTCACTTCTAATGCATACTACTGCTGTGCCAAGCTTGTTATAAATAAGCAACAACATTCATTCCACCTACTATACATTAAATGTGCTGTATGGAGTGAATACCAATTAAATGTAAGGCTTCTCATCTCTTTTTTCTAGGCAGCATTTTTCTCTTGTGCACTTTAAACTCTGCAACAGCAGGATAGCTTTCTCCTTTCTCAAAACTTTGATTTTAATTGCTTAGTCTCCCAGCCACAACATCATGCAAAAACTCTTTCCAGGCAGAGAGGTGTTCTGAAACGTAACAGCTGCAGTTACTCTTGGTGTGGTTATTTAGCAGCAAAAATTAACCATTCCATATTAATGAACAGTCTCTCCTATCCTACTGCAAGAAAAATAAAGCCCTTGCTACTGCCATTAAGGAAAGTATCCCAAATAAATTATTAAATTCTTCAAACAAGCAGGAGAAAAAGAGTTATGCATTGGTCCACTATTCACTAGCACCATTGTTCAATGACACTAATTCTAAGGATAGTGGCTTCAATTTGATGGGTGTGAAGAGAGTCATTGATTGATTTGTCCATCATAATGCTCAGAAGGGAAAGATTTGCTAATCAGCTTGAAGCCAATGTGGTTTGACATTTGGCTGAGTCACTAGTTGCAGAAAAAGCTGCACTCCCTCCACCCAGGAAGGACTTCACAATCACTTCCATAAGCCTCTGTCAGAACAGCCAATACTCTGACTGAACAAGGCAGTTAACTTTAGGGCAGACTGTTCACTTCCAGCTTAAGCTAACTATCCCAACAGGCCTTCATGATGTTACTATTTAAAAACCCAGTGCATAGACTCCCACGGCCAATCTCATAGCTGGGTATTAATTGGAAATTATAAATTCAAAGTCCCATCTTTCCTACCTCTGGGCATAGCTCAGCCACACAGAAGAGGCAACACAGACAACTCCATGCTCCAATGCTCAGGAGCTCCCCTTCATATCAGCAAAACCCACCAGATATCAGTTCAGGCAGGTTGAGACCTCTTTGCTCCACAGGAGAGTCAGAAAATAAACTGAGTCAGAATTGAGCCACTGGATAACACTGAATGTGTTCCAGTGTTTACATCTACTTTTACAACTCCTTTGAGAAAACACGTGAAACAGATGCTGAGAACATTTAATAGCTTTCGTCATTAAGCTTAACATGTCTCCTGTCAAAAAATTATTTTCACAGCTCTCAAACTAGCACAGTGACAGAGAAGAGTTAGAAAGTGGACTGAACCCTAAACACTGATTCAGGGAAGGGTTTCCTTTTCTTAAGCCTGAATTCGAAATTCATACATGTTTTGGGGGTTTTTTTATGCTGCATGCCAACAAAATGCTTGACGCTGGAAAGATCAAAGCAGTGCTGGCTTGAAAATTCTGTCACATGAAGAAAGATACTGAACTACTGCCTCTATTTCTCATAGAGGCGGATACGAAGGAGTAACCTTGGTTTGTTGTCTTTCCAGCTCTCTAAATAGCCTTCTCCCTCTCCTAGAAGTTCTCTTTCTTCTTTCGTACAATGTTAAGCCCAGTGGAAGTATTTGGAAGAACTCACGGCAGACGGCAAAGGTCTAATCTGTTATTAATATCAAGGATGGTTGAACACATATGGACAATATAGGAAATCATGAAGGACCATCCCTATAAGACCAAAGTAATAGCTGAGCAAAAGATTTAAGAGGAAACAAGAGCCAAGATGCAGATATCTCCTCCAGTGTCACACAGAGCTTGCATAGAGTACTGAACATTTACACTAATGAAAAGCAGAGATACACAAAGAGAAAAGCAGCACAGTCTGATTAACAAGAAAAGACTCTAATCATCATCAGACTATCAGCATTCTACCAGTTAAACATTACCTTTTTGAGACGAATGCAAATTCATGCATCACAAGAAAATACACTTTAACATTAAGAAAGCTGATAAGAGAAATGTCTTAACTTAAACAAATAGAAAGGACACAAGAAATGATAGTAGGTAACAAATTCAGGACACTGGAGATACAGTTCAGGAATACCGTTCCAATAGTACAAGTATGGTACATTTTAGGCCTTCCATTTTACATGTAATTCTGGCAGCACTTAAACACAAAAGCAAACCGACAGAAAACACAAACCTCATTGATTTTCTTGCAAAACCATCTATAGTTACTTTAAATCATTCCCATGCCCCCAATAATGAATACTGCAATTCATCAAAACTGTGAGAAGACTGTTCACAGGACAATAACACAGAATTTTTTTTAAAATCAGACACATAGCCAAGCTATGAGTACAGAAAAAGACCCCATATCTCTCTCATCACTGTATAAACACTTTTCTGACTATGTTACAGTGTGGCAGCAGTCCTAAGAGATCCATCCAATACCGAATTGTAATCAAAAAGAAAAAGTGAATGTGTGGGCCTGCATTAATCCCTCTCTTTGTTATATACTGATGCTATTAATTTACAATTAGTTCTTAGATTAGAAACTTGAGATTTTATTTCATAAATACAACTGGGAATTAGAAGAAACTGCAGATGGAATTAATTGGATTTGGAAGAGAAAAAGGAGGATTCTGTCTAACTTGACAGCTCAAAGCAGTTCTATCATCTCAGTGTTTTCCATTATAATCACTGCTATTACATTATGCACATCTGGTCAAGCCAAGCCACAGTAAGAGAACACAGGGTAGCTAGGACCCATGATCTGGCTAAAGGTTAGTCCTTTATAGTCAGAGTGTACTTCACCATAGCTACTCTTGAGGTTGACCAGAAAATCCTGTTCATCTACTCTCTCCACACAGTATCTCCTAATGTGAAAAAAATTCAGCAAGAACCAGAAGCAGTATGGTAGTTCAAAACCTGGTCACCAGGCGGTAGGGTGTCCTACACATGCATTCAAAAAAAAGAGAAGTTACTCACTGCTAACACAGCACATGCTTTCTGCAAGCAGGAAACAATTGAGAGGCACATTGAAATGAATAGCCAAAAAGGAGGGCCAAAAAGATCACAGTGAGATCCGATAGCTTTTATTTGATATTGCTTTGACGTGAGCATCATCATGTCAACTGAAGTTATCTGGACCACTATCCCACTTGAATTTGGGGCAGGAACTACAAGCCACATACTCATCTCAGCTGAAATTACAAATAATTTAAATAGGCCAAAAGTTTAATGTCTTAATCAGCTTAGGACAATGCAAGAACCTAACACCACATTACCATCAAAAGATGGGATGTATCACCACCTCTGCCCCACCACCCTGCTGTGTAATCTCCATGTCCCTCTAGTTTCAGCACTGCCAATTGCATGGCCCCATGAGCACCAGTACTAATCCCAAAAAGTGTGAAAGAGTGACAAAAGCAGCAGAAGAGAGGGCAGAACTGAGGCTTTCAATAGCAGTGTTGTCTGAGCTCACCTTAAACTGATCACAAAGCAATGCCCAAACTAATGCCAGGACTACAATCTGTTTGTTCAATGATTCCAGAACAAACAATGTACAGCTGAAAATTCTGCCTTCATATAGTAAAAACTTTTAAAACACATGTATACATATCAATTTTTATAAACATTGAAAAACAAGACAGTTTATCCCTAAATAGTCTAAAGATATAGATACTGTTGGGGAACTACTGTGAACAGATGCTTGTGGTCTGTGGTGTTGGACAGACACAAATGCTGGTGTTGTATGGATAGTCCATTATTATAGCTCCATTTCCTTGCAATTACATCAGGAAAAATGGATTTTTTACAGTTAAACAGTAAGAGATTTAGTTATTACCCTTTTAAACAAGAGGTAAGGTAAAGCAGAATGCTGCTAGAACAGAGTTTGCTAAAATGGAGTTGTCCTCCCTTTCTCAAATATAAATAATAGGAAACTCAGTCCCCAGAAAATGCTTGTCTTCTGAGAACAGTGAAATAAAGGAAGAGCCAGTGAAGACAGCAAAATAGGATTTCAAAATTTCTGAGATTGTAATAGAGACAAAAATGGCTACTTGTGACTATGAAAAAAGTGCAATTTGATTACTACAAAAAGAATATTTTTAAAATGATATTTAAAAGCTTCACACAATTTAGCCATCTTTTATGACCTTGTAAAAGAATTATAACCATAGTTGCTACAAAAAAGTCATATAAAAGTGTTTTATTAGTTACTTCTATGAAATAAGAAATCAGTAGTATTACTCAAGATCTGCAATGTCAAACTCATTCAGATATTGCATAAAAATACAACAATTATTCCATAATTATGTGCTTACAAGTAAAAAAAAAAATAAAAATCAGTAAGTAAATTGTACCCTCTCTCTGCTTTTAAAACAGAAAAAAATCTGTTAAGATTACAGCTTGTGTGTCGTATGAGTAATGTTAC
The DNA here is from genome assembly GCA_013399855.1 of Oxyruncus cristatus. Taxonomy (NCBI): domain Eukaryota; kingdom Metazoa; phylum Chordata; class Aves; order Passeriformes; family Cotingidae; genus Oxyruncus; species Oxyruncus cristatus. Next base: position 6,938,133 of record VXAY01012530.1, read on the forward strand.
TTTCATTCCCAATCAACTTCCTTCACCAAAACTGAAGGCTGCAAAAATTGCTTTTTCATTTCAATGAGCCATTTTTTTAAATACAATTTCTGAGGAAACTGCATTTAAATATTTTTATTTTAAGTAACACTACCTCACCTTCTCAGATCCGTAATTTTCTTTGACATAAAGCATTATTAGACACCATCTTGCCTTAATTGCTGCATCACTAAGTGATCTGGAGAGGTCTGATTTAATCTTTCTCTCCTCAGAGATACCTAACTTTTCATGAAGTATTTCAATATTCATTGAGTCAGAGATCAACACAGTCAGAATGAATCAATACTGTCATGCTTTAGACTTTTACCTGGGAGGTAGGAAAAAAACAAAACCCAAAAAAACACACAGTGATTAAATATGAGAGCATGGCATCCCACACCCTCCCTTATTAGTACCTAGAGCTCACAAATAGTAATATATGGTAGCTCAGCTTGCTTTGAAACAGAACCCTGGTTTTCAAAATCCTTCTGGTCGGGAATGGAAATTGCCGGGAGCATAAGAAAGGAGCATCACAGCAACTCTGTTCAGTATCTGGCTTCCACAACTATTTTCATTCACTGACAGATAAAACTTGCAGATGTATTTCCTGGGGGTGAAGTAAGGGTGGATCTTTATTAGAAATTGCATCAAATCTTTTTTTTTTATTTAAAATTCTATGGGTGTATCTGCACAGGGAAAATTGCGAACGCTGAGCCAAACTGACTTCAAGTGTGAGTTCAAAACGCATTAGTTAAAACATATTAAACCCCCATGTGGACGTTTTCATTCATAAGTAAAGTGGCCTAGTTTAATCTGATTTAATTATTATGTTACAAATTCACCCCCCTGTTAATTAACCTTCACTTTTCTGAGCATGCCCATACAGTCACTCCACAAAGGGCTGTGAAACCCTTGCCTGTGAGCTGCTCCCCCGGGACAGGCCCTGGGGTTTGTGCAAGCCAGAACCAGGATGAGGGGATAGAATTGTGCCTGCATTTGGAGCTCACGCCTGACAACAGGGGAACTGGAAGTAGGAGGGAATTAGGAGAGTTTCCAACTCAATGTGCAAGTCTTAACAAGCCTGGGCAAGACTCACAGGAACAAATCTGCTGTAGAATAACTGGTGTGATGTAGTGTCACATACAGGAGCAATTGTTAAGAATATGGAAAGCTGTATTACCTGAATGCTCAAGAAGACTAATCTAAACAAGTATTGCTTTTATCTTACTCATTTCTTACACAAGATTCCAATTCACCATGCTCTTTTCTGTTAAGTTTTTTCTTATTTCCATTTGCATGTGTGCAGGATCAGGGAATTAAATTCAGGACCCATAACCAAATAAAGAATAAAACTGCAAATAACACTGGAATGTAAAAGCTAGTTCAAAGCCCCAGTAATCCTATTTTCTAGTCCTAGATTTTTAAATGCACTGGTACTACTCATACCAAGTTCATACTGAGTAGACAAAAGGGTACTGAGACAACACGCCCACAAAAACTATTTCATTTATTATTTACTTATTCCTTTACAGCAGCATCTGTAGTACTCATAACTTTAGTGTCTAAGGTAAAAAATTATTGCAGTGTAAAGACAAGTGAGCTAAACTGGAATCCTTTCCCACATGTTAAGATGTTTGGTGGTAAAACCAGGATCTTTTTGTCCCCTCTTTGCTCAACTGCAAACAGCTCCTCTCTGCAGTGACACTAATTCACTGCTCTGATGGTTGTCCTATGGCCTCTGTGAAAGAATTGGTAGTTTCTGTTCCTACTGGGCAGGTATCCAAGCTGTAAAGCTACTGTTCACTTGTCACTAATTGATACCCTTGGTAGTCCATTAAGGAAACTATGGAATGAATAAGCACCTCTCACTGGTAAAAATATGCTCAGGATATGGTAAAAAGATTGTGGCGCACTGGCAAGAGAGCATGAGAAAGGCTTCGCTGCTACTCATGCTCCATCCATTCAGAAGATAAATAGAGGGCTTCATTCTTCAGATCTGTCACTTTGGCATCTTTCATAGCAATAAATTAGCATTTAAGAAAAAGCTACAGGAAAATGAATTCTTCTTGCCGGTGACAAAACCCAATTCTCACACATAAACATAACAAAGGACAATCACTTCATAAAATATTCTCTGGAAAATAATGTATTATTCATACACTGAATCATGCAAAATTTCTCTGACCTTTTGTGCTTGGCTTTTTCTGGATGTCATCAACTGTTTTATAACTTTCTTGGATTTTTCATTCTTTCAAACTCATCCAAATTAAGAAGTGATTTGATCCTGTATTTTAAATCATCACAAAACTATTCTACTAGAAGTCTGAGAAGGAAGCAACACTTAGCGTTCTCCAGTCTCTCCCAGTGTCTATTCATGCAAGATTCGCTAATTGTTACACAATCCTCCAGTTTCATTTCTGGCTTCTTTTGCATAATGTGTTGTTAAATTACATTAACTTAATGAATAAGCATTTCAGTAGAGATACTTAATTTCCTTTGTAACCGATTCAAACAAGAAAGACATCATTCTAATTTACAGCATCTCCAATCTCAAAAATTAATGCTCAGTGCTAAACAGCTGGAAACAGTAATACTGAAACTGTGCCAAACACACAGAAACAACTCAAGCATTTAAACTGCAGCCATTACATTTGATACCGTGATGGCACATTCCTAATAGGCAATCATGATATCTCACCACTGCTGTCACTGAATACTCACACTGGCCAGGATTTGCCCTAAAAGCAACATGCACAGTTTCCATCAGTTTTGTACACGATTTTTGTTAAATGTATAATGATAGAATTTTGCATCTTCTTCCAAGAGAAAATGCAGCAGCAGTCTGGCCCATACATCCAGTCACTATGCCAAGCCTGTAACATTATCTCATGCCTGTGAAACCTTGTACTCCTCCGACATTTGAAAATGAGAGTAACTGGAAAATGGTCAAATGCAGCTCAGTGAAATCACACCCTTGCAATTTCTTATTGATACTCCCAGCCAGCATCAAGCCATGAATTGTAACAGTCACCATAAATCAAAACCATGCAGAAAGCAATGCTTAATACAAGTTTTCCAACAATACAGCTGATTACAATTACACACAGAATAATTTCTAAAGATTCACAGAAATAAGTTCTGAGTGTGACAGAGAAAAAGTTGTGAGAGTTCAAAGTCATAAGCATTCAAAGTGAATCTAAAAAAAGAAAGACGTCATCTATTTTTACAGGGGAAAAAAATGAAACAAAAGGAGCTCAGTTTTCATTTCAATAAGAGTGGCTTAGAAACTTTTACAAATGCTCTGCCCCTGCTGAAATAATACATCCTATTGTCCCAACTGCTGAGCACCCAGCAGTAAGCAACACCCAGCAGGAGCAACAACTTTTCAGCTTTTCTCATAGCAGGTCAGCTATAGACATACAAATATTTTCTAAACTTTTACCATTCAAGGCAGCTCAGCAATTGCCAAGGCTTTCCAAGAACTTCCACTGCATATACACAGTATATCTAACCTTACAATGCAAACATCACATTCAAAAATGGAGTTAACTGTTCCCTACTCTGCACTTCTTTGCTTTGTCTTCTCCGCAGGCTGTGGTAGCCTTAATCTAGGACACTAGAGGGAAAAAAGAAAAGACTATTGCAGGTTTAAAGTCAACTCAAAATCATTTTCAGAATGAGAACACTAAAAATCAATTGTAGAATTTCCCAACACTGAAGATAGACTTGCGCTTGTTACCACAATTGATACAGAAAAAACTAGTTTCTACTATCTTTAAAACAGCTGATGTTACCTTGGAGTACAATACCAAACTGCAAAACACAAGACTTTGAATGTCTTGCCTTATTTGAGTCAGTGCTGGAAAATTCTGATTAGCTAGTGGGAATTCCCCTCTGGGTGTGTACTTTCTTCCATTTATTATAAAGATCAATAAACAGGCCCTACATTTTACAGAGTCTTACATGCCAAATGAATTCTGCAGGACTTTATCTTACTACATCTTTTTTCCACCGTTCCACAGTTATCTTTTGGTAGCAATACTGGCACAGTATTTCAATTATTCTTCCTAGATGGACAGCTCCATCAGTCACAGAAATTATGCAAATCTACATGTACTTGTACAGTGACATCTAAAACTACACCTCAGCCCCTGTTTGAGCATGACATGATGAAGGAACAGATCAGGCATACCCTGTGTAGGACTGTGAATATAATACTACTACAGCATGTGGGAGGCAAACTATTTCACTGCAAGGAAAATCTGACAGTGGAAATTTCCATTCCTTGCATATTTTAAAGGTAAACTTGGATCTTATATGCATGAAAAGTATTCAAAACTGGAAAACAAATTCAGTCTGTGTACGTTTACCAAAAGAAAATAAAGTCAACACTTTGATTTTGCCTTAGGAATTAGTGAAACAGTTCCTAACTCTTCAATGTACACGTTTTACAGTCAAAACACACATAGAATACTGTGTGTTCGGCAAAAATGTGTACATCAACACAGCTTACTGCGGATGAAAACAACCATTCTCACACATGTTGCAGCCTGACTCCATTTCTGCCGCATTTTTCACCTGTTCTTTTTCCCTATATTTGAAAGTCATCTCTACTTTATTCTGTATTAACCTCTAATACATCTTGCTTCTGCATGTTTTAATGCGTACAGGGAATGTGTGGATGACCCTTCCTGTTTTTATCAGCTCCAGCAGCTTCCACATGTTGACTTTTGTGGTCCCCCTCAGGCTTTATTCTAGCCTTTCCCCAGAATCTCTCTTACTAGTCTCTCCAAATGCCAAACAGATGTTTTATTTTTCAGAAGAAATTACTGTTTGAAATAAACACAAGTATTCAACCTTATGATCAACTGCTTATAATCTCTTGTCCATATCCAGTGAGAACCATTCAAACTGAAGTTGCTGTGAAGTTATTCCTAGCTTGACACAGTCTGGGAAGTCAAATACTACTTCATACAGCAACCACGGACATTTCAGAGTTCAATAATAGTTATTGCACTTTATGTGATTAAGGAAAATTCAGCTTGCAAATCTTGAGGGAGGGGACTGGATGAGAACATACTGCTTGCTGCTATTAGCAGCAAGGTGAATGGAAAATTCTATTTATTAAAAAAAATCTAAACAAAAAAACCAGCTTAAAATCAACAGACTTTCATTGCAAGGTGCATAATGCAGAAGTCATTATATTAGATGAAGAAAATGCTAATGAAATACTGAAAAAAAAGAATCTGTCAAATGCTAAAATAAAATCTCAAAATGTACTAAATTTGCTAAATCCTTGTCACCATCTTCTCTTTATAGAACACCCACAGCATGCCAGTACTTTGCAAGAAAAGCTCAATCCTTGATACAGTTGTTTATAATCTATATAGACGACACAAGAAGAAGCAGTAATGAAGGTCAAAGCAGTTAGACTAAAGAGGGATGTTGTATTCGCACAAGGTTAGGAGTGAGTTTTTGCTTATTTTTTGTATTTTCTGAGTCATTTTACATCTTAGAGTAAGCCTTAATGAAGATGTAACAGAAAAGCCAGGATTTAAAGGTCCCTTTGAATGCTTGTTCACAAAGGAGGGATTTTAAATGAGAATGAAATCAAGACCTGAAAGACAAGGGTGGAATTGGAGGGAATGAAAACCGAATTAATAGTTACACACTATCCAGTAGGTACAGTCAAAACCAGAGACAAAATAGGGCAGTTCCTGGTCACATTTAGAAAGGCTGAAGAGAGGCAAGAGATGGACATAGGTACTTCAAGTAAATAAAAGGTACAAACAAACCATCAAAGCCAAGGTAACAGTTTCAAAACACTACTGGACATGCAACGAATGAAATGCAGTAGAAAATTGTATCAAGTTGAGGGAGAAAGAAGAGGTATGAAAGTTACACACCGCAGTTTTGCTTATGGAGGACAGAAGACGAAGCCAGTGGCCCTCAAGGAAGTGGAGAGGTACAAGAGCCCGGGGGAAAGAGGTGGACACATTTTGCTGTGCTTACATTTTGTTGGCAAAATGCCATTGGAAAAGACTAAGGTAAGGAGGCAAGCTCATCCATTAAACCCTTATGCACATCTAGCACATACAGTGCCAAAACAAGATGGGGTTACCCAGGGATGAGTTACCAAGTTAGACAAGGAAAGACCTGATAGAATTCTCTTTTCAAAAATTGTATATTGAACACCATGTAAAGCACTAGAAGATGCCATAAATGCTGGCAAAACCCAAGCCCAAACCTGGGGGGGGGGCAGGGAGGGTAGAGAAAGGAAAAAAAAA
>VXAY01012530.1:6944471-6955461 GCA_013399855.1 Oxyruncus cristatus
GTTGGGGGGGGGAGAAAAAAATAAACAACATTGTGAAGTCTGAAGAAGAAAAGCATTTTCCATGTGTGAGACTAATGATTCTGATGTCATCAAAAATACCCAGGTACAAGTGTAAAAGGTCTCTTATTATGTAGCCAGGTAAAAACTGTTGTTACCAAGTCTGAAGTGCAATTTCCAGGGATAAAGGAGACCGAAGAAGAGACTGTCTAACAGGGAATTTGCAATAATGTCAAGGATGAGAGTAGGTAGCATTTGCAAGCAGCACAGAAGCACAAGGGAGAAGGAAAAGGCAATTGCAGCTGCTACGGAAACTGGAAAGAAAAAGGCAACATTGCCAACTCTCTGTTTCATCAAACCAACAAAATTCTGATAATAAACAAAACTCTTAACTTGTCTGTGCCTATACAGAAAAGGGCAGAAAGCACTTCTAGTGATACAAAATAATTCACTGCTGTCTTAAGGAGAAATAACTCTCTTTGAATTTAAGAGCATAGAAATTCATACAGAACTTGCTCATTTTTTCTAATTCTCTCCTAATATGCCATTCTATTTAGAACAATATTCTGTATAGTTACTGCACAATTGTATTTAACTGTTTCTGAATACATTCTGAAAAGAAGTGAATGAAAGAAAAACAATACAGAAATTTCATCGTAATTGTTGTACCATCTTATTTCAAAATCATTTCACTTTGGTAAGATTTTATTCCAAACTTTCACCCCGAAGATGAAGACCTCCCTCCTCTAGCAGTTTCTGAATATCTGCTGATCTCTCTAATCACATCCCCTCTTGCATCCTGCAGTTTTCTTTCTCCAATTTTACTCCCTTCTTTTATTTTTTCCTTGGATCCTTGCTCGCTCAGAGCCTTGACACCCTTCCTTTATTTCTCATTCCTCCTCCGCAGTTTCTTTGCTTTCATTCTGCCTGCTGCCCTCTTTTCCAGCTATCTTGTACACTGTAAGAAATATTTAAATAGAAGATCTCACTTTGAAAACTCGTCTCCCCTGGCAGCCTCCACGGGCTGGGGCGGCCGCTGGCGCTGAGGCGCGCGTTGCTAAGCAGCTCTTTAGCACCCTGTTCGAGGGACCGGGGCTCAGCCCCGCTCCACTCTGCTGCTGCAGTGCCCTGGTTTGCAGGCAGCGAGGGGCCTGCACAGCTCCGTCACAGGAAGATCAAAGTCCTGCTCATTCCTGGAGGTGCGTGGGAGGACAGAGGCAAGAGTATATTGGGGTTTTTTAAATAAAAATGTAAATAAGCTTTCCAAATAATGCGCCTTGCCCCTTCCGTAGTATTCCCACCTCCAGAGGACGAGCGATGTTTTCCAGCTAAAGAACTTCCAGAGAATTTTTTTGGACAACATCAGAGAGAAATATCTTTAAAACCAAAAGCAACAACCTCTCATAACCAGCTAAGCAAATCAGGCAGCCTCTCTGCTGTTTTCCAGCTGCATCTGACCTTTTTGTGTGTTCAAGCCCACAGCATGGGGAGGCCCTGTATATTTTGGACACTGGGCACAGTGTTGATGCTGTGCCTGCTGGGTAAAGTGACATAATCACAGCCAGCCTAAGTATGCTCACAATTGCTGAGCGTGCACAGGTAAACAGGAGGGAATGGTCCCTCTGCAGGATCTCCACTGTGCTAGGATCAGGTGTTGTTACTATCATTATCCGGTCCTCTCGGAGTTCTTCTCAAATCTCAAGTGTGACTGGATACCTGGATATTAAGACATATATAGTATAAGAGCCATACCCCAGGTCCTGTGCCTGACTGTAGATGGCTTGTCATACTAATAACCACAAATACCACATAAAACCTGGTATCAACCCCAGATTAGCAGACACACATTTTGGAAAAGAGATAAGAGGATGAACACAGAGATGGCAGTGTCTTCTCACTGAATGGCACATACTACTCCCTCACTTCATCTCCCTAGTTCAGATCATATTCAGTGGCTCAGGTGTCATTTTTTTCCTTTGGATTCAGATGGGTGAGATGGGAATATTCAAGTCCTGAGATGGACAACCAGAAACTACTGGACTGGGAAGTGATCATGGCAGTCAAGGTCCACACCTCAGGATTACAAGCAGGTCAGCCCCTCAGAGTAAATGACAATTATGGATGGAGCTTGAATAGCCATTTTGGCACTCTCTGCACTCCAAATCACCAGAATATACACCACAGAGAATCACTGCTCTTAATTCTTTAAATAAAAGAGAAAGGACAAGTACCTAATGCCTATTTCAAGTACAAATCTACAGTAAAAGAGATGAAGCCAGAAATGAAAGCCTGATATCTATGTTTATGTTTTTCCCCAAGACCAGCTAATCAGTCAGGTGATGGCAAACCACAAAGATGGAGAAGCGGAGACATTCTCCTCTTTAACAGAAGAGGAAGCAACATTTTAAAATATACCAAAGATATTTCTAGTGGAGAAAATTCAAACAGAATTACGATGAGAAAGTTTTCATGACAGTTGCAGGAGTTCATGGAATTTAATGCAGATTTGCTAAGAGAAGTCTGGTTGACAAAAAATCATCTTTTCTTGATTTCTGTATACAGTAATCAGCAAGATATGGGATCGATCTATCTACCACATAAGGAAGATTATCAAATAATGTGCGCACATCTTTTTCTGTGTATTAGGCAAAAGAGAGTAAGGAGGAAAAGATGTTTAATACACATGCATTATATGTTATCACATTAACATTTAATACATATATGTGTATGTAAACTGATCTACACAGTGAATCCAGAAGGAGCTTAAATTACTTCAAATTTTTTCATACTCTTACAAACCTAAGAGCAGTCTTGAATGCTTTCCTGATCACCCTAAACTGCTCGTCACATGACAGAGACAAGCTGAGCAAGTTACAAGACTGGAATAGAGGGTGAACTGCACATTGAAGGTATTATAACTGCTGTTACATTTGCAGTTATGAAAGCTTAAAGAATTAAAAAATATTTTCTCACTTTGTTTCCCAAATTTTCATGCATACTTTGCTGAATAGGGGTACGCAGGAATAAAGACAGAGCTCTTTTCCTCAGAAGCAGAGACTCTGCTGAAAGCATCTTGACATTTCATCTTATCCAGACAGTCTGATCCCTAATTACTCAGTATATGAGTGAATTGCAATTCTCATCAGAAGGCTGCTACTGCAACATTTAATCCTCCCAGCGTTTTGGGCTGTTTCTCACTCATGATTGGAGGGGTTAACAGTTTTCAATACTAAACAGGAAGTTGATACAGTGCCAAACACATCCTTTAATTTCAGGTGCTTCCATTGCATCGTTTACAAATTCCACAATTTTGCAATAAAACTGTCCTCAAAATGTTCCAATTGTTCTTCAATGACTGTACATTTTAAACAGAAGACACAGGTGCCTAATAACTGAAGCAATATTTCACGCTATCTTGAAATAAAGCTGTATGCATTTGAGTATACCCTTTATTTACTTTTCTTATATGTAGTAATAGTCCACCATATCATTTCAAAACACATTTATAATAAAAAATAGAATACAAATTAGTTCTTATGTCGGCTTCTTCTTATGTAGGATAGCAAACGCTCACCTCATTCAACAGATTAAAAAAGCACTTAGGCCTAAAGAAACAAAGTAATTGTCCCATGAACCAACAGAAGCAAGAAAACCTGCATGCAGAAATTAGGTCTCCTCAGATCCTGGCAGTTGTCTACCCACTGGACAGGAGCACCACCTTGGACAGCCATGGCTCTTCCTAATGCACTCTGATGCTACCATGACCACAGCCTGCTACCACACTGGCATCACCCATCAGAGAGGATTGCAACTTCTGGTATCAGTTCCATTACCACATCAAATTAACGTGACAAAAAAATTCACGTCTGACAGCTACTAGAGACAGTAAACAACTTGTTCTTGTTTGGAGATGCCTGTTTCAGACACCTTAGGTGTATTCCACTTTTTAGATAATTTCTCAGAAGTTTTTGGAGTCACATTTCCCATTAGTTCATTTTTGTCTATACAGCAATCAGGAAGAGAGCCTCTGGAAGTGACAAAAGACAGTGACAAAAATGCAAGTCAGCAGTATAATCCTGTTGTTAAATGTAAATGTCACTCTGAAAAATGGCAAACAAGGAGGAATCTGTGCAAAGCATAAGGAACAGTAAGAATTTCTGAAAGTACTAAAAAGGACTAGAGGAATTTTGCGTTTTGCATTCCGAAAAGACGAAGTCTGAGGTGAGCTATGTTCCAATGTATACACAGTGTATATATACAGTGTTCCAATGTATAACACATTAGAAAAAAAAAACAGAGGTAGTGATTTTCCACATCCACTAAGAACGAAGAAAAATAATTAAGAAAAGGGAGCAAAAAAAATAAGAATTTCAGAAAATCTATGAACTATAAGGACTCCAAGAAAACAAAATTTTAAAAACAGCTTAGAAAAACATATTCAGCATAATTTAGATAAACACTATCCTACTGCAGTGCAAGATGGGCTAAAATGATATAAAGTTGGTTTCCACTCCTTAGCTCTCCCATGGTTGCTACACTAAGACAAAGGCATGCATAAGCTGTATTTTTATAAAAAGACACGCAGAACAATGAGAATAATTACATAGATTTGTCATTTAATTTTTATGAGTGTCTTCATAAATATTAATATCATTTCCACTTAAGGTAGATGAAATGACACTTCTCTACCTCTAGATATTATTACCGTATTTCCTTATCAGTGTGTGCTGAGTACAGCTTCCTATCACAGACCTGCATTGGATAGACTCATGGTCACTCATGCCAAAGAACTGAGGTAGCCTCTGAGACACAGGTACATCACTTCTTTTTGTGCTAATTATTACAGTAATTTCTGTCTTACCTAGACTATTCCTATGAGCCAGCTAAAACAAGGACAAGTCTTTGGCCTCTCTTCCTTTGTAAGAAGTAACATAAAGATGCTTGAAAAACAGTAATCCCAATTTCCACAGAATGTCACTTATCCAGCTCACCCATAACCTTCCAACTCTCACCCCCTGGGTTTTTTGCCCCACTGCCATTTAGAGCCCCTCCAGCAGTGCAGAGGGCTTGCTCATTTTTATCATTACCTAAGGGAACGCCCATACACAAAGGATAGCATGTATTTTTAGACAGACAGGGTCTCATCATCAGTAAGGAAACTTGGGGTTAGGGAGGTGCTGTCTTCTGGTTTACATATTAGTATATCAATTAACACAACAAAAATTAACACTCAGTACTAGTCAGACCAATATGACATTCAATGTCTAACCAGAGTCACAATTTCTTCCACATATTTTATTTACAAAATATTAATATGGGGTTGATATATTTTCACCAGACATCCTTGCTGGTTAATCAATATTCAAAGTAAACAAACTTGAATGTCAAAAAATTATAATTTCTTATTATATATAAATTGTTCTATGAAAAAAGAAAATGCTAATTTATGAAGTATACATCTCACATAAGGTATTATAAAGGCTGAACAAGAAGCATATTCATAGCTTCTCTTTCACTTTACAGATAATGTCAGAATAATATTTATGAGATTATGGGTACACTTATAACCTGGCCAGAAATTTAATATTAAATGTCTATCTCATGGAAAATATAGCTCCGCAAAAGGAATCCCTGAAAAAAGAGCAATTGAAAATAAATCAAATAGTATTTTTTCCTATTAGTTAAATTATATAACAGCTTAAATAGTAAATTCTTAAGAAACAAGTATTAAATAAAGAATTTTATCCTCTTCCAAACAAAGAAAATTCTGTGGGTTCTCTCACTGTGACAGATTATAGGTTACTGTGCTCTCCAGCCTTGAGGTTTTTTCAGAAGTTTGTTAATCACCTGGTGAATGACAACAAAAATAGTCACAGACAACAGCCATGCATGGGCCAACTGTTACCTTCTCTGAAAAATCTGGATCCAGGTTATTAGTTAGACAGATCATTAACGACAACCACCAAACTGAAACAAAAGGAACATTCTGTAATAGTGTTTCTTTCTTAGTAAGTGTGTCTTTCTTGGTAAGATACTGTATTCATATTGCAGATGAGTTGTACAGATGTAGGAGGAAATCTAAAGAGAATGCAGAAGGACCTGCACTTATAAAATATTAATAAAGGTTTTTTCCTATCTCAAAATAGTCATTGTTCCCCTTTGTTAATCTAACAGGTGGTTTGATTATCTACATGTAAAATCATGTAGATAATAGCTATTTCCTTCTTGCTTTCTCAAAAGTTGTAGGGGCACATCATCCAGCAGGCCCAGGCAAATGCCTCAAAGGAGCAGCAATAAGCAGCCTCCATGTTTTAACACAGCTGGGAATGGAACACTTCAAAAAGCAGAACAAAGTGGTACTCCCTTGATGGAAACAGCATTACCAACTGAGTGATTACGTTGTCAGAAAGGCAGCGTGATGTTTTGCTGGGGGCAGAAGTTCATCTGGATAAAACAGGGAGAATCCTGGCCCTTGCATAGGCAGAGCATCAAAAAACATGGTTCCCTTTTCTCTCTACTGTAAATCCAGCCACTGTAAGGCTTCAGCCACCACTTCATACCACGAGATGTGTGGTCAGAGGCACACGCTGGTGGTGGAGTCCTGACTAAGGAGCGATGTTAATGCCAACTACCACCTCCACAGAGCCTGGTAAATAAAAAAGTCTCATGACTAACCAACAGACTGTTCTGAAAGTACTGCTTTCATTGCCTATAGAACTATCACCAACGTCAGCATAGTGTTTCCTTGAACTTACAAATTAACAGAAAAAGCACATTTTAATAGTATTCATTTAATAGTATTTGTATATGTGAAAAAGTTAAGGACAGATCTTTAGTACATAAATTTAATAATTACTAAGTATACAGTTTCATGCACATAGATCTTTTGTCCAAGAATTTATACATCTTCGTTTATATGTAAATAAAGATTTAATAAAAGACAGACAAAGAAGAAAAGATGTAAGGCCTTCAGTCTTTCCTCTGAGGGCAGTTTCTCATGCCCTTTGATCATCTTTGTGGTCCTGTTTATGGACCTTCTCCAGTCTGTCCATATCTTTCTTGAATTGTGGGGATTGACCCTGAACACAGTTCTCCAGGTGCAGCCTGGAGATGAAGAAGGAGAGATCACCAAAAACAGAAGAATAAGTATTTTTCTTCTTAAACTGTGAGATAAGTGCTTTGAGATACAAAATGTTTGATTTTTTTTTCCCCCTAGGCTTTTTTTGTTTTGTTTTTACATTAATGATGCAGGTTTGAGTAACACAAGAACCTGAAGGCAATGGTGCAGGGACAATGTGTGCAGTGAGGTGACAGGCAGAGCTCAAAAACAGGCATAAAAATGGAATAATTGAAATCTTTCCCCTCCCACAAGCTTGCTGGTATGCCAAGGAAATACCAAACGACTGAAAACCTGACATGGTACAAGCTCCAGAAAATTCTGACAGCTGTGTGGGGATGGCCATTGTAAACTGGCTCTCTCACAGAATATTCACTTCATGAAAGGTAAGCCTCTGTGTCCAAGTCAATTCATAAAGACCAGGTTTACACAATCAGTGACGAATAAAGTCTGTTTCATCTACCATAAAATTAGTCAGATGAACTGAAATCGTAAAGCTTTTATTTATTTCTCCACCAACTACAAAAACAGGACTTGAACAATGATTTCAGCTTACGTATGTCGGTGTGGGATATGTCGAAGGTAGGCAAGATGAACGCCACCCACAGTTTTTCAGTCAAGGGATACGGCTGTAGTGAAACAACCATAAAAGGTCAAAAGCATTCAAAGGTAGAAAGGGAAACATTCAACGGAACTGAGCCATGAGGTGAATGGCACTTTTAAAATAATTGAGTTGAAGAAACTTTTTATGCTCTAAAACATATAGAACAAGAGACTAAATTCAGGCCTCATCATACAAGACATTTAGTTTGGTTTATTTATAAATTTGTTAAATTCATTTGCATTTTTTCATGGGGCTGGGTCTATGATTAAAGTAGGCTCCAGGATTTTAATAACACTCCATCTGTGTCTCAGAGGTGCTTGCTTAATTTTTGCTTCCATAGGTATTTTAAACAATAAGCATGCTAGCATTAAAAATTTCTCAGTTTCTAAATTCTTCTGCAATAAATTGCAGCAGAGGTAAACAGAAATCTTAGCCCTGTTTGCAAAGAAATAAAAGACCTTAAAGATTTTAGGAAACCTTAAAATACAGTAATTGCAAGTACTTGAAGACATGCAACACTCAACAGCCAACACTTCTCTGGATACTTCCTTTAGCTGTCAAAAAAAGATGTTTTACAAGTCTCATGATGCTTAATCTCTAACACAGTTCTCTCTCCTGGGAATGTAAGTGTAACACCATGTAAAAATGAACCATGAGCCTCTCTCTCTCTCTCTCACTCTTACAGATTGTTCTTGATACATTCCTGATATCAATGCAAGTCTGAGAAAATAACTGCGTCGGAATTGCAGTCCTGTGGAAGTTACTTGCTAAAACTCAGGATTTCAGATTCACCTACAAATTCTAAAACAGCATTATCCGAAACTACCACCAAACCCTATACAATGGTGTGAGTCAGGTGTCAATGACACTCACTGTAAGACACATGGTGAGAACAGAGGTTATTACAAGTGTACAGCTGGAATACACACCCACATGGTGTACTTGCTTTCCTTTCGACACCTTTAATTATAAGGATATTGTAGATAGATTATCATAAATCAACAAATCTGTTTTCCACAGCGTGTTACTAAGCAACTGTAACCAAGACCTTGTATAAATGGGATTAAAATTCCAAGGTAACAGTACTCAAATACAACCTCACATTGAATAGCCAAAGAGAGTAGAATGTGTTCATATTAAAGCAAGAATGACTACTTAGTTTTATGGTTGATGAAATAGTTTAGATACATAGAAAACATAAATCTCTTTTTATCAGTTGTGAGTATTTCCACCATACAATGAACCCTGCAGAGAACTAACAATCATGGTATATTTTTCAGATAAAATAACTAGAAGTTTTTTCAAATTAGTCTAGTTGTTCATTATATGCATTTCATTCTGCCCTTTAATGGTACCCAAATTATACAAAAATTGACACTACTTTAAATAACCTATTAATAGTCATTATTAAAACTTTTAAGAGAAGATATTATACTCACATATACAGTGTGAAAGAATACTGTAATACAATGGTTAATTTTTTTTGTTGAACTTTCAATATAAAGAAGTTTTTTTCCAGTCATAAATACACAAGTATAAGTACCTTTCTAATAACTGGCAGCACTTGGCATGCATGTCCCCATCACTCCATCACTCAGACGTTCTGTGGGCTTATCAAGTAATGTGAGGAAATTCCCAATTCATACAGACTAGACCAGAATACCTCGAAGCAAAAGAGACTGCCATAAGCACATGAAATTTTTCTGCCTCTGTCAGTCCTGCCTTCCCATAGAGTTTCAGAGTTCAAGTTACCAGACCTCATATCAAATGTGACTAAGTATTTCAAAATGCAACCTAAATTTAAACACAGAATCGCAGAATGGTTTGGGTTGGAAGGTACTTTAAAGATCATCTGGTTGCAACTCCCACCTGCCATGGACGCCACCCATCAGGTTGCTTAGGGCCCCATCCAACCTGGCCTTCAACACTTCCAGGGAGCGGACATCCACAACTTCTTTGGATAACCGTTCCAGTGCCTCACCACCAGGAGCAATGAATTTCTTCCTAATATCTAATCAAAATCTCTCATCTTTTAGTTTAAAACCATTCCTTGTTGTCCTCTCAATATCTACCCACGTAAAAAGTCAGTCTCACCCTTTTTTGTAAATCCCCTTTAAATACTGGAAGACCACAATGAGGTTTCCCCATAGCTTTTTGTTCTTCTGGCTGAATGGCCCCAAATCTCTCAGCCTGTCTTAATAGGAGGGGTGCTCCAGCCCTCTGATCATTTTCATGGCCTCCTCTTGACTAGTTCCAACAGGTCCATGTCTTTCTTGTGCTGCGGACCCCAGAGCTGGCTTTAGCGCTCTGGGTGGAGTCACATGAGGGCAGAGTAGAGGGGGAGAATCACCTCACCTGACCTGTTGGTCACTCCTGTTTTGATGCAGCCCAGGATGTGGTTGGCTTTCTGGGCTGCAGGCATACACTGCTGGTTTTTGTTGAGCTTCTCATCCACCAATGACCTCAAGCCCTGCTCTCAATGAGTTTTTGTTCCAGTCTACTCATATCTGGGATTTCCTTGACCCAGGTGCAACAGCTTCCATTTGGCCTTATTGAACCTCATGAGGTTCTCATAGGCCCACTTCTCAAGTTTGTCCAGGTCCCTCTGGATGGCATCCTGTCCTCCAGGAGTGTCAGCTGCACCTCTCAGCTTCATGTCATCTGCAAACTTGCTGAGGGTGCACTTGATCTCACTGTCTATGTCATTGATGAAGATACTGAAGAGCATCAATGCCAAAATAGACTCCCGAGGGACACTTGATTGGTCAGGCACAATCTGCCCGAATAAAGCCATGCTGGCTGTCTCAGATCACTGCCTTGTCTTGTATGTGCCTTAACACTGCAACCACAAAGACCTGCTCCACTGGCTGTGCATTTCCTCCTTACTCCTTGGTGTCAGGAGCAGATCCTTGCTCAGCCATGACTTTGCTCCTTGCCAAGCCCGTGCTCTTGAGATCCCGAATTCACCAGGGCATGGTTGCTACAACCCAAGCTGCCTCCAGTCTTAATCCAATCTTAAGAAAGACTGTTATTTTACTACTTCTAGCTCACAAGAAGTCTCTAGAACAAGAGCAGAAATCAGCTGCAGTGGAACCAGAACCTTCTTGGAGACAGTTTGTTCCTTGTTCAGTCCAGTTTTTAGGAACTCAGGGACATCACATTCCCTTTCTGCTCCAAGCACATGTTCCACTTACTTGACATTGCCTCCTTTTATGCATATATACATCTTTGCAAAGAGTCTTATTTTCTTTAAACCTAAAAAAAAAAAAAAA
>VXAY01012530.1:6955518-6970388 GCA_013399855.1 Oxyruncus cristatus
ACACTACATATACACACCACCTGCTGGGGAGAAGATGAGAGAACAAACATGTGACAGACATTAATCACGATGCTTAATGCACTCCTGGCAGGCTCTCTACTACCACAGCAAGAAGAATCATTTAACAACCTGTGTGGATGGAGCAGGAGGGAAAACTTGCCAGCTTTATTCAATCATGGCTTTTAAGTTCTTCTGCCTGTTTTAAACATTTAAAGAACGTACAATATCTGTAGAGCCCTTTCCATTCTAGATTCTGCTGCAGTAACAACTTAGTCCACGCCCCCGCCTGCCTGGAATGTCACATTTCTGTACCTCCCCTCTTTCACCCGGAGTGCACTTTAATATACCACTGCTTTGTGCCAGTGGTAATGTGCAGTAAGTACTTCTCTCCCCACTGCCTTACATATTTCTTGTCTTACAGAAATGGTGATGAGTCTTAATATTTTCTGTCAGTCAAAATACAAATTAATGACATAATCCTAAGGTGTACATCTTCTTGTAATGTCGATAAAAGCTGCGCTGTTTACAGCACAAATGAAATCAAACCACAGGACATTCCACTGAGCCTGTCTCTCCTGCTGGGAAACAGGTGACAGATTGAACATTGAAGAAAGTACAAAAGGCTGTATTTCTTGATTTCTTCCACTGAGAAAACAGAATGTAGAGTAGGTAGTGGTCTATTTCAATTATTTTTTTCCATTACTTTTTAGACACACCATCTACACTACTGTTTTCCTGTGATAAGAGAAGCTTAGAAGATACAAGAAACAGTTCTAAGATGACTATTTGCAACGCCATCTAAAAAGCACCTTTAACTTTTAAAAGGTCTCCCTCAATGAAATGTCTGGAGAAAAAAAAGCCGCCACCATACTATGGTTCACTAAGGTATTTTTGAGTATCTAATTATTTCGAACTTCATTCAATACTCTAAACTTAAGACAAGGCTGTTTCAGTTAATTGCCCTCACTTTTACTCAGTCCTCAAAACAGTGTTCCAGGACATGAATTCCAGCCCCCCATCAGAGACATGTACTGTTTTATAATACTTTGGCCCATCACCACTATATAAATAACATCCTCTGGGTAAAAAGTATTCAACTACAACAATTACAGGCACTCCACAAACAAATTATATAATTGAGAACAGTGTTCTTCAAGTGTTTCACTTTTAAAATGACAGTACAAATGACATTCTGATTCTGCAGGATCTTTTCCTTTTGTGTGTTCAGTGTATTCCTATTTTAAGGTCTGATTTTTTATGGGAACAGCAAGTATTTTTGCTTTTCACCCATCTCCATCGCAAGGCTAACACAGATGAGATGAATTCCTATGCATCAACAGAATTGTTTATGAAGCCCTACTTAGCACAGCCTTCATGAAGATTGTGGCATATGGAAAAATCTTTTCAGCTCGGATGTATATTTCTAACATTACCCATTGGTTTCATATCTAGCATCTTCCACATACTAAAAGGTGTGATTAAGCTTCCCCTGTTCAAAAATAATCCCATCGCTTCTTTTGGGAAATTGATAGTTCCTTGACTATTTGTAGAGTTCTAAATGCTGAAGCTTTCCCAGCTCTTGCCCATCTACTACTTAATTTACTATGACCAAAACTGATGATTTTTTAGTATAGTTTCTTGATAGGAGATAAGAAAATGTCCATGTGCAAGTAGGTATGCAAACAGTTGTGAAGAAAAGCAGAGGAATCATTTTAACCTTAACTTTCACAGTTACTGTGTAGTTATGTTGCAAAGAAAGATGTACAAAGACATTACTGGTCACTGAAAAAACAACAAAGTACCAAGGAGACAAATTTAAAATCTCCCTAACTGTAAAACTCTGAACTAAAACTATCAGGGTACTAGTCAGGGCAGTATCTTTCTTTTTTGTTTTATGTATGGGACACGGAGACACAGATATTCCTGGTAACATAATATAAATTTACATTAGTCTGTATCTTGGGTAAGAAAAAACAACTGTGCAAATAAGAGTGCCTTTTCTCTTAAAAGTTTCTCTCATAACCATTTAGCAGAAGAACCATCATTCATGGAATAAAACACATTTCTTAGCAAATTTTAAATGTCTTCATGCTTAAAGTCTCTATTCTAGCAATATATTCATCATACATGTGATTACAGAAGACATCGAGTTCCAAGTGTCAGTTTATAAGACTAAGTTTTATTCTGCAACTTTGGTCTTTGTAAGACCAAAAACTTTGGCTGATACATTATCAGTTTTAGACCTTGAGCCAAAACCTTCAAGAAAAATCATACAGGAACCACAAACCATAGCAGGTAAAGAATACAATTCAAAATAAGGTAGATCTATATTGAAATACTTTATAAGCATTTTAACAGTCTTGGGATTGTTTGGAGTTAACTACGCCCAAGTTCATGACTTTGCTTTCCAGGGCAATATTCAATACACTTGTTGTGGATAGTCATTCTAACACACAGCTTGATATATTAAAAAAGTAATGGTGACTGGACCCAAAAAGTTAATTGAAGTCTATATAAAAAAGAAACAACATAGTTGTTAATAAAGCTCTAATAAAATTAGAAAAACATATCTTATTAGGCAATAAGAAGAAAAAGAAAATGGAGACTGCAACAGTTATAAAGTCTGTGTGTTAAAGTGCTCCACAAGGCCATCAACACTATAAACTTCTTTTCCTCCCACACCTCAGGAAGCAGCAGAACTTCTCACATCCAGTTGCATGAATACAAAAACCATTCTTAATATCACCTGTGACTGGGAAAGAAACATCCTTTTCTGAGAAGAATTGTGATCAAAATTTTCTTCAAAGAGACCATTTTCTCTTAAAATGACTATCCTTCACAAGTTATAGTAATCCAACTATATTACAAATCCATGTTCTTGAAAATAACATATTTTATCTCCTTCCACATTCAAAGGTTCTTTTTTGTAAACTGTCTTCGTAACACTAAATGTAATGTACAACTACAATAAAATTAATATCTGTAATAAATACAGGTAATATTCTAATGTTGTTTTGGCAAAATACAAGTAAACAAAATAAGTTTAATGGACAAAACTAAATGCTTTGTCCCTAAAAGCATTCTGATACTATAAAACCAACACAGATAAAATACGGATTCCTATAGAGAAAAAAAATTAAAGAAAAAGGAAAAAAAAAGAAAATATAAACTTGCAAATTCATGTAAAACATCTCCTAGTAAGAAATTGTTCCAATGAAAAAAATATATAACTGGCACAAAATTAATTAGTATTATTACTATAAAACTACTTATCAATCTACTAGACTATCACATTTAAATATCTGTTACAAGTCTGTTACTGGACATCCAGCTTTGATTTCTTTGGTATAAGCTGTTATAATTACTAATAACTTCATGTATTTGGATCTGTTATCCCAGTTGTGAAGTACTGCCTTATTGTAGCAGTCTTTCTGAAGATACACATCAAAGAGACCCTTAAACATTTATACACGATACCCAAGATGTCTACAAACAGTGCCACAAGGGAGACACACCTGTCTCTCACACCATGGGCAGTGGTCACAGCACATCAGATGCTGAATCACTGACACACCGGAGGCCTGCAATGGAGAAGAGAAACCTGCTGTGGAGATCTGACACGAAACAGCCCAGTGGCTTTGCCAATGCAGAAAGACAAACAGCAGAAGAAAACAAAAGGGCTTGTTTGCTCACCAAACTCAGTCCATCAGAACCTATGTCTCCAAACAGAACAGAAGTGAAAAAAGAAAGCTACGAAAAAAGAGGATCTGCCATTCTCCTCTGGGCAAAATAAGTAATTAGATAAAAACAACCTCTTTTACCCTGTTTCCTTCGACTTCTAAAAGCACATTACAATATCCTTCACATCCATACCCAGCCTGACAAGATTAAATTTTCCTTTTTTTAATATATTGCATACACAGTATTATTCTGTACAGGAGACATAATTTATCATTGCCTTTTGGGCAGTAAGAGAAACTCCTGCTGCTGACCCAAATGAGGTTTAAAACAGAGTAGTAGCATGGTCATGAAAGTTAAGCATTTAATCAGTATAAGAAATTGAATGCTACTCTTTCAAGTCGCTGCTCCACAAAGACAAGAGTCACCCCAAAAGAAGGTCATTAACACAAAGAGGAATACAAGGCTTGACCAGCTTGTATTCAGACTTCAGAATGTCTTTCCAAACTTCCTGAAGTAACTATCAGAGAAAGCTCTATTTATAAAGAATTGTTAGGTTATTCAATTTTTACAAAAATATCCTTAGGTACTGAAGCAGCTTAGTAGCCTACAGAACCAGATGATCTCTTACTTTTCAAGACAAACTCCAAAGATAAACCTTTGCCTATGCTGAGTTGCTCATAATTCATAAATGCAAAAGGTTAACAGCACCAATTTAAATCATAACTGCTCAGAAAAATATCCATCTTCAACTCCAAGGGAAAAAAGAGAAAGTTTACAATCTACCCTTGCTTGAAGAGACTATCAGAAAAACTAACCATATGTGCTGTTCTCATTTTCACATGACTCTCACTGCACTTCTTAGTTTCCCCTCAAGCTTTTCACCTTCCTAGGGACATTAATTTGGTAGCCTAGCTCAGTGTAGAGAAATAATTTTCACCAGGCATAAAATTGAAAAACTATTTTTTTCCAATTGTCGTGATATTACTCATTAATTCATAACTTCATAACAATCACTTCACTGCAAGTTCCTCAAAGTAGAATGAAGTATTTAATAACTGCAGTGGCAATAAACCAAATCACATTTCATATAACAACAATATTTCCTATTCTGAATATTCATTTATCAGTAAAATAATGATAGAATTAATGGAACTCAGAATGAGGAAATATTCTGTGGCTGCATGGAGAAGAATTTCATGGAGCACACTGACCATTAACTCAATCCAAGCTCATCTACTTGGTCTTCCTTTTTCTTCCAGCTTCTTCCACTCTTGTTAATAAGGATTTCCAGCATTCCTGACAGTACTATAATAGAAGCCACACAACAGTATAAATAGTGAGGTATCTGGGAATGTCTGTTAAATCTCCCTTATGATCTTCAGTTCAAAATAAGCCAAAAGCTCATGACATGATTCACCATGATAGCAGCTCATTACTAATCAAATACTCAAAAGTGCAACCATTTCAGAAATATAATCTGCCATTGCTAAAATGAAAAGTTCAACAAACATTTTGATAAATTATTTCTCTTTTCCATCTATTCTTGCTTTCTCTGCATGCATACTCTTCTTTCCCCTTGTGTAAGCAGATTCATCATCAGTGTTAAGTTTCTCTTAATTTATCTCATTTACTAGAGATGTCGATTCATTTCACGTTTCAGAAAATATTGTTCTTCTAAATAGATATTTTGATACATTTTTTCCTCCAGACCGGTTTTCCCTTTCTCCATTCCTCCTAACAATTTTGTGCTGACACAACAGTGTTTAAACAATTTATGCTAATAACTGCTGTAACAAACCTCATCTCTGTTTTCTGATATCCTGATAAATTCCTATCAACTACTTCAAAATATAACTCTTAGACCTTCCTATGTTATAGCAAAATTTATATCAAATACATCTAGATAATATTTTTTGAACTAAGATTCTTCCAACAGGCATTCCTTTCTTTATTCACCCCCCCATCAATATAATTTTTCTACTACCCATCAAATACTAACATCAACAGAGGCACTAGCATCACTCCATCAAACACAAACAGCAGCTTCAGAAGAATAACCCCAAGTCTTCCAGGAAGCTTTGCTTTTTGACATATATATTTTCAGGCAGGTTCTTTAAAACACGTACTGTTACCTCCCTTACATCAACACACCAAGCATGCTGCAAGTTCTAACACTGTTAATCATCTCCCAGTCAACCACTTACTAAGCACTTCTGCTGATAGAAGTCCTCATACTGGCCCCTTTTCTTTTTGTATGGCAAGGCAAATCCAGCCAGAAACCTCTTCCCTCTTGCATTTGCAGATTCACACAACCAGTGCTATGCAACATGGGAATACCCTACTGTGTTGAATGTATGCCACTCTACATTGTTCAGCAGAAATAGTCCATGCTTTTTTATTTAGGCAATTTATTTCCTCTTACCATTTTTCCGCTCCACAAACTTAGCCACTCACATTTTAGTTAAGTCTGAAATCAGCACCTTTTTTCTTTTATATCTCTCCCTAAGTATTTCTATTTATAGTTTTCTTATTTCAAAAGGAGTTGCATTACAAGTATTGAATTCTTCCAGAGTCAAAACTGGAACAGAACAAAACAAAAACAGCTATTACCACTTAGTTTGCCAAGTTAAAAAAAAAAAAAAAACTGAGGTATAATTAACTAAATTAAAATGCAGCACCACTTTTTTTTTAAATCTGTGAAATTGGCATTACACCAATACACCTGTGTGAAAAATTTTGCCATTTAAGGAGGCAGAACATGATGGACTACCTCCAAACATTTGCTCTTCTAAGGGGGGGAAAAAAGCTAGTGTGAATTTTTGAAACTGTGAAGCATGGAGGAAACTTACCCAGTATCCCATATAGATTTTAAGAAATCCTCCTTAAAGAGTAGCTATGCACTTCCCAGAAAAGCCTTTGCAAGATATGCTTAAATGACTACTGGCCAAATTACAATTAGTTTTTCATTTCTAAAACTAAGCTCTGTAGTCTACTCTCCAGTGTGACTCTGATCACACATTGTTGTGTCCTTCTCATATTAAGATGTTATGGGATCAGCTACCATCACACAATTGCAGTACAGCCAAGAACAGGAGGATGGGAAGCAGGAGAGACAGGGGGAGGAGGAAATATGAGAGACTAAAAATTCTGCACTACTCATCATCCAGACTTTTCCCCCTAGTACAAATAAAAGTTACACAGGCATCATGAAGAGAAAGCAAAGGAAAATGGCTTGGTCAACTCTGATGCAACATCAACTCCAACCCCGTAAGACAGAGGAAGGCAAAGAGAGAACAAATGGACTGAGCCGCAAATCAAGGAGAATTAACTGAAGATTTTTTGTTTTTTAAAAAGCTGCAATGTGAGATGACATAACTAGAGGCAGCATGAACTGGTTGGTGTAATTTATATTGAGGCAGACCAGTTATTGAATAAGTACTTCACTCGCTTCTTCCTATAGCGAACTTTTCCCTTAGAGTCCTGCCTACCATCTGCTTTGCAAAGAACCTCAACATCACACAGTCAAACACTGCCCTCAGTGTGACTTCTACAATCTCTAAATTTAGCAAGGCTTCTATAAACACCCCACAATATTCAAAATTACAAAAATGAAATTAATTGACCACTCAGCCAAGATTGTGCATTGTCTGGATAATTACAGTAAGCTTCCATTGATATTATATGTAAATAAAAAAACATGCTTCCTGGCACTGAGCTGACAGACATGATGTGTCATTCTCTACTGGCATCACCAACTATGAAAATTCAAAATTATATGAAAGACTGCAACATACATTTATTTTTCTTCAAGCTTTATAATGTATATAGTCAGCAGGTTTATTTGCTACCAACATTAGCAGAACTGCACAGAACTTCATATTCAGCCAGGTGAAAATACTTTTCTTAAGTTCTTTGGCAAACACAATGGGAATTTCTACTGTTTAGAACATTGGAAACCCCAAACATTTAAATCACAAAGCTATTATCAAAACCCATCAAGATTTCACAGGTTTGCTACAACTGGTTATTACCTCTTACAAAGCTCAAGCCATGCAATGCAAATAAGTAAATGATTCGGATTCATCTATTGTTCTGTTGCCTAAATATTTTAGTAAGTATAATGAAATAAACTTTATCAGTCTTTAGGACTGAGTACAGAAAGTAACAGCCAGTGAGAAAAATCAAGATTATCCTGAGCATCAACAGTGGCTAAAAGACTAGCAAGCAAAGAAAAACCCACCTACTGAAACTGTGTCTCAGTAAACAGAGTCCCCTGAGAATATATATGCAGTATATTCTACGACTACAGGTGTTGAGGATATGCACAGGTTCTTCCTTGGAAAAACTGTCTGCTGTCTACAATGACCAATGATCACACATATTAAAAACACACATTTACTTGAGTGAATAACATAAGCTGGCAACAGATCAAGATTCCACACAGCAAAGATTTCTATGTTTAGTGCAGTCTTCAATAAAGTAAAATAAAATGTATTATATTAACTTGCATATTTTCTATTTACTTGTCATAGCAACATCCTAAGTAATACTAAATTTTAATTGTCCCTTTGAAGCAACAAGAGGGGCAACAACAATATTTTACCAACAGGTACAGTATTAAAATGTGAATTCCAAAAACAGACCCTATACTCCCGTCAGGAACTAGACATGACAGAACTGGCTTAATGCAATGTGAGAGTTCACCTGCTCCGAGAGAAAAAGGTAACAACTAATCTCCCTTGGGGAAGTTTTTCTACTCCACTTGGACCAGCAGGGAAGCAGGCTGGCTGCACCTGAGCTGTAGGACTCCACGGTGCTCTCCACAGCTTGCAGCGATGCAAACCAAGGGACCTGTTGGAGCTCACAGGATCCTCTCCCTGCACATCACCATGCATGTAAGGCGACACATGCAGATCTTGACCAAATATGACATCAGGGCATGGCCGATTGAACATGCTGATATAGAACCTGAGAAATGGGTTTGCATCCCATTAATCAGATGCAGTCACAGCAATAAAAAACAGCCCAACTCTTCCAAGATCTGAGTGTCAATGATGATTATTCTTTAGTAACTCCTTTGCAACTAACTACCATCTGCCTCATGCACGGTATTCAGCAACTCTGACAAAGTGTTCTTGTGTGCCTTCTTGAAAGAGTTCAAAGATATGCATCAAACACCTTTCAGAGATTCAAATATTTTGCCTAAGAGGCTCCTTCAATTGTTCTAGTAAATAGGCTCAGCCTCTTGTCCTACTTTCCTTTTCATTACTGGATACCAACAATACTAATTTGGGCTGAATACTCAACTAACCAAGTAAGACACCAGGGCACGGAGCAGCAGGAATGTAAGTTTCCTCTACTTGTAGCTGTCCCTTATATTTAAGCAGAGTTGGCATAAATATCCACGATTACTCTATCTCACAATTTTACTTTATTTCTCACACAGAACTCAATGCTTGATCTACCACTCCATAAATAGGTAGAGAAGATAAAGTGCTTCTCTCATCAGCACTGCTCACTGCAGAAGGGAAGGCAGCATCAGACCACAGTGGTACACACTGCTCCCTCCCAGGCCTTCAGCTAGCAACCTGGGTGATGAAATGAAGATTACACTTATTAAATTTACAATGTGCTTACAGGCTTTCTGGTGGGAGGGTTGACAGGTTGATAGGAGGGGGCTGTAAGCACATTAGAGAACAAAATTAGAATACAAAATGAATTTGACAAATTGGAGAAGAAGCCTGGGGAAAAATGGAGATTTAGTTCAATGAGAACCAAGTGGAAGATTCTGTGCTTAGCCAAGAACAATTAACTGCTCAGATAATGGATAATAACAACTGTTGAGGTTGCAATTCTGCATAAAAACACAGCCCACAACAATCTAAATATGACTTAACAATAGTTTGTGCTTTATAAAAAAAAAGGCAAAGGTCGGGACTTAGGAGAAA
Source organism: Oxyruncus cristatus (assembly GCA_013399855.1). Classification (NCBI taxonomy): domain Eukaryota; kingdom Metazoa; phylum Chordata; class Aves; order Passeriformes; family Cotingidae; genus Oxyruncus; species Oxyruncus cristatus. Next base: position 6,965,148 of record VXAY01012530.1, read on the forward strand.
AATTTGATACATATATACACACACACACTTTGAGTATAATGGAAGGTAAAGAAAAAAGAATTAACGGAAAATACAGTCCATGAGGATAGAGTTAGAGCTGTTTTGTTTAAAGAAAAGATTGCTGAGGAGAGACAAATATTTTCAAATACTGGGTGGGATGCTGAACAAGAAATAATGGACTTAAAAGACATAGGTATATTTGGCTCTGTGTGGAGATCCTTACCAGCTGTTTTTCTAGTGGTTCTGTTATTTGCATTACTCATTTAATATTACATCCTAAGAGGAAAGTCTTCAATACATAAAGTTAATAAAGTGATAAACTGCAAATCCTTGCCTTCTAGGAAGGTTTGCAAGGGAATTTCCGGGTTGTTGCTTTTTATAAGAATGAACGTTTTGGGTCGACCTATATAATAGCTTGATTTTTTTCAAATCTGACAATCAGAAAAAGACCAAAAAAGACCAAAATGAGAAGAAAAAAAAAAAAGAAAAAAAAAAAAAGAAACCCCACATATAACTGGCTGTAAGGTTAACCACGCAATAAAAAAATCTTCCTCCTCAACCCAAACTCAGTGTTATCCTTTTACACTAAAAAAGTTGTTGTTCAATAACAGTTGAAGATGAAGAATTTTAAAACAAAAGCCTATTTACTATGTGCACTCTCTTTACTGCATCATTTAGAAGTCGCTCCATTAGATTTCAGGACTGTTCTTGCTGCTTCTTACCTACTCATTTTCTTTCTTCCTAGCATATTTAAATTGAGAAATAACCACCTGATGAAATCAATACTGAAAAATAAGATAATGCTAGATGTTTTTAGGAAGTATAATATCACACTCCTAGTCACCATCTAGAAGTTTTCTGACTGGTAGAAATAAACCCACTCTTGTTTCACAGCTAAAACCAAACTTCTACACATAAGTTCACCTTTCAGGACAATGGATTCCATTTAATGTCCGCATTCATCCATTGATTAAAAGCAACTGCTTCCACTTTCCAGCCCATCTTACTATCCAGAAAGTTGAACCATGTTCTTACCATTTCCAAGCTGGTATAAAATAACTTGGATATTTTTATCCTTCTCCTATAGTAACGTAAAATGTAAAGTCTGACTGAACTTGCACACTGAAACTGTAGTACAATTCTTCTAACAACATCACAATATTTCAAATGTATTTGCATATCTATTTCCTACTGGCACAAGGTAAAAAGAAATTAAATCTAGAAAAAAAAATAAAGTGGTGATGATTTTTTCTTCATGTCAATAACCCCACTAAGACTGATGACAGTAGATTTAAATTTTAAGTTATGTAATCATTCCATATGGTGAACATCACAAATAAAAACTTGAATGAAGCTACCCTGTATGCAGACAATTAGCAAAATTTTAGATACTAAATATTTCAGAATAATTTATTGCAATAGTGAGGTTGTTTGCCTTTGGCAACAGGGTATATCAGGTCTGCAGAAGCTTAAACTACCAGGTTTTGCAGAAATTAAAACGTGCGTCTCTGTTGGATGTGTTCACACATGCAGGAAGTCTGTTTGCATCAGCAGGTACAGCTAATGCAGAGAGCACATTCCAAAAATATGCATTTCAGCTTCTACATTTTGCATAAAAAGTAGTCTTGTGTTTTGCTCTAGTGAATCTGTCAGAAAAGTATTTACATGAATATCCACAAGAATAAGTGACCATATAATCATCCTACATGATTCAATCATTTAACAAGCTTGAGAACTAGTACACAGATGGTTAGTTGCCAAAATGCCATTCCTTTCCTTGCATCATCTTGGTTATCTGCCGCTGGAAAGAATCAGCTCTGATTTTGCAAATAATATAAATATCAACAACTTTTCTTCTTATCATTTCCATATATATTAATCAAGTATTTAATAATCTCTATCTGCAGATACTAAAGTGGAATAGAGGGTCAGATTTGCATCAAAGCCACTGTGACATCAGATTACCAAAGGCATTTTAATTGTCTTAACCTTTCTTTTACTACTTGTATGCACATTCAGAGAGAAAAAGAACGGCTCTTTCACCTGTTTCAGGCAATGCATAGCACGTGGCTGAACTGCAAAACTGCAAAACTTGTAAAAAACTAACTCTGGCTTCTCAAACTATTAAACAACTTCATGGTATTCGTCTCCCATTCAAATTAGTGTATACTTCTTCACTTGTATCTACAAATTACACTCTCATTGATGGATGGCCTTAATAAACAGTTTAACAGTAATTGCTCTTTGTCAAGTACTTGTAGGTGTTTGTATGAGTAAATTTACATTCTTTTCTTCAGAGGTTTTCTGATCAAGCAGCATTTAACATGAAAATGGATTTGCCTCTTACTAATGAAAACTGGATAAGACACATCATAATTTGAAATATTGTAATGGTGTCTGCCTTGCAAATTAGTAACTTTTGAGATGCAAGAGATCTTTGTCAAAATTTAAATCAACTACATTTTCAAAACACAGTTTTCCAAAAGTATCCCTCCTTTGAAGAATATTAAAGGTTATTGAAACCGCAAAGCACACATGAGTCTTCCTTTCATGGTTCCACAAAATACTTGAAATCATTTAGATTATATGATTAAGGTTTCTTTTTAAAAAAGGGAGGGGAAAAAACCCACTAAACTTAAGTTTACTAAAGGTTAAGAACAAAACGCACACTGTTGATATTATACATTACATTTTGTCTCTTCTTTGAGAGACAAAATCCCAGTTCTTCCATAGTTTTTCATTGTTTCTTCCCACTTCATACATCAGGTTTGAGAGACATTTCAAGGCTAGGGATTATTTTTTCCAGGATCGCTATTACAAAGCTCCTTAAAGCAACTTCCAGAAGAATAGCACCTGAATGGTACATGACATATGCATCATCCTTACTCCCCCTCATCCATCAAGACAAGGACATGCCACATGCCATAACTACATATATGAAAAATGCGCCTGCAACACAAGTTAAATATGCACAGCATGGAAACCCCAACAAATTAGCATGGAGGAGACTTTGTAAACATACAGTGTTATTAAGTAAGTAAGTATCTAATTACATAGGAAAGATCAAGCAACCAAAGTATCATCACTGAAATTTAACCACAAAAATATAGGTAAAAGGCACCTATCAGAGTTTTAATCACTGCAAAGGATGTAAGCCTGTACTTCAGCTAAAACAGTATCACAACAGAGTCCCATCTAGGGCCAATACTCAAGGTTAGTCTCAACTTGTAGCACACCACCTGTTGAAGCAGGACTCTTCCTTCCTACACAGCTTTCTCTACAGCAGGTGACACTGGCAGCAGACCACACTTTGTTACAAGAGGTCTAATGTCACCTTCATACACTGTGTAGAGCACTTCAAGGGAAGCTAGAAACGTATGTATGTAACTCCATATGCTCCTAAAGCAATCTAAGTACAACTGTGCACACTGAAACAGGTGTTTCAAGTTTTGGCAGCATAGCAGCTTTATAACAAAACTCATATTTTAGACACTGTATGGCTTCAGTTCTAGCTTGAAAGAAATAAGCATATGCTGTTGAATTTTTCTGTTATGGCCAGCCATAGACTGTCTACTTCAACATCAAACAAATATTTTGAGTAGAGGAGAATATTTCTGAAAAAAATTTTACAACATGCATATAGCTTCAAAACTCTGTTTCTTAAAATATGTTTTAAGTAGGTAGAGGTGAAAATAATAACAATATACAAATAACATATAAGATCAAAATTGATTCCAAAATCTTGAGAAATTTCCTTCTAACAAAGCATATTATAACAGTTTCTAAAGATTAAAGATTAACACTTAATACTGAAATGCAATTAGCAAATCTTAGGAGCATGGTACAAAGAACAATAAGCAACTTTTTTCTACATGTATCAAAATGCTCTTCTGCAGTATTTTCAAGCGAAATATCAAAGCACTCTTCAAAATCCACACAACAACAAAATCTACAAGTTGAAAGCAACATGATTATACTAGAGTACAATCAAACCAAAATTAATCTATTTTCTTTATCAAAATCCAAGAGACTAGCAAAATACAAAACAGCATGAAGCACTAGAGGCAAGAATTTTGTAAATATCTAGCTTACAAATCTAAGATCCTTGAACAACATAGCAGTTTTAAAAACAGGCTGCCACGATCTCTAACAGGATACTGTCTCTGGTAAACTACACAACCGAGATGCACTTTGTTTTCTCATTACAAAATGCTGATCAGGTCCATAACCCTGAATAGAGAGCAGCATAATGGACAACTGCAATCCAGCGTGCCAATAATGAATGTAACAGGAGTCAGCACCAGATCCAATACTTTCTGGGAGGAAAGGACCTGTATCCTGAGATCGGATATTAAAGCACTGTCTAAACACATCATAATCAAATATTTTCATCTTCCATCACAAGAATACTCCTCCATCTGAAAAGATCCTAAACTGCTCTAGACTGCACTGCACTCTCTAGATTAAGTTTTTACAGCACAACAATACCTATTTGACAACATCCACAGCCAGGTTTTCTTTTCATGTGCATTTCTGCAAGACTTGACATTTACAATACTTACGCATTGCAATAAGGTTTCTTTTCATATCCTTTGTAGTTATTCATGTTCAGAGCCATTTTGCAAACTTCACAGTGGAAACATCCTTTATGCCAGTACTGTAAATAAATGTAAAGTAGAATTACTTATGGTACTGATGTTTTGAAAGCTGTGTTAGGGTACGGCAAATGTAAAAACACAATTACATGCCAATATTTTGGCCATGCATCATACATCTCTGTTAACCAAATCAAAAGAATTACTTTCACGTGAAGCCAAAGGTTCTTCTGAAACACCCTCAGAAATGTAAATTCTCTGGTAAGGTAAATGCCAAGACCTCTGCATGCTGACCTTGCCAGGATTATTTTAAAGATAACTGAAGAAGGAGTTTGACGTTTTGCCTCGGTAAAAAAAAAAAACTACACTGCTTGCACAGGATGCAATACTACTCGAATAAAATCACTAACTAATGTGACGGCTGGCTTTTTGGTACGCCGCACAGACACTAAATTTAGCAGATAATACGGCATTTTCCTCCGGTGGCTTCTACCGCCTTGCCTTGCCTTTCCGGGGACGTTAATTTGGCGCATCTGTCACAGCCTTGCTGTTGTTATTTACGGAGCGATCGTGCTCGGCGGTAACCAGCATCACCAGGGACACCCCCGCGGGACGGGGCTGCCGCCACCGCGCTGCCCCGGCCCCG
>VXAY01012530.1:6971262-6997966 GCA_013399855.1 Oxyruncus cristatus
GAAGGGGCGGACGAGCCCCGCGCCGAAGCCGCCCCGCGGGGGGCGAGGTGGCGGGGTCGGAGGCGCTGGCTGCGGCCGCCTCCGGGCGCACCTGCCCCGGGCTCGCTGGGGCGGTGCCAGCCCCCTGTATCGGCGAGAGGGAGAGAGGGCGAGCGCGGGGGAGCGGCGGCGCTAGCGGAGCCCAGGGAGCTCAGTCGCTCCCCGAGGCCCGGCCGTGCGCCTGCGGGCACCTGCCGGGTGCGGCCGCGGCCTCCCGCCGGTTCCAGCCGCAGCCCCGCGAACCCTCCAGTAGGTGCGGAACGTCTGCGCCTTCCCCCAGCTCTGTGTCCCGATGAGGTTTCGGGCACGGTGTTGCCGCCTTCCCGTGGCTGAGTCTCGCCGGGTCTCACCAGCGGTCCCGCGGGGCAACCGAGTCGCAGCTAGAATGGCAAATGACGCTTCTCGGAGCAGGCTGTGAGCAGTCATTTCTGACTTGCTCTGCAGCGCTGTGGAGCGGTACAACAAGAACTCATGCGTTTTTAATTCGCTGAGGACTTCTTTAACTACCTGGAATACAAACCACGCCGAGGAAAGCGCTTAAGCCAATGCAGTGCAACCGTTTGTGAGGTTTTTTCAGTATGCAGCACTCCGTGTGGAGCACAGCAAGGACAAATTGTGCACATACTTGGGCGTTATTAAGTAATCAGAATGCAGTCAGCTAAACTGGAATATTTGGCTATAATTCTGCCTTAGCAACCCAACTTTTATCCGCTGGCTCTTTAAAGGCACAGGGCGAAACAGTAATTTCATTGAAATTAATAATATATGTGATTAAATGAGAAACACCTAATCAGGTTTTAAATATTACATGATGGAAGTTGTAAAGTTGCCTCTGCCTCATCTAGACTGAAATATCTGGCACCCAGTGAAACTTAATGTTGAGATGCTGGCTGTGCTGCAAGCAACAGGAAAGCAGATTTGCAGGCAATCCTGAAATGCTTATTGTCTCCTGTGGCCGTCTAGTGCAGCAGCAAATAGACAAACTGCTGACCAACTCCGTTTCCGTCCCTGCAATCTGTGTTCTGGTCTGTTTCGGAGCCAGTGCTACCCATCTGCAGTTCTCAAAAATCCTGAAGCAGATTTTTTCTTGTTATTAGGAACCAAATGAGCTTTGATATGGAATTTGAGATTTGTCTTCTCACTGTTCATCAGTGATAACAGCATGATAATTTTTCACAAATATTTGAAGACCAATTTGGCCTCAAAGATTTCCCAGACAGAAATAGGTGGACAGGCACCCTGCAGTGCCAATGCAGTGAGTGAGTCTCATCATCTGCTACCTCTGTGCTGTACAGATTATTTTACATTTTCTGTTGAGTGGTGTGACTGGCAGTGAACAATGGCTTTCATTCAAGGAACTCTGAATGCTAGGCATCTGAGTATGTTAATAAAGGAAACTTGAATACATAGTAACTCAATGTTTTCTGCGGGAACTGTCATTTGGGGACCGATCTAAGGTTCCATCTGAGTTGAATTAGGCCCAACACACAGGTAAGCAATCTCCGTCCTGCAAAGGCTACACAATGTAGGGGAGCAGCAAGTCGGTAGTAGGGACTGGGGTGGAGACTGATCTAAATTAATCTCAAGTAGAAGGCAGTGAATGTTACTTATATAGAAAAAAAAGAGCTTTCTTAACTGACTTAATCTTTTCTTGGCTAAGATTCAAGATTCAATGTGATGGCTTGTAGGTGAAAAGTCTCTGTAGCCCGTTAAAAATAACTAGAGGCATACAGCTCACCCAAACAGCAAGTATGAAGTCTTTGAGATAGAGGCATGGAAGTTTCAGATTATTAAAATCACAGTCAAAGCCTTCGCATGCAGACATAAGTCATTTGGATATTATTCTTGGTCTCAATGAAATCCCTCACCTTATTCTTGAAGTAAAAACTTCTATTAACCAAAATATCAACATTAAAAATGGAATAATAAAATCAATAGGAATATCTGAACTGAGTGTTTTGGCAGTATGAAAGCATTCCAATATTTCTTATTGTCTCCAGATCCCCTTATTAACTTTTATTACTTTTCTTCACGAGGGGGAGAAATTAGTGTCTGAGTCACAGTCTTCATTTCCACAGTACAGATCTCTTTCCTCATCAGCCACAACTTTTTTCCGCTGCTACTGTAGTGAAAAGCAGGTTCTTTTGCTCTATACAAAGCAGTGGGAGAGAAAAATCTACTTCACCCATGACTGTGAGAAAGCAGTGAAATGTTACTCATCAGCTGCCTTTCCTTTTTCTGAGTAGGTAATGATGCAATGGTAAAGTCCAGCAAAGCAAAATACAACAACCCCCACTATGTCACTGACCAAGGGTGGTAAACCAAAGACTATGAGGCACAGAGGGGCACAGACCTTGTGCTCCAACGAATGACTGCTACAAGCATGGAGCCTGTGGTAGGTAGTGGACCTCTAGATAGGTTCCAGAATTGATTCCCAACTGGTATGTATTGTCAAATTACAATTGGCATCCCAAGATTTTAGGCTATTATACTTTTCTCATCTGGTGCATTTCAGGGCTGTTTACTTAGCCTAGATGATTAAAAACTTTAGCTGAGCAATGCAGATTAGCAGCACTTCCAAAGAGAAGCTTTTCCAGCATGCCTACAGTGGTCTCAGTGCAGAAGACTTTCTGGGTCAGCTACGGTACAGCATTAGAAATATTATGACTAGGTGAAATGATGATTACTAAAGTTGCTATTTCTATGGGGTAATACATTCACCAATTGCATTTTATAATTGTTTATTTGAGAGGAAGGTTTTCAGTGCTCCTTTCAGTTTGTTTTGTTGCTAAACATATAAATGTGTGCCACAGAAAAAAAACAAAACATTATGGTGATAGGTGTTTTCACTGAATTTTACCCGAAACAGAAAAATTTAAAAAAACCTGTTACACTTGAAAGTTACCCTCTATTATTGGAGATGACTTGACAACATCTTGGAAGAAACAAACCCTAGAGGCTTGTAGGGATCCCAGGTTTATATCTAGTTCTTCTGAAAGTTTTATTGGAACTTTCTCGGCTTTCTTTCCCACAAAACAGGCTCCTTATAACCCATTTCCCATGGATGGAGTTTAGACCTCTTGGAGCCACCAAGTGAACTTCATAGCAAGAAAGCAAAGGCTTCTGTCTTGCAGGTCACCATGCATTTCACAGGCCATACACAAAGCTCAGAGAAAGTGTTTACTACCCTTGTTGATCACATGAAGATATTGTCTTTTCGCAATTTCTGCAAATTTCTGGAAATTGAGTCTGCTCATGAAGTTATAATTGTAGAGGGCCCTTTTGAACAAAATAGGAGTTCAAGTAAGCATAGTAATGTATCTTCATGGCAAAGAATGTGGCTTTCTTTTATTTCGGATACATATTAATTTTTTTACATTTTGTGAAAAAAAAATGCTGTATGTAGAATGCCCCCATTAACAGCTGATGCCCCACTTGCAATGTCATTATTCAGTCATTTTTCTGGAATAAATATTACAACATGTACTTAGACCCTGATGGACTGTTGAAAAAATACTCTTTGGGATGTTTCATATCTTATCTGCTCTTTAAACAGGTAGGAAAGGTGGGATAAGTTACAAGTTAAGATAATGTACTAAAAATACTGGTTGCTGCTGTAACCGACTCATAACACTTGAGTACTAGCTCCAGCAGAACTGGGCATTGTGTCATGTGTAAGTGGCAGGATGATCTCACGGTTGAGATGCTGCGTGGAGAATTGGCAGATGAAGCCACTAAGCAGTACTGCAATACAGATAAATAACACTGAGAGAGGTTTTGTGAAATTATGTGGCTGTCCTAAATTATGCAGGAAAGGAAAACATTGAACCAAAATATTGGTTGGCACAGCAATTGGTAAGTCAATTTTTGACCCTTACTGTTTGAGCTTCGGTTTAACCACATGAAAGAAGAAACTTCATAGTTACGTTTCAAATAGAAACAATGTAACTTTAATGTGACCTTGTTTAAACCTACCGAGGGCGCTGTTAGAAACACGTGCTTTTAAATAACGTGGAAGCATAATTTTTACTTTCATATGCGGGAGTCGGTGAAAGCGTGTTTTCAACTTCAGCTGTAGAAAAGCTTCTTACCAAAACTAAAACAAAACCAGCAACGGTTGGTCTTTATTATTTTCTGCAGTACAATCCAAAATCCACTCTGCAGTGGAGTCTCAGATTATTCTAACAGAGTAAGGAAATACCACAACAAAAATGGATAGTCAATCAGCAGCGGTGTTTTCTGTTCTTGAGGTCTCCTTTCTTCACTCAAAAAGCATGCAAACCGCATCCCACAATGGCTATATGCATAACAAAGATATGAAAAAATAACAATGAAGAGTCAGTGTGACTCATAGAATCGTGGAATGTGTCGAGTTGGAAGGGACCCATCAGGATCATTGAGTGCAAAGCCTGCTCCTGTGCAGGGCGCCCCAAGAATCACATCATGTGCCTAAGAGTGTTGTCTAAACATTTCTTGAATTCAGACAGGCTTGGTGCTGTGACCACTTCCCTGGGAAGCCTGTTCCAGTAACCAACCACACTCTGGAATTGTCTGATGAAGGAACTTTTATTCTCTTTGTATTAATGTTGCAGTGGAAATTTCTATTACTTGATGCATGGTGTCAGGATTTTGCCTTATTAATTGGGTGTTCCACATACCTGGATGATAATTTCACTTCAAGTTATGAAAAAAAAAAAGTAGTAAAAATGGACTAGTTACTTGGATTATGCTGAACAGAAGGTTGTTACTTAGCTCATTTGGGTTTGTTTGACCTTAGAATAGCTGATTTATGAGCAAAAAAGTAGATTGAAGACTTCATTCAGGTGCAAATCTTATTACCTTTGTGCATGTGTGTATATCAGAAAAGCAGCTGGCATTAAAGAAGCATAAGCACTCTATAATTCAGGTGCACAAAGCAGTTGGAGTTCTGTGGATAGCAATACACAGGGAGTTTTAAGAACTTGGAAGAATGTGCTTGAGTGTTAGCTGCTTTAGCAGCTATATCCAGAGATGGAGGCAAATGAGCACAACTAGGAAGCTGTAACCATACATACAGTATTTTGTAAATTGTGTCTTCAGTGAGTTGGAAACACAGGAACAGTAAATCTGACTTAAGGTTCAGTAATGTATTCTAACATCAGAGACTGGGGTGCTGTGCACCCTTGACATTAAACTTGCATGTTTAAGAGGAATGAACAACGTAAACAGGTGTGGGCAGAGCACAGCAAGAGCTGTGTTCCTCACCACCAGCGCTGCCTCAGTTCAACCACTCAGTCTATCGTTTCATTTACAGAGCAAAGTGAGGAACTCACAGAATCCAAACCAGTGTTTGAATAGAAAGGAGTCTGAAATTTGGAAGCCTTCAATCAAACTACCACATTCAGTGACAGAGTTTAGAATAAATATACATTATTTTACTTTTTTGGAGTTTTTTTAAATTCACTTCTCTCTGTTACAGTCACTGTATTTTTCAACCCAGTTACAGCTCAGAGGATGTTCTAGACACATACTTTTTGTTTGCTTTGTTGCGTAAAAATTTACAGCTGTTTGATTTTCCTTATAAAGATTAAATGGAATGAAAAGATTATTTGTTAATTGTGGATGTTGTTTATTGGCCTATGTTTAGCCTGAGAACAAAATAGGAATTTAGAGATAGAGTTGGGGTCCTAAACTAAATTTTAAAACCTAATGAGAGGGTTCTGGTAACTTTGAATTAAAGGACAACAATGTCATTATTCATGCAACTACTTTCCCATTATTTCCAAAAATAGTAGTTGAGTAGCTTCCTGCCTAAATAAACAGTTCACGTAGATGGAACTTGGGCTATAAAGCTTTTTAAAATAAGGTTTCCTTTTTTTTAAGCTGAACAATATAGTGAAATACAGGAAGGGTTGGGCTGTGATTGGACCAGATTCTTGAAGTTAATGTTTTAAAAGGTTACGTGACCAGTTCAGAGTCACTCAATACACTTACTCTGTAGATGGCCTGAAAGTATTGCAGGGAATATGCTCCCTGCATTGCCAAAAGAAATAACCTCTCGTAATAAAGATACAGAATCATTAACAAGCTTAACTCTGGGCTTCAGAGGAATCTGTATTTCCAACCCTTCCAGAAAGATTTTAAACTTATGCCTTCACAGTGCAGACCTGACAAATCTTACACATCAAGAGGGAGTCTCATGTGTTTAGCTCCCAAACTCTCCCCCCTGCAGCTCGACCTGTATCACACCAATTTGCAACACTGTGCCATGGCTGCTCTCCCATTCTCTAACCCCACATGCCAGGCCCAGCTGGATGGCCCAGGCTGCAGTCTGCCACACAGCTGCAGCTACTGTGGAGTATCAGGGAGCAAAAGAGGAGGAGGAGGATGCACGATGCAGCGTGGTTGCACCGCTGAAAAGAACAATGGATTCCAGGGGAATTCCGGGAAATATTAGCAAAATCCCTTTCCAGAAAGTTGGAAGTAAAATCTCATCATAGCTCAACATTAGCATTTTTCCAATTTATGTTACTTCTTAAGTTTTCTGCTTTGAACACAGAGATTATGAGCTCCAAGGCTATTAAATAAAATATTGCAAACTTTTAAAATTATAATCTATAAATAAACAAATGGGAAAAAATGCAGTTCAGATATGTTACAGGCTCAGGTCAGCAAGACAATGACTGGTGCTAGTCTTCTCCCAGAAGCAACATTGGCTTCTGCAGCACCATTCCTGGTTCCAAGCTTGCAGGAATATGCTAACAGAATAAAAGAAAGGACTGAGGAAAATTCACCTTCCTGAACATACATGGAGATAAACTGCTAAAAGCAAAACAAACAATACATTTAGCAAAGCCCATCTCACTTTGAGCTCAACTCAGACATTTAAGGATGTGACTGAATTCTGTCTTATATCTGAATTTTTAACAACAGATCTTCAAATTATTGAGAATTTGGGAACAATAGGCCATGGCAGAGACTTGGCCCTCACCGTCTCCACTGTATGGCTCTCTGGTGACCTGAAGGGCATCATTTGTGAATTGGTGTGCTGCTGCTTTTATTGAAAAGTCATGAATAACAACTTAGAAGCAAAGTATCTTCTGTCCAATACCTTTTGGGGTGTATTTTCATAGGCTTCTTTACTGGGCGCAGAACAATGTCTTATTTGAACCATCTTCCTAAATATAGAAATATCATATGGGGTTATATGGGGTTAAATCTACAATTTATTTCTGTTTATTTTAAATTTAATACACTTGCATTAGAAAATTAATAATCCATTGAAGTTTTTCAAACAAGTTTTTCAAACATTGACTGTTTTAATGAATAAGGTTGTGCTATGAATAGAAAATGTGTTGTACATACACATACAAGGCACTTTATAAAATCTGTTTTATCTTTTTAGTCTGTACCTATTAACTTATTTATTTCCTCTCTGCACTAGACAACATAGGAAATAACAGACCCAATGCCACTGTCATGAACAAGATGCAAGTGCCATTCTTTGCATCAGATCTCTGCACTTGCTCATGAATAAAGAATTAGAAGACAGGAAACAAAACTGATTGTTCAGACAAAAATTCATCTGAGTAGTCTAGACCTTGAGTAAGACTCTTTGTAATGCTGCATTTTGGAGGAGAGGTTTTTTAGATGTGATACAAAGGCACACATAAAACAAAGAGGAACTTTGAAAAGGGACTGCTTAAATTCTTTTCCTTCCACCTTTAGAATTATAGCTGGCACATTAACTTTAGACTCAGTAAGTAAATGGAGAGCCACATTTGACATAAATTAAATTTTCTAACATGTAACTGAGGATTTTCAGTGTGAAGTTCTCATTTCTCCCTGACAGCTTTCTATGAATTATCTTAAATGTTATCTTAGAAAAAGCAATTATTATATGGAGCATTAAACAGAGCACAAATATTGGTACACTGCAGAGATACCAGTTAATTGTCCTTTGACTACTGAACCATAAATAAAGGAAAACAGAATAGTTAAATTGTTCTAAAGTTGCATAGGGGCAAGCAGTGATTGTGTTGCCATGTGAAGGATACAGTTTTGGGACTTGCCACAGAGGGAATTATTGTGAAGTTACGTTATACAGAGTGTCTCATTCATTTCATTCGCATTATGAAAGTCCCAGTGATTCTGCGGTATCTACACCTTCCCTGCTGTAACCTGCAGACCAAATAGTCTGACTGTCCCTGTTGGCTTGACTGCAGACATTTCACGCTATAATGAGAGTGACATACTTGGTCCACCAAGGGAAGGAGGGGATACCAGGGGACTTGGTTTTCAGAGCCTAAGCTGATGTGACTATCAGGAAGCTAGAACTTCCCATACCTGCAACAGCAATTGTATGAGGCAGCCCATCACATTTCCTGCAGAGAACTCTCTTATGAAGGATTAGCACCACAGCCCTGTAATTAGCAGCACAATCTTTCTAAGAGAGCTTCCCAAATTAACCAGTGTGGCTACAGCACCTGATCTCCCTGTTTACCAGCTCCCACAGACTAGGGCCTTACTCTGACCATGTGAATTAAGTACAAACCCACCAGTGGCCATCAATTCACAACTGTTTCACAACCAGCTGCATAAGTCTGGGATGACACTGTGGTGGCAGGCCCTCCTACCTCTGACCACACCTCTCGATGTCCATGATCCCATTTTTAACTTAGAAGCTCCTATCTACCAGGTGGTGCAGCAAAACATGGTTCAGAGTCAACAGGTTTTCTAGGATGGCATTGTCTGGGACAAGCAGGAGCAAATCCTTTTAGTTCTCCTTTCTCTTACCACACCCTAATTTAAACACATTCCCTTCTGGCTTAATTGTCTGCCCATTTCTTCCACAGGTGCACATGTACTCCTAGCTTAAAAATGGGGTCAGAGAAGGATGCAATGCTCGCAGCCATCTAAGCCAGGCTGAACTTGATTTTCTGCCTTCAGTCACTCTGCTAAGAGATAACAGTACATAACGCCAAATATCAGATAGGCCTCTCTCAGTCTTTCTTTATGGAGAACCATAAATCAAAGGCAAACTAGTGAGGCAAGAATTACAAGGGCCTTGCCTTCTCTCCTGCAAGTGCTGGTGGGATGGCTGCTGTGGCTTGGAATGTACCCGTAAAGGTTGAATGTATCTGGGGACACCAGCCCAAGAGGAAAGGCCCCCTCCAGAGGAAAGTCTTCAGACCAAAGAAATGTTGACGTGGTTTGCTAGACTGCTGAAGTTTGATCCAACATATGTTGAAACCAACTGAAACACTCCCACTAACATCTCTGTGTGCTAGATTGAAGTCTAAAAACAATAGAACATTTAATTTACACTAAGGAGAAATTTCACCATAAACAGAAAACAGTGTAGCTGGTTATGGGCTGGCACCACACACCACCTTTAAATGTCATTAACTCCTTGCACAGAACTGGTTGATGGAAGTGGACAGGAAGTTACTGAGATGATGTTTTGCATGGCTGTTATCTTTCTCTTCATCTTAGTTAACTATTATGAAAGAGACCCTGGAGGGGCTGGTTGGGAAGGCAAATCTCAAGGGATGCGTTGGCTACAGTGACCATAAAATGATGGAGTTCAAGACCCTTCAGACAACAGGAAGGTTACACAGCAAACTTGCTGCTCTGGACTTCAGGAGAGCTGACTTTGGCCTCTTCAGGGATCTACTTGGTAAAATACCCTGGGATAAAACCCTGGAGGGAAGAGGAGCCCAAGAAAGCTGGTTGATACTCAAGGATCACCTCCTCCAAGCTCAGGAGTGATGCCAAGCTCAGAAGTTTGGCAAAAATACCAGGAGCTCATGAACAAACTCAAATACAAAAAGGAAGCCTACACAGATTGGAAGGAGGGGCAGGTAGACTGGAAGGAGTACAGAAAGATTAGCCAAACAGCCACAAATCAGGTTATGAAAGCTAAAGCCCTGATAAAATTAAACATGACCAGGGACATCAAGGGCAATGACAAAAGCTTCTATAGGTACACTGGTGATAAAAGCAAAACTAGGGAAAATGTGGGCCCTCTCCAGAAGGAAATGGTAGTCTTGGTAACCCAGAACATGGAGAAGGCTGAGGAACTCAATGACATTTTTGTTCTCAGTCTTCACGAGAAAGTGCTCCAGCCACATTGCCTGAGGCACAGAAGGGAAAGGCAGGGATTGGGAGAATGTAGAACCACCCATTATAGGAGTAAATGAGGTTTCAGACCAACTAAGGAACCTGAAGATGCAGAAGTCCATGGGACCTGATGGGATGCATCCATGGGTCCTGGGGGAACTGGTGGAGGAACTAGCTAGGCCACTATCCATCATATTTGAGAAGCTGTTGCAGTCTGGTGAAGTTCCCACCTACTAGAAAAGGGAAAATATAACCTCATTTTTGAAAAAGGGAAGAAAAGTAAGACTCAGGAATCTACAAGCCAGTCAGTCTCATCACAGTGTATAGTAAGATCATGGAACAGATCTTCCTAGAAGCTATGTTACAGCACTTGGAATATGAGACAATATAGCTTTACTAAGGGCAAATCATTCCTGACCAATCTGGTGGCCTTCTATGATGGGGTTACAGTGATGGTGGATGAGGGAAGAGGGACTGACACCATCTACCTGGACTTATGCAAAGCATTTGACACTGTCCTACACGATATCCCTGTCTCTAAATTGGAGAGACATGTGTTTGACACATGGCCACTCAGTGGATAAGGAATTACCTGGGTGGGCACACTCAAAGAGCTGTGGTCAGTGCCTCAATGTCCAAGTGGAGACCAGGGACAAGTGGTGTTCAGCAGCATTTGGAATTGGGACCAGCACTGTTTTACATCTTCATTTGTGACATGAACAGTGGGATTGAGTGCGCCCTCGGACGGTTTGCCAATGACTCTAAGCTGTGTGGTGTAATTGACACACTGGAGGAAAGGGATGCCATGCAGAGGGACCTTGATAAGCCTGAGAGATGAGCCTGTGCCCAGCCTCATGAAGTTCAACAAGGTCAGTCATAAGATCCTTCAGCTTCATTGGGGTGATCCCAAACACAAGTAGAGGCTGGGTGGAGACTGGAGTGAGAGCAGCCCTGAGGAGAAGGACTTGGGAGTGTTGGTGGACAAGATGCTTGATATGACCCGGCAATGTGCTCTTGCAGCCCAGAAACCCAACAGTATTCAGGGCTGCATAAAAAGAAGTGTGAGCAGCAGGTCGAGGGAGCCCCTCCCCTCTGGGCTTGTGAGACCCCGCTGCAGCTCTGCACTCAGCTCTGAGGCCCCAACATAAGAAGGATATGGACCTATTGGAGCGAGTCCAGAGGAGGCCAATGAGGATGATTAGAAGGTGGAGCACCTCTCCTATGATGACAGTCTGAGAGAGTTGGGGCTGTTCAGCCTGGAAAAGACTGTGGGGAGGTCATAGAGCATCTTCCACTGCCAAAAGGGGACCAATGAGAGAGCTGGAGAGGGACTTTTTACAAGGGCATGAAGTGATAGGACAAGGCAGAATGGCTTTAAACTGAAAGGAAGTAGGTTTAGATGAGATATTAGGAAGAAATTTTTTACTGTGAGGTTGTTGAGGCACTGGAACAGGTTGCCCAGACAAGTTGTGGGTGCCCCATCCCTGCAAGTGTTCAAGGCCAGATTGGATGGGACTTTGAGCAACCTGCTCTAGTGGAAGGTGTTCCCATCCATGGCAAGAGGTTTGGAACGAGATGATCTTTATGGTCCCTTCCAACCCAAACCGTTCTAGGATTCTATGATTTCTGGAGGCCATTTCAGATACTATTATACTGAATTAAACTTTAAAACTGTTTATCCTGATGAATAGATGTTAAACACTCCAATTCAGCTTTCAAAGAAGTTCTTAGTAAAAAAAGGTTCTTCATGATTGCAGAAAGCTTAATAGCACAACACCCTGGAAATTGTACTGTGGGAAAACTTCCAAACAAAACACAGCAGTAAACTTCACCAATTTGATGTTATCAAAGTAAAGGAAAACGGTGACATGACACTTACAGTTCTTTGACATTATAAATACATGCCAAATTGTCATTAATTACATACAATTACCATTCAGAAATGTTACCTTGGTCCACATACTTAAGGCTACAACACCTGCTCTGTCTGGCTTTTCATAACTTACGTAAAAGCCACCTTTTGTAGACTTTTCTGTTTTGGCACTTGGCTGATTTCCTTTGCTCAGCATGTGTTCCAACTGGGGTAAATATTGAGGTCAGTATATAAGTATCATGATGGACAACAGCTCTAGCTGCAGTATGTCTACTCTCCATAAATCCAGTTAAATAAGACAGGATTGCACTGCAGATCAAGTGTTACGTCTATAGAGAAAACTTTCCTCGCAAGTAAAACCGAAGTTGCACCTGTGTGTGTCTGAACTGGGGAGGCAGTAGGGCCAACTCGAACATCACAATCATCTTAGCACCAAATTAGTCTCTTAGTCCATGAGATATTTTTAACTCATGCCTTTGTGCTCCCTCTCGTAACTTCTGAGTGCCTGTGCAGTGGGAGGGTGGCTGGTGTGACGGATCCAGCATATTACTTAATATTCTGCAGTCCTACTCAGTAAGAGATCACAACCTTATTTTTAGAAGAAAATATAAAAATACAATTCAACTGCAAGCATAATGAAAAGAAATATCAGGAAATCTGTACTCAGAAATGTGTTATATTTGTTTTCAGTTCAAATATGCTCCTCTTACTAAGTATATTTTTTCCAATACAACTCTCTGCAAAGTTCTTTATGGTCCTGAAAAGGAAAATAATATGCAAAACCATTAAGGAAAGAAGTTGTAGTTGTAACTATTAATCCACTCAACTAAGTATAGATCAGCAAACCCACAAGCTGTCAGGTTTTCAAATTGTACCAAAATTTGTCAAGTATATCCTCATAATTACATGTAATAACTGTCATGTGAAATTTCTTTTTATTCTTTTTTGCCATTCTTACCAACTAACCTGTAAACTGTTCAACTGTAAGTCAAAGCCTTCTGCTAGTTTACCAAACTGCCTGAAACATAAACCACAATTTCCTTTGGGCAACTTAATCCCAAAATATTAATAATAATAATCAAATACAACTTACAAACCTAAAATATTACTATTAAAATGTTAATAAAGAATAACAAAAAAGTTCCAGCACAAAAGTACGTATGAAACTAAAATATGTTTGTTATAAAATAATGAGAACTAATTATAATGAAAACTCAGCTGATATCCAGCCCTCATGACTACAGCAGATTAAGAAATGTCTAAGCCTGGCAAGCTTTGGGCTATGCTGTGTGGAACTGGCTGTTCTTATAACACTGAAAAAGATTTTTTTTTTTTCTCCCTCCCTGTCAACAGGAATTTCGTGGTTTAAAACAGAAAAGGTCATAAACTTTTTATTTTTTCTTATTCATTAATTAAATCCAGGTTAGGCGCCAAGAAGAACGTATTCGAGTGGGGACAGTAAAACACTGGCATAAACTGTCAGGGAGGGGCATGACAGAGTTGCCATATTTGCTGGGCGTTAAGAATTGTTTAGCAAGTGCTAATCTCATCACTCAGATGAGAGTCTGAATGGGGTGATCCCCTGAGGTCCTTTCCAACCTAAATTGTTCTATGATTTTAAATTTGTGTCGAGAAAAATACCGATAGTAGTGATCCTGCCTTGAGACAAGAACTTGGGGCTGGTCAACCTTTTGAATTATTCATCAAACCAGTGATTTGATTAGGTGGTTTCTCCATGTTAATTATGTCTGAACATCCACCCAGCTTTACATGGGAGGGATTTTCCTTTGCATTGCACATGCTTTTCGGCTGCAGGTAAGCCAACAAAGGGCCTAGACCATAGCAGAGGAGAGCAAAGAACCCCAGCAGCAGGATGAGAGTCTGAGGGCACAGGAAAGAAAAAATGGCCAGAAGCGGGATCCTGTCTTGCAAAATTTACAGTGGTCTTTGACAATGAGCAATTCTGACATTAAGAAAAGGAATTTATCAGGAAAAAGTGGTCCACGTTGGAATGAAGATTGTATCTCTTATCTAATGAATTTACCAAAATATTGTCTTCTGTTCAAAAGACTTAATCTAATTATTTAGGATTACATCAGTATTTGGTTCTACTATATATAGAGGGCAAGTGAAACTCAGTATAAATACTAGAAGAGCCTAAAATCCAACTGGTCTGTAAAAAGCTCATGTACAGGTTCAGCAAGATAGCTTCACAATTTTCCAAGTCACTGAAGCAGTGAAGATATCAGTTGTTTGAAGAGAGGGCTAACTGGCTGCTGCCTTTTTTTTAATCCTGTATTTTGGTTTTGGGTTTTTTTCAGTTGTAAGGAGACATTAGCAAAATTACTTAGGTGATTTTAAATGTATGTTTACATTTATAGAAGCTTTAGTAAGTGTAAAGATACTTCTAAAATGCATGTCTTCCTGGAAAAGATGAAAACATTTTATTCAAATTGGAAAAAATACTTTAAATGTTATTTTTTTCCATTTTAACTATAATGGTCCGTGTTTACAGTACTCCAGCAGCTTCCAAGGTTCACTGAAGATAAAGAATAACTACTTATAATTAAGGATTTCACGTGAATTTTTCTATGCACCATCCAACTTTGAAAATTGCAGGTTTCCTACCACCCAGCATTGCCACTTTAGTGGCAGATTGGAACACTATTACTTAACATCTCAAGGATGGTTAATATTTTTCATTGCTTTTTAACAGAAAACAGAAAGCATTTACTCAAAGGAAATGCTGGTGTAAGAGAACATTAATTGAGTATCCTCTCTATATAAGTATGAATAGTACTAATAGTATTACTCTGTATTGAAGGTCCATTAATGGAGCTTGAATGAATTTATTTACCTCTCCCCAAAACAATGAGTGCTCTCTGTATAAGACGTCCTGAGTAACCTGAGAAAGATGCATAAATTTAAGTATGCTAAGTATTTGGTTAGTAGAAAATGTGTGGTCATTAGGTTTTACTTACTGTTTGATTTTGCTGTGATATTTAAAGCTTGTTTCCTTAATAATTTAAAACATTGGTGAAAATTAAGTGAAAGCAAGGGCGGAAAAATTTTTCTTTTGTCTCCTGGAAAAACCGTTAGCTTCATCAGCAGAGAAGAGATTGGGGCAATTTATCTAATATGGAAATATCTCTCTCTAAAATGCAACTAGTAGTGATAGTAAACACTATAAACCAGCGTAGACAAATTATGGAAAGGGTGAAAAAAAACCTGACCCTTTTCTTTTATTGAACTAAGTTTGTTCTTTTCTTTTATTGAACTAAATTTTGATTTGGGAAAGGGCTTTTTCACAGAAAAAAATTATAGTGAATGCAGAACCAATTTTTTATTCCAAGAATTTGAATTGATCAGCCTGTTATTAGAAATCTAGCAAACACGTTTCTCCAGGATGAAAAATTTCCGTGGTACATACTCCAATCAGGATGCTGGATTGACTGCTCAAAGACAGACTTGTGTGATATATCAGTTTCCACTGCCATGGACTTATACTTATTGGAAACATTTGAAAAAATAATGAAATTTAAATGTCTGCCTCTTTGAATAATTGCTAAAAATTATTATCTCCTGCATAAGTCTGTAAGAAAAATTATTATCTTTTCTTAGAATTTTTTGACACCGGGAAATCAATATAATCAATTATCTGTAAGCCTGCAAAATCTGATTGATTTAATAAAAGCTCTATATTGCTGAATGCTTCCATATAGACTGAATCAGACATTTGCTAAGAGGAACTGTCACACACTGCACAGAATCCGTGTTGCAGAATTATTGAGTCTTAACTGTGCACAGGACTGTCTTACTCACACAGTCAGTTGAAGTTGTCTACAAGGGGTGGCTAAGCAGAAAAAATCTCATTTTTGAGTCTGAATGTCTAGTTGATGGTAAATTTGCAATATTCATTAAATCTCAGTAATCGTGAGGGGAAGCTTTTAGAATGATGGAAAAGGACTGGGAAGTTGTAACAGAACGAGATCTTTTCTGAGTTGCTCTGTCTCAGCAATCAGGACAGAAGAAGGATAGGCAAAGGATATCCAAAGAATGGAAAGGAATAGGAAATCAAGGGTTAAGAAGGCTGACAAAAGCCTGGCAGGGCTTAGATGGCTGAACATACTTGGGTGTTACGTTCATGCATATCTGCGATCCTTCTGTATTTTCTCTGTGAGTGAAATTTAGGTTAGAGGGAAGACAACACATGCTTACATAATAGTGCTGTGCTGAACCTCCATGTAAATAACTTATGCTACTGTACATTTTCTGAAGAGTGAAATATAAGCACAGATTCCCACGGGGAGGTTGGAAAGACCTTAGCCACTGGTTTTAGCTCCATTTCACCTACTCCACTGTAACACTGGTGGCTCCTATATCTGTTAACAGTGCTGCAACTTCGCCCTAACACTTACAGGGCCAAAGGGAAGCTACACTGTTGCGCTGCAGTCAGGTCAGTGTGCATGTTTGTGTTTTCTTTCCTCTCCTGACCGTTAGCATCTCTTTCATGTAAGCCAATACTGATTCAGTGCCTCAACACAGGGACTGAGAGCAGCCATTCCAGGCTGCGTTTGCCCCTGATCAAAAGAGCACATCGTTTCACTAGGACTTGCATGTGTGCTCAGCAAGGAGTGGGACTGAGAGGTAGTGCTAGTTTCAGAGGACTGGATGGAAAGTAATGAAAATGCTTAATTTGTGATAGCAGCTGCAGGCTTTCAGAATGTCACTGCTAATGTTTCTCCAATAACCCCGTTACTGCAGACATCTAGTCAGTGGTTCAATGCCTAAATCCTACCCAGTCCTAACAAATCAGCAACATGTGCTCTCAAGGGCTGGGTAAAGCTTTCTCATTAGCCAACATGTGGAGAGGCAGGGGTATTCATCAGGGCTTGATAAGATATTGTACTGGACATAAACACTACCACAGCAAGTTATAAAGTGTTTTTTTAAAGAAGGAAGAGCAATCATAAATATGAACAGCACAAGAAAAGTCTGTTCTTGAGCTCAGTAGCCAGCAATATTTTCCCATTGCTGATCACAGACACTAAGGGCTCATGGCTTTACCCAGCTGCTTGAGCAGGCTGGATCACCTACTTCAAACAAAGACCCTGAAGAGATCCCAGTTCTGCCCAAGAGGTGGCAGGGACACAGAGGGTGCTCTTCATGGGCTGAGGAATTCAGGAAGCCAGCTGACTTGAAGAGAAACATGAATATCAATAAGAAGACCATGAAGACACAGAGGCGCAGCCTTTGCAGGCACAAGGGAGCCCTACGAGGAGCAGCTTAGGTCACTTGGTCTGTTCAGCCTGGAGAAGAGGAGATTGAGGGGAGACCTCATAGCTGTCTACAGCTTCCTCACAAGGGGAAGCAGAGGGATAGACACTGATCTTTTCTCTCTGGTGACCAGTGACAGGACCCAAGAAAATGGTCTGAAGCCGTGTCAAAGGAGGTTTAGGTCGGATATTAGGAAAAGGTTCTTCCCCCAAACGGTGGTTGGGCACTGGGACAGGCTCCCCAGGGAAATGGTCACAGCACCAAGCCTGACAGAGCTCAAGAAGCATTTAGACAACACTCTCGGGTACATGGTGTGATTCTTGCATGTCCTGCACAGGGCCAGTGGTTGGACTCAGTGGTCCTTGTGGGTTCTTTCCAACTCAGGATATTCTATGACTCTGTGATTCTAGGTGTTTGGTCTGGAAAGCTGTCTATCAGAAGGTGTATATTAAATCCAGAAAGATTGTGTGCACTCGTTAGTTCCTCATTTTAAAGAAGAATTGGGTCTAAGAGAATTTCTTTGACTTTGAGCAAAGATCTAAATGTCTCCTGCCAACAGTCTGCACATCTTTTTAAGGGACAAAGAATCTTGAGAATTATGATTAAAATAAGGACTAGGAAAGTTAGCAAAACACTGTGATTGAATTCTGAGTTGATCTTCAGTCCAATAACATTCATAAAGTGCACAATCACAAAATGCATCATATCAAAAGGAGACAATGCTCACATTTTTGACTGCACATGTTCATGATATTTAGTGTTCCAGATTCTGTTTTATGAATTTCCAGACAAATAGAAAGTCAGAACACATTTGATTTCAGAGATACTTGGCAGTCTAAGGCGAAGAACAGGAAGCAGATAAAGGCATAAGAGAAATTTTTAAAATTCAGAATGAGAAGGTGTTGGTAACTGTGATAATTTACACACTCGCAGACTGACTAAAGTTCTTCGATATTGCTGGAAAGGAAAGTTTTTAATAGAAAAGTTGACCTTGAGAATATCTATGTGAGCTTTGTTCCAGCAAGAGAGAAAGAACAAAGGAACTCTGTTCAAAAACCTAGCAAGTGGCCCACAAGGTCAGTAGATTGCTCAGAAGTGCATATGCATATGCAGTCTGGTAGAAATAGTAGTGTAGTGTAGGAGCAGACTGTGAAGAGCCTGGAGAGCAAAGAGAAGTAGCTCATTATGTAGCTCACTAACCAAACACGAGGTTTTGTCAAGATGGACCCTGCAATCCAGCAGTGAAAAGCTGTCCCAGATCCTGCAAACTACGTAACTGGAGCACATTCTTTGAAGCGTGAGTTTCTCCTCATTGTAATGATTTGCTGGCAAATGTCTGATCAACTCTATCTAGAAGTTTTTAATACAACCTATAGAAAATGCTAATAAATTCATTAGAGGTTTTTCCAAAGCATTTCTTTCTTTCTTCAGATCTGGTCTGCTGAAAGATCCATCGATGCAGCAGAGCCCATTATCTAATTCTAACAATTTGCTCCAAGTGAGTTTATTTTTTTGTGTTCCCAACAAGAATCCAAAATTCCAGTTTTTTATCTTGAGGTAAATACAGAAGATTTTGCAAGTCTAGTTGGGCTTCAGATGGAACCTCCAGTCCTCTGAATCTCGGGGATGTGCAGTTCATTACCCAGATGTGCAGGTCTGTCCCAGCAGCAGGCAGAGGGTATGGGACACTCAGGGCTGGGGAATTCTCATCAAGCCATGGAAACTCTCCAGAAGTATGGTAGCCTTCAGAAATTGCTTCAGTAGTCTTTCCACAGAGGTTGTTCACAATTTTGTGGAGAAAGTTTGCCTCTGCTCCCACAGTATCAACTTTTTTCATCTGATGAGATCACTCACTATTCAACATCCCAGTGAAATTTGTCAGTGGGTTTTAACATTTAAAAAGAAGGGTACTTAAAAATCACATTTAAGGAAGCATATGCATCTTTTTCCTACATGGTGAGATACAGGATTTGTATTTCACTTGCAAATGTTGGTAACATTACCATGACCAGCAGAAAGAGAAAATCGTGATGATACAAAAGTCCAGAAAGGAACAGGAAGACATTTCTTAGAAATAGGAAAGAAACTGGTTTTAAATAGAATCAATAGTAAATGAGATTAAGAATTTTAAATATTTATTCCAAAACTGAATAGTTTCTGCCATGATAAATAATGCATCTAGTGAGAAAAAAAATGGCATACCCAAGAGATTTCTTTTTTCATCCGTGTTACTCTGAATTGCTCTGACTGCACAAAATAGCTGTAAGTGATGAAGTCTCGCTGAAGCAAGCAAATCACTGTGTGGCACACTTTAAAAATGCTAAGGACTAAATGTCCCCTTAGAATTTAAAGCAGGTGTCCGTACAGAGAAGCACAATATAGCAGAAAGTGGTGATCCAATTCCAAATCAGCAGCCCTGCTTCCATATTCCTCCCACACATCCTACCCAAAACCAGGACATGAAGGAAAGCCAGCATTGGCCACCACTGCAGCCAGAGGACTGTATTCTTCATAGGGCTCCTAAAACAGCTTCTGTCCCTGCCCTCATCTCAGTAAAATCCCATTCCCATTCAGTGCAGGGAGCCAGCAGGAGCCTGTCACAAAGGAACTGGGAATACTGCATATACCACCTCTATTCACTGGGCATTTGGTTGGGTTGTGGCAGCTTATTTTTCACTCACAGAGTAATAGACATCAAATTCATAAGAAAGGACAGCACCCCTGCAACACAAGACAATGGCTTATAGATAATCCACAGATGGGAAATACCTAAAAAATAGTTGAAATTAAAGCTAATGCTTTTTTTCCTAACAAGAAAATCTTTTTTTGAAGTAGCTAATAAATTAGCATGAAGAACATGCTGATGTCTTCATTGTTAAAACTCCAGACACTGCAATCCAGAGACTGTAATACTGCAACAATTTCAATTTGATTTAGTTTAAAATTTGTAATTAATTTCTAGTCCTCTATGTTGAATATTTGTGTTATACAGATATCAAAAACAGGAAGTAAAAATAAGCAATTTTTTGTATTTCTTGTGTATTTGTTCATCTCGTGCTCTGATTCATGACTTTGGAATACTAAGAATTCTGCAAGACAGGGTAACATCTATGCGAATTGCATAAATACAGTAGGAAAACTTTGAATCAAGTATAAACCAGTCTTTCTTATTCAAATGAACTCTAGTTCTAAATTTTCGTATTTCCACAGAATCTGCTTCTTTTCCACAATTTATGTTCTCAGATCCTGACAAGGCTATCCTTGCAGGCAGGCAGTAGCTGCAGAGGACATACAGTATAGCGCAGGGATCTAGGAGCCCATGCTTCTGGTTACACTGTATGGGGTTTTTTTTCTTCGAAGGATTTGTAATTAATCATCAAAATGAAGGTGACAAAAGTGAGTGTTATGATACCATTACCCAGCGTTTATTATAATGTATGAGTTCACACATTGCCCCAGTTTAGCTTCAATATAAAATTTTCAGCTTCAGGACCTCATAGATAACAAGATTAGCACATATTAATCCCTTAATCCTTTCTCTAATTGCTATGAAATCCAGAGTCATCAACAACTTCAGTCATTCTTGACCAGATTTTTTGTTGTATATCTGGTTTCATCATCTATGCTTGCATTTGTAGGCATAAACACTGTAAAGTGTGATAAAGCCCAGGTGAATGTTACCATTACATGAGTAATGTAATGACTTTGGTTCAAATATGCTGTTCAGCTCACTCCTGTTTCAAAATGGCACTTTGAATGCCAAATGTTTTTTCTGAAGCAATTTACTATGGGAAGAAATTGCTATGTTCGAGAAGAATCAGGGAAAAAAATGTCTAAACTGACTATGCTTTATAACAAGGGTTTCCAGATACATCCATTTGTTTAATGGGCTTCCTTTCAGTGCTGTTTCTGGTGGTGTTTCAATACTCTTCTAAGCCTCAGTAACTCTGACTGGTTCACTACAGACTTTTGAATTGCTAGATAAGGCAAAAGTGGGTAACAGCTATTCACCCTTGCACTATCTAAACGCCTAAGGAAAAAACTTAATCTATATTTGGAGATTCCTCAGAATTTGACAGAATATTCTGAGTTGGAAGGGACCCACAAGGATCACCAAATCCAACTCTTAAGTGAATGGCCCATAAAGGGATTGAACCCACAATCTTGGGTGTTATTAGCAACATGCTCTAACCAACTGAGCTAATCTCAGGGTCTACAACTGGAAATATAATTCAAGTTTTTTGAGGAGGAAAATAAGTACTTTGAATATTGATGCTTCTTTTTCTTTGGAGGGTAAAACAGCCTAGAAAATTACTGTGATTCCCACTCAAAAGCAAATTATTAAACTAAACTAAAATTCTTAAATGTTGCACAGTGTTACACTGAAATTTTAGTGCATGTTAAAAAAAAATGCCCAGCACTGTCAATCACAGCATGAGAACTAAAGGTGTTCAAGATACAGAGAAGCCATTCTAAAGATAGGTGCTTGATTTTTAGATTTCAGGGAAGAAACTTCAGACTCTGTACTGAACAGGGGATGAAAGATTGATCAGGGTAGTGCAGAAGTAACCTGTGTACTCATCACAACACAGAGCAGCTTTACCTGGGCGAGCTCATTCAGAGAGGAAAAGCAAAGCTGCAAAGAACTCTGAGGGGGATGATTTAATATAGTTAGTTTTGCTACCCCAGCAGGTTTGGTTCAAAGGCAGCTCTTACATCTCTGCATGGTATTGCCGTGTACACTGCTCTTAAATCATTAGGCACAGCTTCAGCTGATGAGTTCAGGATCAGAAAAGAGGAAGTGTGGTCTGTTTTGTGCTCTAGAGGGTCATAAACCAGCTGGGGGTAATAAGGGAGGCAGGAGCCTTGGAGGTCTGAACCTATGTGAAGAATACTTTTTTGGGAGCTATCTTGGGTCTGTACTGTACCTTCAATATCTGTCCCTAGCAGTGAGGATAAATGGCACACTGCCAAACACTGAGTTTGGTTTTAATATGCTCTTCAGCTCACCCCTCTTTCAAAATGGCACTTTGAGTGCCAAAATGCATTAGAAAGCATTTTTTTATCCAGGTCACAGTGATTGAGTAAATTCCTGTTTAATTATTAAGGAAGATGATGAATTCATTATTGGATATTATAAATTATTATAACACAAGGAGCACATAAGAAGCAACCCGGACTTACAAGAAGTGAGTCAACTGATATTGAGTACAATGGAAAAGGCAAGATAGACAGCAAAGACAAAATTTATGAAAACTGGAATTAAATTTTGTTAGAATCATCTCTGGGTTTTTTGGATATTGATTCATTTTGTGGTAAGCAACCTGCCTGTGGTCTTAGCGTATGAAAGATAAGCAATTGTCAACTTTTGCAGTGGCTAACTGCTTACAAGGAAAACAGTGTAAAAATTCAAATACAAATGTATTATCTGAAAAATTATGTTACAAGAAAATGTTAAGCCAGTAACTACCTTACATATATGCAGTATTTACAGAATACCCCACAGATAGTGGTTCTTGAGATGAGTTTCTAGACTATTTCTTACCAAATCTGACCAGTGAAGATGAGAGTTTGACTTGCTCCTAAGTACCAGTGCAGAATTCAATTTATATTTTTTAAAAATCAGGTAGCAGATTGGTTTTAAGAGATGTTTCTTAGATCAGTGGCACACAATATGTGAATGCCAACAAAATTATTGTATGAGTTTCTGTTTGTCCACTATTACTTTCCTTACAAAATAGAGAGGAGAAAACACCTTTCTCACCAGCAGCCTTAGACAAGGGCATTGCCTGTACAGCCAATAGCTGTGGCCTGTCTGCCACTCATGGAGATTTACTGCCAAGATTACTACAGCTGTGATGTCTTCTGCAACCATGGCAGTTTTATACCAAGTTTGACTTTAAAAATCTTTTTCATTTACTGTAAGATTCTATTATATTTAGTATATTTTACTCTAAAGCAACACACATACCTGTCCCTGAAGTCAGTAGAAACCTTTATTTTGCCTTCGATATGGATGAGATCAAACTCATAAAGAAATGTTTTCAAATACCCACATACAGAATCAGATTTTCAACTTGTAAATGTTTCATGCAAGAACCAGTTCTTGATCATGATAGGCTTAAGCAGTTTGAATCATTTTCTTCACTTCAGCAGAGCAAATGCAGGCTTAGCCCATTGAATCAGTCAATAGCCATGAATCAGTTAATAGGTATGAGCGTCAAAATACTTTGAAAAATAATAAAGTTATCTTTTCAGTTTTGGATGATAATAAAATCGTCTCCTAAATCTGTATTCTTTATATAGAGGCACTTCCTGATTGGAAATCAGTGAACAGTCCCAAACCTAGTGGTGTCTGGTCTCCCAGAGATGTGTGTCCTGACTCAGTAAATCCCACAAAAACAACTGTGACCTCTTTGCAGTGCTTCCAGTTGTCCTTCAAACTCAGTAAAGCTCCATGTCCATTATTTTCATATTTTTCTCATGTCTGTAAAATACCTGCTCGCCAAGAGGCAGCACATGAGGTGTCTGAAACACGTCCATGCTGACTGGCCGGCCAGTGCATGTGCTGATGGGCAAGATGGTAACCTACACTGAAAAGGTAGTTCCTGAGTTCCCGCTGCTGTCCTCGTCAAAGCCAGGACAGTCATAAAGACTCCGGGTTTTGCCCAGAAACTGATTTTCATAGCTTTGAGAGTACTTTGTTTCCTGTCAGAATTGATTGAATTTAGCCAAGTTCAAAAGTTACTGGAGGGAAATTATAGAAAGACTGATGGATGGACAGACTGACAGGGCACTCACATAAGTCTCACTTCCTTGAGAAACCAAGGTAAACAGGAACAGATTGATACCCTACAGTTATAGGCACTGGCAGCCTACATGTGTGTATCATTACTGTTCCCTGCCTCCACTCATCTCTCTGACTGACACTCATATAATGAGGAAGTCATTTGATATTTTTATCCTTATCTTTTAATTAGTAGAGCGTATTTCTTTCCAGTGATCCACCCAATACCAGCAAGTAAAACAGAGTTGCTTGTTTCCTCCAGACCCTTCTTACACTACTCACATTTCTTTCTGCCTCACACACGTAAAATCTCCATCACAAGATAAGAACATTACTGGTTTGATTGCGCAAATGGGTAAAATGAGCTGACTGTCTGTAGACACAACCTGGTTTAGTATTGGGAAGTGAATAGCTCCTGAATTGCAAAAGAGTGTTTTGCTCGACAGCACGTTGACTGTCTGCCAAAGCTGCCACACAGCGACCACTGCCCCAGCACGACTACAACTCAGTCCTGATGCACATACCTTATCTGGAGGGTGCATGTGTCCAAGGGGCTTGGCCTTGCTCTCCCTCCCTGCTTCCAGAGGGACCATCTGTTCTTCTTGGTGCCTCTTTGCTTCGTGCTTGCACAGATTCAGTCCTAGACATGAATTTTCATTTTTATCTATTGTTTTTGACACATTGCCATTGTTTTGTTCACTGTGCAACTAAAAAAAGTGATCATTTCCTTCCTGTCAGGCCTAATCTCTCAATAAATCAGAATGGAAATTCACAGGACAAAGGGAATGCACTTCTCTAGTCACAGGACTTTCTCCCTCTCAAACTTCTAAGGGCTTCTACAAACCAAAACAGTTCATAAATATTCTTTAAATGGAGAAAATAGGCAATCTAAATAGAGGGAGAGCTGTTCTTAGGCCGGTAATCATATTCACAGGAGATTTAATTTAATTTCTTGGAAAGATTTCACCTACAGCCACCATCTGGTTCACTGAGACAGAGCTGAAGAGTTCCCCAGTAACTCTCATTAATCCTATTGAGTAGCATGGGATGATTTGAGGATCTCTTTCTTTTCTCCTCCTCTTTGCAGTGATCCTGAAGGCTGACTGCATCACACAGAATTCACAATTTGATGTCTCCTTTCAGATGTTGGATCTGTTACAGTGTGCGGTTGCCTAGCTGTTAAAAATTATCACATACCGATGTCAAGGAAGTTTACTGTTTTATAAATCTGATTTCTTCTTTTCCTCCACTGAATACTTACATTTTTTTAAAGACTGGGGGGGGAGAAACATAGATTTTAAAATTTTAGCTCTCATTCTACAGTTATAATTTTTTACCTTAAAATAATACTGAGGAAAACAAGATTTGTCTCTTATTTTCACTTTTCATTAAATAATCAACCAGGTTTGGCATTTATTTTGTATTATTATTATTTTATTGATTTATCTTAATAATATTAATAAATCCTTTTACATTACTGAGAGTTAAAGGCTGCTGTGGAATGTGTTACAGAGGTTGACACTTCTCCTTGTGTAGGGCAGGAGAGTCCTTTCACAACGTGCCTGGTTTCCTCCGGCTCCACCTCAGCAGTACATTCAAGATTGCTGTGCATTCCAGGGCCAGAGTCCAGAGGGATTCACTTCACATTTACTCCAATTTCATTTCTGTGGCTTCAGAGAGTCTGTTCTTTATTTTCTCCACTATACAAGAGCAGAATCGTACCCCTGGTCTCCTGGGAGTGCTCTTCCTTGTCTTTCCTCTGGGCAGATGCTATTAGGCACTCTTGCAATTGTTTGTTGCATAAACAACCTTCCAGTATCTAGCAGAAAGTAATGCATCCAACTAACCTGAGATGCCTCACAGTCTCTGCAAGAAACCTAAGGGATCTAATACTCAGTGTGATGAAACACTTGTCAAATCTAGTCTTCCCCCTACTTCTTATTCTTCCCCAGAAGTGGGAAAAAAAAATATATGCAACTGACTTATTATCTAAATTCTGGAAATTGTCCTTTGAGGATATCTGTCTAGTGGGTATGCCTGTCTGTGGCTCATACACCAAAAATCCTTTGCTTCCTAACTCTCTTCTAGTCTGCAATGAATTTGTTGTGATTGCTACAAAGAATCAGCATTTTTTTATGTAACCATGCTCCTGAAATGGCTCTTGTCAGTGTGCAGAAAAATCTTTCATTCACTTTTTGCAGATGTTTGTTTATCCCTTCCACAGAGTGGCACGCTGGTAAGGTGTGTGTGTATGTGTGTGCATACATGAGTTTGTATCTGATTTTAGCCTTTGCCTGTTCTCAGAATAATAGTAACTTCCCTACAGGAAAAGCAAACTGTTACTTCAACATCGGATAAAAGGCAACCTACAAGGCACCACTCGAGTGAATTGCTTTTTCGTGTAATTCTGCATTTTAAATAAAGGAACAGTCTAAAGACCTTGCTGTAATGGAAGGTTTCCCCAGCTTACATAATAGCTCACACAGACAGACAGTCCTTCAGAGACTGCAACTGCAATTCAGAAAGAATTAGTCCAGTCAACAAAATACCATTCAGAATAATAAACTAACAGCCCCTGGATCCTGCATCCAAAGGAGCCCCCACCAGCTGCCTCCCCCCCCCCCCCC
>VXAY01012530.1:6998042-7043504 GCA_013399855.1 Oxyruncus cristatus
CCCCCAAAGGATGCTCCCAACTGTAAAGTAAAATCAGAGCACAAAGGGAAAGAAATAGGACTGACTTTGTCTTATTAACATGGCACGCATGTGGCTGGCATTTGCAGAAACCTGCTATGAGCAACTCTAAACTCTACAAATAAGTGTCACTATGGAAACTAATCAAATGAGCAGAAGTATGAGAGAGACCTCCCCAGGAAAATGTCTTCAAGGGATAAATATTACTGCAAACAAATTCTTTAGCTTAAAGGGCCCCACTGAAGAGGTTGAAGGAGTGGGCCAGATGTCTCAGGACTCTGGAGTAAGCTCTTGACGTTTTCTCACCGGCTCGGTGGCATCCGGGAGCATTGTGAATCTGCAAAGGGAAAACAGAGTCTGTTTCATTCCTGTGCGCCCTGGAGCTCTTGGCTCAGAGGAAAACCTTGCTTATATCCTCCAGGAGGATGGCTTCTTGGCAGAGGGAAGCTCTGCCTGACAGCTCACAAGGATCAGGATAAATTGCTGGGGAAAGCTCAAATTCAAATCAGAATTAAATGTTTTGAATATGCTAAACTTTTTAGACTAGAAGCCAAAAATACGTTTTATTTCAAATAAGTTGAAAAGTTACAGTGCTTTTCTTTTGCAGAATATCTCAGCCACTTCTCTAAGGAAAATACCACCTTCATTATCTTTTCTGCAGTTAACAAACCGTGTGTGCACGCCTCGTGTTTAGTGATTTGTAAAATAATGTATAAGAAAAGTGGTAGTTGTTCAAAAGCAAATAGTAGCATTCTTAGCTCCTACTGGCCCAGGGCACATGCCCTTACGTTCAAATATATCCCACGCCATATTGTACTTTGTTGCGAAATTGCATTGCATTATAAAAGAAGAAAAGAAAAGAAAGCAAACCCAGAGTTTAGGTGGAAGCCAGTGAATGTGCTTATCCAGACCCAGGGGTAAAGCAGAAAGGTAAACATGTAGTCTCCTGACTTTGATCAAGCAGCACCTTCAGGCAGCTATGACCTACTGCTCCTCAGATCACAGCAGTGGTCTTTAAAGCAGAACATCCAGCAAGTTTTGGAGAGAACAGAAGGATAATGAGTGGCTGAGTCTGATCAGAGTCAACATTAGCTGACTGAGGCTAAAAATGAGATAAAATGTAATTTTGTTTAACACTACCAATATCTACCTCTCTATTTTGCCCTTTCAGTAATAAATGGTATTTCAAATGTTTTCCAAAACGCATCCACATTTACTACTTACTTAGATGAGTTTGGCTGTAAGTCACCCACAGGAGACACGTAACTGAATATCTGGCTCTTGGAATCACTGTGACAGGGCACAGAAAGCAGAAATAATCAGTGGCGATGTTTTCCTGTTGATGATGGGCCAGCTCAGGAAAGTTGACAGGCTGCAGTTTTGAAAGGTTTATAAACTATTTGGTTTCCAGTAAAATGATGTGGGGGGAATTATGTGTGAATTTTAAGAGATTTAATCAGAGAGGTGATTAAGATAACAGACAGATTAATTCACAGGCATTTTTTGTGAATAAAAAAAGGCTGCTCAGTTGGCAGTGATAGTTTGTAGCTGCTGATCATTCTTTTGTAGCTCTGGCTCTCCCAGTCTCTTGGTAAATATGAGCCATGGCATAGAGAGCCTGTGCAAGCTTTTTTATGCCACTGTCTTTACTGTCAAAAGCAAATCTCTTGCTGACTGCTTGAATCAAGTATGACTAATACAGGCCTCCAGCTTTTGGGAGAGAGAAACTGCAATGGCATTGAAGTTGAAAGATCTGGTGTTTGTTCACACCAGATATGATATTAATTCTATTAATTATTAGCATCATCTAGTTCTATCTTTTAAGTGAAATAGATATTTCTGTTTCACTTTCTTTCCACCCAAAATGCTTTGTAGAAGTAGAGGTCATGAAGAAAGCTTTCCTTTAAAATGCTCTAAACTTGCTGCTAGTCACAGAATCATAGAATCATCGAATGGCCTGGATTGGAAAGGACTTTAAAGATCATCTAGTTCTATCTCCCCTGCCATGGGCAAAGACAGCTTCCAGTAGACAAGCTTGGTCAGAGCTCCATTCAGCCTGTCCTTGAACATTTCCAGCATCCACAGCTTCTCTGGGCAGCCTGTTCCAGTCTCTCTCCATCTTTCCTGTAGGCTCCCTTCAGGTACTGGAAGGCCGCACTTAGGTCACCTCGAAGCCTTCTCTTTTCCAGGGATTCTCTCACCCTTTCCTTATAGTCAAGGTAACCTATCAGATGTTTGCTCTGAAGCTGTAGCTGAGAGTGCTGTGTCCCACTGGAGGTGGAAGAGCAGTGAGTGGCTGTCCAGTCCCAGGCACTGCTGTGCACAGAAGGATGGAGAGCAATGGAGCTAATCCAGAAATAGTTTTTCCTGTAACCCAGTCACTGCTCCCCTGCCTTGAATGAACATTGTGAGGACAGAGTAGACATAAGCTCTCATTTCATGTGAGCGACATAGGGCCTCCCTACAAGATCAGCCTTGCAATGAAATGTCTTCCTTTGATTCACGAAAGTGAGTTGTGCTGTCAGTGCCATACAAAGTAGCCTCATTGCACAGGAGAACTCGAGAAATTTCTAGTGCCAAGACAGATAATTCAAAAAATCAGAGTTTCAATAACTAGAAAAATCAAGCATGTTCCGTTCTTCAGGATTTTATCAGTTCCTCTCTCTTTTTTAATAACACAGATAATGGAACTATCAGTTCATTTTGAAGGCCCACCCTTCCCCCAGCTCTGACTTCTTGGTGTTGAATATAAGTGAAGAGTTTTCTGCACTTTATAAAAGCACTGAATGCATTTGCATACCCCGTAATGTGCATATTATTTTTAAAGTGAAATATTATATCGATGGTAAATGTAGGTGGAAAGCAGAATAAAGTATCAACTACTTGATAGAGACAGCACTTAAGAAGCCAGGTTGTGTAACAGAACTTCTTTGTGATTTTTTTTTAAGGCTCTTGTTCCCTTCAGTTTCTATATAGCAAAAGAACAATTAATTTACGTAATTCAGAAGAAAAAAAAAAAGGAAAACCAAACAAGCTCTTGTAGATTGTAACACAAATAAGGCACGTCGCAGACTGAGAGGTGCATCTGAGAACATGAACTCTGCCGATGGGAAGAGAGAAACTTCGCTCCTGTGAAGGCGAGAGTGGCGGGTTCCGCTGCCCAGGGGTGCCATCTGCCGGAGACAGCGGGTAGGACCCGGCTTCCCTCGGGAACGGCCGGCTACTCCAACAGGCTGCCCTTGGACAGGAGTCTCCCACTGCCACCGCCAGCAGGACCTTCTGCTGCTGAACTTGTGTTACAGGAGTAAGCAAAAACTATTGTTACAGCATTCCTCTGGCACCCTTCTGCTTTGTTATCAAGTTCATACAGATGCTACGATGTATCAGAGAGCAATAGAATCACAAAATAGTTTGGGTTGGAAGGGACCATAAAGATCATCTCGTGCCAACCCCTCTGTCCATGGGCAGGCACATCTTTCACTGGAGCAGGTTGCTCAAAGCCCCGTCCAACCTGGCCTTGAACACTTCCAGGGATGGGGCATCTACAACTTGTCTGAGCAACCTGTTCCAGTGCCTCACCACCTTCACAGTAAAGAATTTCTTCCTAATATCTAATCTAAACCTACTCTCTTTCAGTTTAAAGCCATTCTGCCTTGTCCTATCACTTCATACCCTTGTAAAAACTTCCTCTCCAATTCTCTTGTTGGCCCCTTTTATGTACTAGAAGGTGCTCTGTGGTCTCCCAGCAGCCTTCCCTTCTCCAGGTTGAACGATCCCAATTTTCTTGGCTTTTTCTCATGGGAGAGATGCTCCATCATTCAGATCAGCTTGATGGCCTGCTCTGTATGTTTTACACCGGTTTGCAAGCCAGAGTTAAATAGGTCCAAGTTTGTGAAAAATACAAGTTTATGCACTTAACCTAGTTTATTAGGGGGTGATGTTTCTACATGTGTCTCTCATTGACTCTCTGTAGAGCTGCACAACTACAGAATACTAAGATGAAGGTAGATTATTATTAGAAACGTTATGATACATGTTCTCAGAACAGGCTAACAGGGAGAGGGGGAAAAGTCAGAAGTAGAATAACTCTACTATTTGAAGCTCTTTTTTGTTAATGTTTAGGTTTTATGCCTCTTTTTTCTTCTTTTTGTAGACACAAGCTTTTCTTCTCAATCATTATTTCAGAAAACTGCTGAGATAAAAAGCTGATGTTCTCACAAGTCATTTGATAATAAGAACTTTGCATTTCTGCAAAATACCATCTATCCTTCAATTTGATAGTAATGCTTCCAGTCACATAGAAAGTTCCATTCTAAAGTCAAGAGAAAAAGCCTGTATAGTTGTAGAGAATATCTGGCTATATGCATTAACTCCAAAGGAGCAAAAAAAAGACCATCGATCAATAATATAACTGGACCCCTTCTTTTTCTTTTTTTTTCTTATCTGCACAATCTGTGCTAGAGGCAACAAAGATTTCCAGACAACCCGTCTATACCTAAACTTGTGTTCTCTTTAGGCTTTGAGCCAACTGTTTGAAGATTTTAGATGAACAAACTTATGAGCTAAGATATCAGCACTATTGCCATTTCACTTGTGCAATCACATGTCTTTCACTTAGCTCTTTCCTCATACTGATATGGAAATCAATCCAAGGCCTAAATGAAAAGTATATGTTTCCTTGATGGTTTTGTGCTTGGGACATATTTCATTAAATTTATTAAAAGACAGCTTAGGCAGGATACCTTACACTGTACTGGCTAGAGGCAATATTACAGGAGACTTTATGACTCAGTCTTAGGAAAGTTTTTGCACAGTCTTTCAGCCTGTGTGCTAAGCCTATCCTGTGCACGTGTTTCTGTCTCGTGTGAGATAACATCTTCCAATAAACCCATATTGTTCTCAATCAACCCCCAAAAGTCAATATAAGGACAGCACATACTACAGTAAAGCACAATCAGTACTGAAACTGAATTCCAGATCAGTCTGATGAAAGAAGCTAAGGTTGAAATAAAGGAGCAAATTTTTCCAGATGTCATTGTAGAATAAATGAATGAAACCAGCACTTCTCTGTCCTGCAGAAATGAAGAGAGGTTTGCCTTCCTAAAGTTGAAGAGCCATACACTGAGACAGCTGCACACATTATCCAGACCTTCCAAGTCTTGCATGCTGTTACCTAAAATCAAATATGTAACTTGCCTGCTTCTTACAGCCTTGCTCTTCCCTTTGGCCAATCTGTCCCACTGTGGTTGTCCATTCCTGTGGGTACTGTCAGCTCTCCAGGGCACAGACTGCCCTGCAGTTGATTTCTTACCCATCTATACCCAACACTAGGCTCAAACACCTTCTGGCCAGCCATGAGACTCGCAGGCTCCTTTCTGGAGCAGAGAGCACAACACTGACTGATGCCCCAGCTGTACTTTGCAGGATCCCATCCATGCAATGGTTTGAAACACTCCAAATGATGAACTGGCTTCAATCATGACCCTTGCTTCCCCTTACAAGTATTTGATTATGTCTGTTATGCTGTGTCATGTGTTAGTTATTACCTTTTATTGTAAGCCCATCATACATTTCTCAACTGCTTAATTACTTTATCCAGACACTAAGTGTATAATCACATTCCAGTCATCAGCATTGCACATTCAGTTGATGCCTAAGCCATGTTACTATGAGGGCTATATTTGGATTTTCCCA
Organism: Oxyruncus cristatus; assembly: GCA_013399855.1. Classification (NCBI taxonomy): domain Eukaryota; kingdom Metazoa; phylum Chordata; class Aves; order Passeriformes; family Cotingidae; genus Oxyruncus; species Oxyruncus cristatus. The sequence continues at coordinate 7,003,755 of VXAY01012530.1, forward strand.
AGCCTCAGTCATTTTATATCCTGGCCACAGCTGACCGAGTGTAGCTCATACTCAGTGAGTAGCTATCTACTTCTGGCAGTCCTTCAAGAATGCCATGTACTTCTGTCAGTCTTTCAAGGATGCCATGTAAGAAAAGAAATGCTTACAATCCAAAAGCTGTGCAAACATAAAAATATTGAGGTATGGAATTTCTTGTCATATTTTTCTTTTTTCTCATTGTTTTTGTCTGGACTGTAGTCACTTTTGTAACATGGGATCTTGGAAAGAGGAGGAGGTCAGAGGGAAATACAGGGAAACAAGGCATAACTCTGCTGCCTTCCCCACCTTGCAAGTGCTACTGGAGGAGTCTGTAGGTGAGCAAGTGTAGGACACTCTCCCAGACAATGAGGTCATGGGATTGCGGTATAATTTACACTGGAGGAAACCTTGAGATGTCTTCAGTTCAAAGAGGAGACAAACCCAACAGGCTAGGTTGCTCAGGGATTTATCCAGTGGAGTCCGGGGAAGCTGCTCAATGCTTAGTTATCCTCTCAAGGAATATCTTTTATTTATACCCAGTTTACACAAGCTATGTTTCTATGGGCAGACCAAAGGCTGCACACAGCCACTTCTTCAAACATGAGCCATGAGCCAAAAGCCATCTAGATAGGTCAGGGGTATGTTAATAACAATTAACTGCTGGGTCCTGCTGCAACTATCAGCTCAGCTGGTTAGAGCATAGTCCTAATAACACCAAGGACGTGGGTTTGACCCCTGTATGGGCCATTTCCTTAAGAGGTGGACTCAATGATCCTTGTGGGTCCCTTCCAGCTGCTATACCAGTCTGGCACTGGGTCAGGCTTGTGTCCACCTACCAGTGGAGACATGTCCTGAGCAGCACAGCAGAGCTGCCAGTTTGGGCACCTGAGAGCCCACCCCGTCACTACAGTTGCCATCAAGTGCTGCAGGGCTTCCTTCCCTCTCAGACAACCAGGCAGTCAGCAGGGTGAATGAAATCCATGCAATCTAAATCAACAGGCAGGAACACTCCTGTATCTTAATTCATTGTGTAGCTTAGCCATTTTGTCAAAGAATACTGACTTTCACTGTTTTGTGAAACACTGATTTGGAACAGATTATAGCTTCCGTAGTACAACTGATATTTCTCTGATTCAGGATAAACTATACCTTATATATATTTACTTCATAAATTGCCCTTTCATTCATTTAAATACAGCAAGAGTACTCACTTTTCAGCAGTGCAGTTTTTGATCTCACAAGAGTTTTTTATATCTAACAGGAATGATCAAGGGTACAGGAAACTTACATGGAAACGGCAAAAATTTCCAAAGAATTTTTCTTTGGAAATATCCTACAAAGAGAATAAAAAAGAGAGAACATAAAAGATGTACCTTCTGAAGAGTAGCACAGAGATGGGATTTCTGGTCTATCCATCAAATACAACAATAAAAGAACATTTGATGGGATGATGAGATACTGCAAAGCAATAAAATACATTCCTATTAAACAATGTATATAATTAAGCTGCATAACTTGCTGCCACAGGAGGTTAATGAAGGAAGAGCATTATGGAATTCTGACAGGAGCACTTAAGCACTTTCTGTTTATATTCAGATTTCTTGCATGAGAAAATGGACTTACTAAATGGCAGGACTACTAAATAAATATCCCTTTTTACTGGCCCTGTGGACCTGCAGTGTGTACTTGTGGCTGTGTTTAGCTTACAGTGGTGGACAAGCAAACAGAGCCTGAGCACCTGTGGAGGTGAATAGAAAGAACTGGAAATAATGTTGTATGAATCATACTTGCAATGCAACTGATAACCTATGGTCAGCTTATATCAGAAAAGACACAGGAGCTGCAGAATGGCTTTAGAGATAAACGCAAAGGAACAGAAGCATAGGAAAAACTTTCAAAGATTGGGACTGTTTGCCTAAGAGAGGGAAGAGGAGATAAATGAAAAATGCACAGGGGAAACAAGCATAATTCTTTCAGTACAAGAGCAAAGAGACAGCCAGTGACAGCAACAAACATGGATCTGATGAAAGAAAACAATGCTTTACTCAGAAAAATATCATGTATTACTAGTTTGTGGAATTCATTCACAGGAGCAGGTAAAGTGCTCAGGAGAACTGAAAGAAATGCTTAGGAATATTGCATGTATTCAGTAGGAATCACTCACAAATCAGAAGGAAAAAACTTTATTTAAAAGAATAACACTATAAACCCTTGTTCTTCAGGGAATGAGACAGATGAGGTTCTACAGGGAACTGAAAGGTATCTGTGCAGCCTCCTTCTCTGAAGCTGGCCTCGATGTATGACATTAAACTGGGCCAGATGAACCTTTAATGCAGCTGCCACAGGCAGGAAATAAATATCAGGAACATATTTACCTTGGGAAAAGGAAATGGAAACAGAAGAGTAAAAAAAAGAAAAAGCAGACAGAATACGAGAATAACAATAAATGATAGAGCACACAGAAAAACAAATAATAAAACTGACAAATTAACCTCAGTGTTATACTGATCAATGTGTCACTGGGCTGCTAAAATGAGAGACATGAGGGTGCACGTGGCAGGATCAAATTTTCATGTTGTGATTTGCCGCTTCACAGAAATAAAGGATGAATGGTCACTTTTGGAAAACACTAAGACATATTCAAGCACCCTTAAAGCCACTTGTAGAAAATGTATATGTACCAAAAAAAAAGTATTTCCACCTTTTGCCCTGGCCCAGCCAGTCCCTCATTTCAGCCTTATAGTGATTCACTACAGTGTAAGAAAATAGTGTAGTTTTCTCTGTGGGGAAATCTCGCCATTAAGCAGGAAAATTAAAGAAAAAAGCTTCCCCAGTCAAGTTTTTAAGTGGATAAATTGAGATTCTAAAAAAGGAATCTGAATTCAGAACACTCACAGGGAATAAAAGCATCTCACCATAATTACAAATGAAAGAAGCAGGTGTCAAGATATAATAAACAAATGGGAGGACAGAGTGAGCCATCTGCTTCATCAAAGAAAAAATTCATACCCAGCGAGACTACAAAACATAAACACTAGGTGATAAGAGAAAAGTTTTGGTTTTTCAAGGTCTCAAAGGTAGAAAATGCACTGGGTAGTGTTAGGGTTTGTGCCGGCCAGATAATGACAAGATCAATCCAGCCAGAGCTGCTGGCTCTTCCCAACTCATGACCTTCAGATAGAGTATGTTACACTGGGAACAAGAGTCAGACCATAACTGAGTAATCCATGAGGTCCTCAATCCCAGCAGCCTTTCCCCAGGAGTGTGGGGACTGAGTACCCCTACCAGAGTGCATGGGAACGCTCCTAGAGTGAGGTCTGTTCATGCAATTTGGGCTGGGAAAGCTAGCAGGAATGGGAAAAGCAGGCCTGGAAACATCTAACAGCAGAATCGTAAAAGAGGAGAGGAGTCATGCTGGGAGAGGAGCCCGGCTGCTGGCAGATGGGCTGTGTCCAGCCACACCAGTGCAAGGTGGATGGGCGGGGAGGCAGGACACCAACACAGAGGGTGGTCAAGTTGGTGGCTGGTGGAGGTGACCAGAATGAGAGGACAGACAGCGTGTGTATGTGAGGCTGTACAGGTGAAGATGGGCATAATTTAAGGGGGCACTTTACTTCAGAAAGGAATTTGGAAAGATTGAGAAATCTGTGTAACAACGTAATAATCGTTAGACTTCTTTGTCTGATGAGTTCATCACCTCACACTGTCTTGGTCAGGCCATGCTTACAGTTAGGATGTCTGCTCCCCAGCTAATTAGACACTGTCAGCTGTATGTCAGGAGACTGCCCAGTGTATGTTGGGTATTGCTGTGCTATAAACAGTATGAAATCCCAGAGGTAAATATGGAAAATACCACTAACTGCATTAAAGGGAGAGGATGTCAGGTGTATTAGATTAATTCACTATAACTATACAAAGGATTAGAAAGAAGTTGGTCAGTGCAGTTCCTCGACAAGTGATTGAATGCAGGGCCAGACAAAGCTAACAGTGCTTATATTTAACCTACTAATGCTTACTTACTAATGCGACATCGTGTGCACCGCAGGTGACCCCAAGCAGTTTAATCAGAACTTAAGCTCTCTTTTAAGGATAAAAGGGAAAATCCAGCCCTACAGTTGCGGGAAGAGTTCCCTAAATGTGAACTACTGTAGTTATATCAAAGATCTGCTTAATTCTACTGTCATCTACCAATAAAAAATGCAAAGAAGAAAAATAAAGAACCTACAAAAAAATTATCCTCTTGCTTGTTTCTATAATTTTCCTAGATAAATTTCCACACTCTGTCATCACACAGTCACCAGCTGGGCAGACACATGACATTATACTGAGAAGATGTTCTATTTGCTGGGGATGTCAAATGACACAGACAGTTCAAACATGCCATAAGGACAAGATCATGAACTCTCTTAATAGTCTTCTGGCAAACAGACCATACAAACACTGGGTAAGGAGTTAATACACAGTGATTAACTGGAAGCTGGTTTTCACAACTCCCCATTAAGAACAGTAGACGACATCATAAGTATTTTCTTCAACTGTGCACCAAAGAGGGTAACAATTTGTCTGGGCATGAGTGAGATTTTTGAATTGTTTTGCATTTCCAAGGCTGCCACATGAAGCTGTAATATATGTCAAAGTACTTGTATGAGATTTGTATACTTCTGGAATGCAACAGGGAAGATTTCCTACTGCATCCAAAATTAAACTGGCACTTATGTTTAAGTAACTGAATCTTGCCCAATATATGGGTTATATATGTGTTATATATGTGATTATTTCTTTATAATTCAGTCCTGCTCACCTCTGAGTGCTCTAATTCTGGAATATCCTTTTGGAGCAGAAGGTACTTGTTCTCCCAAGGGCAAGCTCACTCTCGTTTCTGTAAAGGTATTACAATATTGATCACTCCTCTGTGCATATGCAATTTGACACCATAAAGCTCTTACAGTCAAGGGTCTTTCAAAGGAGTAGAAACATTCTGTATTTTTCCATCCAGGGTATACTTTTTTGTATTTACCAACACTGAAGTTAATTCACCATCTTTTTGCTGGTTTCTCTAACTGGTTTAAATCTTAGTCAACTTCCCTTACAATTTTTTTTCACAGTCCCTGATCTACATAGGTAACTTTGTCTTCAACTTCCTCTTTCTCCCTTTGTCTCTCTCCTTTCCAGATTACAAACAAATACATGAAATAGCAGATGGGTTTGCATGGCATCTAAAATCTGTTGTTAATCTTTCCATTCTGGGAGTTGATTTTTCGTTGCACCCACTGGTTGTTGTCAACTGGCCAATATAACTGTTGGATGCGTTATGAAATACAGGAAATCCTGATGTAAAAAAGTCCATCAAAGTAACCTTATCATGCCACAGTATGGATTCTGAACACTTGTATTTCCATTTTGGCAATGCTGGACTTAATGAGCCCTTCTTGGCACCATTCAATCCCACAGAAAAGATTCAGAAAATCAGGTAGGGAGCAGAGCTGGCTCTGTCTGCATTCAGGTCTCTCCTTGCTTCCCCAGGGCCAGGGAAGCAGGGGGTGTGGGTTCCCCAGCTACCCCAGCACTGCTGCCGACGCTCTCTGCCTTGTCCCATGGTGGACAGGGCTACAGCATTGGTCCCAGCCCAACCTTCACCTTCCCCTGCTTTCCTTCTCGAAAAAGGACAGTATAATCTGACCAAATTTGATTCTGCCCTGCCCTCCTTTACCCTTCAGCCAAAATGCAGCTATGTGCCACTTTGTGTGACCTGCCTCAAAGCCTGGGATTATGGACAAGAGTTAAAAGATTCTTTTAGTAGTTTCTTTTAATAGTTGTCCCTTTGTTCCCCAGTTCATTGTGTCCCAGCATGGCTCACCAGGAGGTGCCTGCAGGGACAGCAGGGAGCTTACTGCTGAGATTGAAACAATTCCATTGAGGTCTTCAATTCCATTTCCATTCAATCACCACAGTTGACTAATCCAATACCAGAACTTCATATGCATATTTATTATTGCCAAAAGCATTAGACTATTGCCCTGTCTGGCAACTATTTGCTTTATTTAGGTTTTATTCACTAGCAGTTGGAAATTTGGCAAGGATCTCACCATGACTGGTTCCAGGGGGCTATTTAAATACAGGAAAGTACTAAGGAAAATTAGACCTAGATTTTTCTTTGCTAAAATAACCACTTAAGACAGACTCATAAGAAATCATCTGAAGTCAGAGAAGTTTAGGTAAATAATGTAGTTTCAAAAAAACATATGAATCATCAAGTTAAAAATAATGCTAACTGAAACATTAAATGATTATATTTGTTTCTGTTATTTCAATATGTACATCAAGTTAATTAATTCTGCAAGAGGTAATACTTTCACTCATCACTTTAGTATGACTATCAACTTGTAATGAGTTTTTAAATGGTGTCAACTGAATTTGAAAATATGAGTATATTACACTGTGACACTGGAACTTTTTGTGTATCCCCTGAATATGGACTGCACTGTTCTCCAAGCGTGGTGCAAGTACGAGGAGGGAGGGAAAAGGTTTGTTTTGTTTCAATGTCATTTAAATTGCTACATAACCTCACAGAATGGATTTAGAATTGTTCTTTATTGCAAATTTAATGCTGAACATACAATCTTGTACTACATTACAAACCAGACCACATGTAGAATCCTGCTCGTGTGTTTGGTTGTTTAATGTTTCACAGGGACTGAGGGACAGAGTAAACACTTCTGCCCTTTCAGACTACTGAGAAAAATGTGTACAGTTTCACCAAATACTCAGACATTTTGAATGTCTGATTCAAAACAGTGCACAGAAAGCAAACAAGATAAGAGTAAAATAACATTAGAAAACATGAAATAAAAACCTGGCTAGTCTATAAAGAGGTATTACTCACTGAGCAATGTGGTATTAGAAATTTCTTAAAATGGTAACTAATTTAACCTTCTATCATATCAGAAATTTTAAACAGTAGATAGTACAATTGTGTGAAGAAAAAAGTTGGAGCTTGGTATGCACATACATGTTTATTACAGTCTTAAAATTCATTGTCTGGAGAAAGCTCCTGTAAGAAATGAGTAACAACATCAGAAAGAAGCCTTTCATCTGTAAATTTAAGGAGTTCCTAGATTAAAAACCTGATGGTGTTACGAATGTTTACTGTCTGAAATAGTATAGTCACACTGTCACTACGGACAGTTGGCTGAATCCTGCTGACTGCAGCCCCTGCTACATCCATTGAACTCAGAGGTTTCAAATCAAAGGACAAATTTTACCCAGGATCTTTTAATCACCCACTCTGACAGTGTGGCAAGCGGGCGTTTGTGCTTGCTGTTTTGTCTGTCCTGCTTTGCTTTGCTTTATGGGTTCAGAAGCCATGTTGATATTACAAAAGGACTGTAAATCTCCTCTTAAAATCTGATTGACATTGCTGGAATGAGGAATTTATTCTGACTGGTGAGAGGTAATTGGGTGTATTCCAGTAGTTTGCATTCAGATGCAAGGAAAAGAGGAGATTAAGTAGATTAACCTCCATCATCTGGGAGATGACATTTCTTGCTGTGTTTGAAGTATTTTGTGAAGGAAAGATGGCACTGATTTTGAAGTTTATATTAATCAAATCTCTTTGATTTTGTTTGATGCAGCAGCTGCAGTGACACACCCTTGCTCTTTGAAAGCCTTGAACTGCAAGGGCCAGGATTTAGAGGAGACCAGCTACAGCTCAGAAGTGTCAACTTCAGCCTCCAGGGGGAAGGAAAGCACTTGTCTAATTTCTCCTCTTATCTTCTTAAATTTGTGTTAGGATTGGAAGCAAAGATGGGTGATTATGTCCTGATACAAAGCTCTGACCAAGATGTGGGTTTCTGCACCAAAACAAACTTGAAAATTAGCAGAAGATAGTTACATGACAAAAATGTTCCCTTTCTTTATTTCCTTTCTTTCTTTCTTTTTTTCTTTCTTTCTTACTTTCTTTTCTTTCTTTCTCTTTCTTTCTTTCTTTTTCTCTTTCTCTCTCATTCTCTCTTTTTTTCTTTCTTATAATGGCAAGAAATTGTAGATGCAGTCTCCTGTTAGCAAGGTCTTCCTAACCTGAATTTGCAACATTGAAATTTTATAAGTGAATACACTGACACAAATTTCTTTTGTCATTTCAGTTCATCACATTGAAGCGGTATTGGGCCAAAATGCTGAAAATATTTTACATGTGTTTCATTTGCTTCAGTCCTGCAGGTACTTTTGGTTGGTTTTGGTTTTGTGTTTGTGAGTAGTCCTGAGGTAAAGTGAAAGCTCTGAGGATCTGAATTAAAGAGCATCTGTTTGAATGTCACTAAAGGTGAACTATGACAATAAAGCAAAACTGGAACATCTTAACACTTCACCAGAAGCAAAGATTTCTCTTTAATCAGGTACGTGAATGATTTTCATTTGTATGAAAAACCCTTTTCAATAATTGGATTCACTGGAAACAATTTGTGTGTACCCTGTTAAGAGGTACAAGCTGACCTGACTACCAAAGCCTTACCTAGAGAGGCAAGAGGCTGAAGACACTTCTCTTCACCCCCACAGCCCCAATCCTGCCTGCTGGGAAGGATGCAGAGTGCCATGGATTTCCCCCCATCATGCCTAAAGGAGTTGCTGGTGGACTTCAGCCTCTGTCCTTCCCGGCTGGACTGCTGCTTTTGCTTGGAGGAAAAGAAATTTCCGAAAGGGACAAGGCAGGTGGCACATCTTCCCAGCCACACTAAAGAGTAGTGGTGACTCTCCATGTTTGCTATAACTTGTAGGTTCATGGCTATTATACGAGGACCTCGGGTGTGATCTGAGCAAACTTTGGAATGCAGCCAGCACCGGAGAGATAACTCTGACTGAATTTCGTGTTTTCATTTTATTTTCTTAAAGAAAATCAAAGCCCATAAAAGGATAAGTTTTGACCTGTTGTTATTTGCTTTGGCAATGACTAAAAGGGATAAGGCAACTACCTGCTGACAGGCTTTGACTACATTTAATTGCTAAAATTCAGACTGTGAGTGACTTGAAGTGATAGGCAAGTACTTACTGAAACTATTCAGATCAGTAACTTTTCTGGTGAGAGCAAATCAAGGAGGGCAACCAAACGTTTATTGAAGCTGAACCACTAATGAATCAACACTTAACCTATCAAAATATATTTAATCACAATTTTAACTGTTCTATTCCCAAATAATTACTTAGTGTCTTAAAAGGTGTTGAGTTTTTTTCTGTCTCTTCTGATAAACCTTCACCCCTAGGAAATCTTCTATTTCCACTTATTTCACTCTTCAGCCACAAGTCAATCACAATATGCTGTACAAGACATCAAATATTAACTGAAAGGAGCAATATTACTGTAAATGGCTAGAAGGCACTGCTACAACAAATATCGAATTTTATTTAACTAGTATATGACAGTTAAACGCTGGGAGAAATCCTGCAAGTTTGGAATTCAAATTCAGCCTTCATAAAGCTGCTCTCTGACTGAAACAATTTCCTGGAAGAGATTCTGGCTACAGACATAGGCGCTGGATCTACTTTTGAACTATGGAAAAACAAATGTAAATGTTATTGATTGTTTAATTTCACAAACACACAGGAGTTTAGGTATCATATTTGATCAGTGATTAATAGTCATTATCTCAGAATATATCTCAGTCTGTTTTGCGTGGTGTCACGAGGAGTTATTTTTGACAGAAGTATTATTTAACACCATTTTCAAGAAGAATGAGATTGCCTAAAGCAGAAACACTGCATCAGCCACAGAAAAACACTGCCCAAACTTCTGTGAAATTTACTTGGGAATTAACAATTGCAGCTGGGTCCCAGCTCAGTCTTCAGTTTTAACAGAACTGCATTGGTTTTCAGACAGAGTAAAAAGAAATAGTTTTTCCTGAAGCCTTGCATCCTTAACTGAGCACTGGCTCCTTTACCTCCTCTGAAATACTGCCAAAACCTTAATTCTCTCCACTGCTTTCCTTTACACGATTCCTTTCCCTGGCAAATAAGGAAGCAGCAAAGGATTAGTGAAACATCTTTAGCAACACAAAAGAGCAGGCAGCACTTCCCCTCATAAAAACCAGTCCAGAGGATGATACAGCATCTTTTAGACACATGACAAACTTCTATAGTTGTACTTACCTAGGCTGTTACTACTGCATGCTCCAACATTTCAGCATATCTGGGACAAAACAGATGCACTTGCAATGTCCCCAATATCACGTGCAGCCTCCGAGCAGCCCCTGCAAACCCAGCTCCACTCCACAGCTCTGCCAGATGCAGCATGCTACAAGCAGCATTAAGAGCCCATTTCTAAGTTAAAGGACAAGCAGGAAATATGGATGAAAATGGCAGTAAGGACAGAGGTCTGCTAAAATGTGACAGCTTTACTATCTTTCTGTCACTTAAGCTTTTAGCCTATGCTCAAAAGAGAAGGCAAAAGAAGCAGCAGCAATAAGAAAAATGGTCACAGGAATGACCAGAATCAGATCAGACTGAGCTGAGTAAACATAGGCCATTAAAAAAACAGGCTAAGAGTTAGATTTAACCTCTCCAAAACCAAAGTGGTACACTGAATACATCCACTTCCCAGAGAACCATAGAATCATTCAGGTGGGAAAGACTTTTGTGATAAAGTCCAACTGTTAACCTAACGCTCCATATTCACCACTAAACCATGTACCTAAATGCCACATCTACTTTTTTTACTACCTCTTGTGAATCCCTCCGGGAATGGTGACTCAACCATCTTCCTGGACAGCCCATTCCAGGGCTGTTTAGCCCTTTCAGTGAAGAAATTTTTCCAAATACCCAATCTAAACCTCCCCTGGAAAAAACTGAAGCCATTTTCTCTTGTTCTGTCACTTGGTACTTGGACAAAGAGATCAACCCACACCTCACTACAGTCTCCTTTGGGATAGCTGTAGAGAACTATAAGGTCTCCTTTGAGTGTCCTTTTCTCCAGGTTGCTCCCAGTTCCCTCAGCTGCTCCTTAACAGACTTGTGCTCCAGACCCTTCACCAACTTTTTTGCCCTTCTCTGGACACATCCCAACATCTCAATGTGTTTCTTGTAGTGAGGGGCCCAAAAGTGAACACAGGATTCGAGGTGCAGCCTCAGCAGTGCCCAGTACAGAGGGATGATCGCTGCCCTGGTGGTGCTGCTGGCCACACTATCGCTGATACACAATTTACCTACTTACAATAATGCAGCTTTATACTGGCAAATTATTAAAAGGCTGTTGTAAGACTACATTATTTACGTATATCTTCCATGTGATATTCATTTAAGATTAGTTTGTCTTGTTTGCTTACTCTATTGTTAATTGTCCTGGTAAAGTTCTCTCGAAATCAGTCATTTGGAATACTCCACGTTTTCTTTGCTGGAACTCATTCCACAAACTTTTTGATTAGCAGATCATAACGGGGAGCAACAGTAGGAAGGTATGGAAAGAATAAGGGAGAATTACAGGAGAAGCTGATCATTCTGCCTGAGTGAAGGTGGTCTTGGCACTTTCTATTACAAGATTCTGTTTTCACTTGACCTTCCAGGCTAAAATTTTCGTTCAGAAGATCTGCCTCCACTTGACTTACTTAAAAACTTCAGAGAAAACATCTCAGCTATAAGAAAAGACAAAAGTAAAGGAGAAAACTGATCCAAAAATCTGGATCTACTTCAGGAGTGTCTTTGTAGTTCTGGTTAGAGAACTAGGCATTTGTGAAGGTAGTTATCTCAATGTCCAGGCTTTGTTTCTTGTTATTCTGGGAAGGGGCAGATGCGAGGAAAACACTAGAATTGTGTTCTTCAAAGTAAAAACCTGCAGTTCATAATTTGTTAGAAATAATAGCTAAATTCTGTATTTGCAGTAAAGATTGTCTGGTTTTGTGAATGGGGTGCCCAAGTGCTTTGGGAGGGAGTCAAGGGACAATGGAGCCAGGCAGGGACAGAGTGCACTGAGTCACATGGTAAGGGGGCTGTACACTGGAGCGAGGAGCTGGATGGGGGCAGAAGTCCTGGGCTGGGGTATGGCCCACAGGCAGTGGTGGCCCCAACCAGCTCAGCAAGACACCCAGGATAAAGAGCCCTAGAGAGGACTTTGGGAAAGGGACAGGGAGCTTGGCACTGAAGTGGAGGTTCGGAAGGGTGAAATAGGTCTGAGGCAGGCTGAAGAAAGGAAAGCTCAAGAAAAAGGCTCCAGGGAGCAGCAAGGCACCCTGGGCTGCCATTCCCACTCACACAGCTCTGGGAACCCCTGTCACAGTACAATATCTCCAGGACAAGGAAGATCTGAGCCTGCTGCAGCGACCAGTTATTCCGTTACATCCACCAGCAGTGATGTGGGCGGTAAATCTACAGGTTTCGACCCCACTGGTGACTTGCAAGAGGAGGGAATTGGGACTGTGGTTAAGACAGTTGAGTGCTGCCTTTCAATTCCAGCTCTACTTCTGCCGCAGACTTCTTCGAGAGCTCACCAAAAGCCAAGAGTTCACACCCTGCCACCAACTGTAAGTTCCTCTTTTCTGACAAGAACCCGTGCCCTGGGGCTGGGGAACCCATAGGGGTCCTGACCTCTCCTGCCCTCAGCCAAAGTCAATCCAAGCTGGCCTCTGAACATAAAAATTTCTCTATTTTCTGGATTCTCTGGGAGTCCAGGTCCTGGACTCCCAGAAAGGTCCCCTTGGTTTCTATAATACTGTTCCTGAGCTGCAGCTCTCCAACACTGAGGTATAAATAATAATAACAAAATCACACATTTGTGTGATGGAAAGACAAATCATTTATAAAACACTGACCCTGAAATAGAGTGTCTCAGGAAAGACAGGGACACTGTTTTTTTATTCGGATGGCTTTACATTCACTAAATTATGTATGGCAAACAGTGAGTGATGAGTAATTAAAGTACAGCTTAAGTCTTCATTCCCTGAGTGAAAGCTCTTCTTTCTGCTGGAAAACAGATCAGGTTTTTTAGATTAAAAAAACTGATGTCACTGAACAAGGGCACCAAATCAATGTCCTCTGCAATTTTGCTACTTCTCCTTCTAACTTTAAATCTTTGCTGAAGAGGGAAGCAGAGTTCTCCTTTTCCAGGAAGGGTTATGCAGCATTATATTTCAGAGCAATTGCATGTAAAACTGACAAACAGCTGATATTAGTATACAGTTAATTTTAAAGAGATTACCATTGGTTACGTTCAATAAACACATGCATGAAACCAACATCAGACATATCCAGGATACTACTGATAATTATGAAATAAAACTGATCTTCTATTCATAGACTTCTCTCCTCTCCTCTCTTCTCCTCTCCTTTCCACTAGGTATCCACACTAAATTTCAAGAGTTAAATGTATCATTTCCATTTCCACACTCCACTGCTTAGAGAAGCACCTACAAAGTACAGCAGCACTCACTTAAACACACAAGAATCACAGTCTTTATTCTCAAATGGATATGTGTTACACGCTGGAGCATACTGCTAAGATTAAGAAATCCCCTAAAATTTAAAAAAAAATCAGAACCCTGTCAGCAAACAACAAATTCAGACTTCTTCGCTGTTTGTGGGACCAGTCCTTGGATTAGCACTGACTCATCCTCAGTTGCTGGAAAAAACAGATGTAGTTCAAAGAAGTCTTTCAAAGTGGCGGAGGCATTGGCGCCTGGCCAGGCCAGCCTGCAGCCCGCATCAATCAGCCGAGGGGTCTCCAGCACTATCCTCCTATTCCTCCTGCTCTGAGCAGCACATGGAGTAGGACCCGCCAGGCAGGCGGCCCACAGGAGACAGCTCAGTGTGTCTTCTCAGCCTCCCTGCCCCATCCAAGCCCCCTGTCCTGTCCCTGCTCTGCTTCTGGTGGCGTGAGGGTTGCGTGCTGAGCGAGGGGCAAAACATGGGGGCAGGGGTTGCCACAAGTTGCTTTTGTGGAATTCCAAAACTTTAGATCTTAACAGTGTTCCTTACACCTGGCAGGGTTTAAATCAGAAAAAAAAAAAAAAAAAGGAAGGGGAAAAAAAAAAAAAAAGGAAAATATAAAGATTTATTCCATTAATATGTTCTAGTTTTGGGCTGTCCTTGAAAATCAGAGAAACAGTTGCCTATGGATAGTGCACTGGGTTTAACCCCTGAGATCCAGCTTTTGATGCCCTCTTTGCTAGAGAAGGCCTGGGAGTGTTGACCAGCAGTAAGACGACTTACTTACAGCAGTAAGTCATCTGTTGGGGTCAAGTGAGATTGTCAGGTAGCAGTATACAGCTTTATGTTACGTATACATAAGTAAATACATAAATCAAGCATATCTGGCCCAGTCTTTGCATGGATTTCCCATCCTTCTCTCCTGTTTTAAGAAATCTAATTCCTTCTAAGTGGAGTGGCTCTACCTCCCCATTCAGAGGAGCTGTGTGTCTTCATTAAAACACATATGAAAGCGAAGGAGAAGTTTTGTCTGTACAATACCCCTACAAACTATTCAATATATTGTTCTCATTTAAAAAAATTTTGAATGAGGATCTTGAATAAAATTCTGCTTAACTAAAATCACTGAAGGTTTTCCCCTTCGATTTCAGTAGAATCAGATTTTCATATGTTATCACTTACTAATTTAAAATTCAAATAACAACAACAATATAAAATGCCCCACTGGACTAGGTTATATGATTTTTCCATTTATTCTATTTGTAAATACTAATAAACTTATTCCAAAGCCTGTTGGTGGAGATTGCTACAGTTTTCTCTTGCCAAGGCTTACACAGAGTGAAAGTACTCCCAGGATTTTGCAAAAGAAACATTTGGCAAAAGTCCAGGTTATCACTGCTCAGAGAAATTCTGAAGGCTTGATTCAGTTCTTATGGTAAAATTACATTACTAAACATTCAAGGGAAGCAATCAAATTGGGAGGCTTATTCTTTTTTTTATAAAGTTAATATGCTTCCTTCTTACTGTTCACACTCTTTCGACAAGTCTCAAAGCAAAGACACCAACATATGAAATGATTCAATAGGAACAAACAGGGTTTCTTGCTCCTCTTGCAACACAGTTATTGTTAATAGTTTGGATCATTGCAGACCAAATTTAACAAATTAGCAGTGCCTGAAAAATGAAGTCTTATATTTCCAGTATTAGTCACTTTCTCTGATTGATCTTCTACTACTGCAACAGAGCAGCCTTATGTAGGAAGCAGAGCAAGCATTTGTCAGTAGCTCAATCACAGTGGTGCTAAAGAGAACTTTACAGCAAAAAGAAATTAATGTTCATTTTTGCGTTTTCTGCAGAATTATGTGTCATTTTCAGTTAAGTTTCAAGTCGAGTCTGTTTTGAGAAAGCCTTCATATGAATTCACCCCAGCAAAAAACAACCTTGCTTTTAGCAAAAAACATGTGAAGTATTTCACCAATCATACTGTGTTCATAAAAGTGTTAATTGGGCTTTGATTCTTTTATAAAGCACAATAATATGAGAAACAAACACTCGACTGAGAGAAGGCACTTTTATTTTTTTATCCCTTTTCTTCTTCCCACAAATATCTTTTTCAGGGTGGACTCTGTACATCCATTCTCCCAAAACAAGATTTCCTGTCACACAGCTGTGTTCACTAAAGCCATCAAACGAGTTAATAGGTTATTAATAGCAGTTAAAGGTTATTATTTGCAATACCCCATCCCAGAAAGAAATCCCATAAGGAATATGAATTCCCATTGGATGCATTTCATATAAATATCTTGAAGAACTGCAGTTATGCCTTGTTCTGCAAGACCAAACAGACCACTCTTTTCCTAGAGAGACTTCTGCTAAAACAATAGCAAGCTTGCCTTTCTGTGCCTAGTGATAAATCTGGGAACTAAAGATGTACTATGCATATTGAACAGATCCTTAGGGCATACAAAAGACTTATATTAAAACCAACTCCTAAATATTCAAGAGTCAGTCTAGATTTTCAGGACAGCATGAGTAAAGAATACAGACAGCAAGAAAATTCAGGTTTAACCCCTTCCAGAATGCTTTTTTGGGATTTTTCCCCAGACTTCCTCACTGCTGTACAAATTCTGCACATCTGCACCATCGTAGGCTTGCATGGCTCCGTGCTTGGGAAGAGCTGCATTCCTGCACAAGCCCTTGCAAAATCCATGCCAGCAGTCATTCATCATTTGCATTCATCACCTTAATTAAATACCTATTTGGATGCATGTTCTCTGATTCACATAGTGCTACATTTTGGTGTGGAGCTGAGTCTTGCAACAACCCTTCAGCAATGTTTTTTCTTGAGTCTGAGTGTGTTTCAGGATAGGGCTCCACACAGAAGTTCAGAAATACAGATACAGTTAGTCTGAAGCTATAATATTTCATTCCACTTTTTCACAGTGCACACACGTCTCTGGAGTGCTGTGGTAGACACTGATACCAACCCACTGCTTCAGGTAAAACAAAAATCTTGTTTCCAAAAAAACCAGAGGACTAAGCAGCCAAAATTACTTAAAAATATACTCCCGGGTAAAACAGTTCATATGTTTCTATGAATCGTTGGCTGTATTTCTTTTTAATGTACAGAAATCCATTTCCCTACAGAGATTCTATTCCTAAGGCTGTTTTATTGTAAGAATTCAACTTATAATAAAGGTAAATGCATATCCTTGCTCATATGCTCATTTAATTTTCCCCAGATGAGGCTTTTAAACAGACTATAATTAGCAAAAAGTTCTAGTTCTTAGATATTTGTTTCTACATTACATGGTCACATGACGGAAATATGAAAGTCCAGAAAACCTTCTGTGTTGTCTCTGAAGCCTCTCAGCCTTCACTTGATGTTGGTTTGTAGCAGAAGGCATTGAATGAAATTGGAAAATAGTGCATCTTTATGCTACTGTTAACCTGAAGGAATAATGACTATGTTACCATCAAAGGTTAGTCAAACATTTTAAACCTGTGCAATGACCACATAGATTGCTAAGGATCAGAGATGTTTACATATTGCTTACTGTGGAGTAACCAATAATGAGTTGATGAAATAATTGCTCTGATGCCATTGGGATAAAACACTGAAGCACGGCTAGGTGCGAAGGACAGACAAATTCTTTGCTTCTACAGGCTTTACTTAGTTCCTGAACCAGTTTTACATTCAAACTTCTATCATGAACTTTCAGTTTTCCAGGGAATTTTGCCAACGAGCAATTCAAGTTTGTTAAATTGCAATACTCACTTGTACACAAGTAAAATAAAGGTCATAGAAGCTTTTAGTTTGTTTTTTGCAGCCATCCTGAGAAACCCAATGTGAATGGTGATAAGCAATGCAAGTGATATTAATTCAGAGTTTCCCCTTTAAAAAAGGAAACGGGTCAAAGGATATACCCTCTAGGGTATGTGCTGGGATTACACACCTGTGATTAATCTAACAAACTGCTGGAGATGTGATTGTTTCTTCATAGAACTGCAGCTGAAACAACAGTTCTTTGGCAGTAAAATAAATGTAACCCCTTGTGGTGCCCCTAGACATACAAGATAATTACAACAAAGTACCTTCATAGGAAGTTAGGACACTCCTGCTGCATCATTAAAATAAACGGACCTGCGATAACTGATGCAGCCTTGGAAGTGCCACAGAGGAGCATGGTACTCAAGAGATGAAAGAGATCTGGTCTCCTCCCGGAATGTGCATGTGACTTCCATTAGCTTTAGTGGAAGCTGAGATTTCTAGTCCAAATCTAGCAAGAATAAGAGACAGGTTTTATCCCTGTGAAGTCAACTGCAGTTTTGCTATGGAGTTCAGTGGGGCAAGACTTCTGAAGTAAAACTTAATTATCCCAAGGGTTTTCAAGGCCACTCTGTGCTTCACAGTGGAGCCTGGTGCAGAGAAATTTGAGCTCACCTCGACCAAGCCAGGTGCAGGAGCTGAAGCAGCAGAGGTGCCTCTCCCGATCAATGTACTCTGGACAGCCATTGCCTGGTAAGAGGCGGCCCTTGTCATGCTGACACCTCATGCCGGGCCAAGACCCCTGCCAAACCCCCACAGTGCTGTGCTGGGTCACAGTGCTGCACCAGAGGTGGCCTGAGGACCAACACGCTGAACACCCCCGGGCACCAGAGGCATTTCCCAGGTGTTTTCCCAACAATAAATTAAGTCAAAACACCATAAAGGAGAAATGGTGCTGTAATTATGCAACTACATCAATTAAAGGAAGTCAGCGTGTATTAATATCAAATAATTCAAGGTTGTGGTTTGCACGGCTTGGGTGATGACTTGCAGGCCAAAGTAAGCGAAAGGAAGAAAGGGCTCCCAATGACTTAGTGTCCAGCACCAATCCCATTCTGATCTGTATGCAACATATCCATTTTCATTATAAACATCTCAACAACAGGTTTTCAACAGTAGTGATTTCCAAGTTGTCACACAAGCAAACACATCTATGCATCAGAATGCAGTTCTTCTAGATATTCAGTGGTTTATTTCATCAAATGTTCATAGCTATATCTCATAATAATGCCCAAATTGTTCTACTTCCCCAGCACACACACCCAGTTACTTGTAGACATATCACTCCAAGGAAGAGCTTTCTAAAGCTCTGCCCTAAAGACTTGCTTCTCACTTACTAGGATATTTTAAGTCAATAAGACAATTGTCAATAGGCGGCTCTCTGTCTATATCCAAAACATTGCAAGGTTGCAAGGGTTGCTAACAGACTGCATTGCAATCATGCTGGAGTACCAGATACCACATGTGACAGTCAGTATAGATAGGGTCATTAGGAGAGATAATTTATGTTATGTTTATCATCATTTAGTGGGAAATAAAATATGTTGAGGCTGCTTTCCTTCATTATTTTTTTTCTGGGCTGGTAAGCCCAGCAGTGTCAATTTATTTGACTCCTACCTCTTCATCCTTTTTAGCTGAGTAGGTGTGCAGATAATGCTGTAAATCTAAAGGAAAGGCTTAGCCTTCAGAGTAGACAATTTTTTTTCTCTGGAAACAGGAAAATGCAATGGAGCAGTGTATACGTGAAAGTTGTCTTCACCACTTCAAGAATGAAAAATGTGATTTTTATTTTTTAAAAGGGGTAAAACTGCACAGGCATAAATTTTGCGTAGGTAAATGTTTATGTAGGAAAGTTTACCATGTTACAGAATCCTGTTCTAAAACAACTAGGGCAGTATGACGCTTTAATGTAACTTCTGGCACAGTAAATTTGTCAGTATAAATGGGGCCCTGAGCTGCACGAACACACCAAGTTGTCTGTCTTGAGCCAATGGAAAAAGGGCCTAATAGCCAGGCTACAAGGAAACAAGTGCCAGGTTCCAACTTATTTAGAAACACAATGAGAGCATGTGGGATTAGCTT
Source organism: Oxyruncus cristatus (assembly GCA_013399855.1). Taxonomy (NCBI): domain Eukaryota; kingdom Metazoa; phylum Chordata; class Aves; order Passeriformes; family Cotingidae; genus Oxyruncus; species Oxyruncus cristatus. The sequence goes on from VXAY01012530.1 coordinate 7,023,085, forward strand.
TTAGGGCAAGAGTAAAGAGACATTCCAGGAATATCACTCCATTTCATTCCTGCTAACTGATTGCCGTACTTCTTGGCTAAGAGCAGATTCGATTCACCATGACCGGAATCAAATGTTGTGGATAAGAAGCAAAAGGCAGATAAAAGAGAAACTTTGTTCTTAGATGTTCTTCTACTCTACCACTGAAAAAAATACATGTTATCTAAATACTCCCCTACTGCAAAATTGGCAAATAAACCCAGAATTTGAAATTGGTTAGGAGGCTAACAGCTGAGGAAAATCTTATAATAAGATTTAATCTTTTTTCCGTGTATACCACATATATGAACAAAATTAACGCTAGAAATTTAGAAGTCTCCTAAAAGAATAAAGTAACTGAAAATAATTAAAAACCTAATGTTGTTAGGAACTACTGCTTTATATAAGATTTTAAATAATAGAAGTGAAAACAACTTTTTTCCTTTATGAAGTCCAGTGCTGAACTGGAAATTCTGAATTTTGTAGATGAGCTTGAAGAAAGACAATTCTACATGTCTACTTTTCTTCAAATTTGATACTCATTCTTGTCAAAATCCTCATATTGATATTCAATACAATCATTCCTAGCATAAACCAGTTAACTGACTACATTATTATCACATTATCTTAGTGAATTTTTCTTTTGAAATAAATGCCAATTAACCTAAGGTAGCCTGATGCATAAATGAAATATCTCCATCTTCATAATTTTCATAAAAGAATAATTATCATGTAAGATAATTTTTTTAATTCAGCAAATTCCCTATTCACAGCAATTTTCTTTAAATATGAAACTTTTTTGGTTTACTAATGTGCAAGAATGCTTCTAGAAGAAAGTTGGTGCTTTTAGTTTTAATTACGTTAACCAAAGCCGCCTTCGCCATTTCTGTGTAAAGACCTGCTGCCCAGTTGCTAGACTCTGTGAAACACCCTTTGTTGCCAGGCTGTACAGATTAACAGGACTCAATAAGCTCTATTTTATAGCTGTACTTTCAGTAAATACCTTACAGATGTTTTCAGCTGGAGACTATCTTCCGTCTTTCTGAGTCTGCATCGTTCCTTGGATTTATTTCTACCTGTCTGCATAATTCAAAGTTCACATCAAACAAATGGTTATGAGCTTCTCCTCAGCTCTCTGGTCTTCAGCATAGATTGAGTCACAGTCTGAGCTGAGTCCCTCCTTTCATCAGTGCCTATGCCTGGTTTTGTCAAAAAAGGAAGAGCTTTTGGGCCAGATCTTCACTTCTGGTACATCAGACTGGTTCTCAGGATTAGGTGCTGCTCTCAGCAAACATCACAGTTATCCAGGCCAGGCTCTCACCATCCCTGACTGGACAACCTCAGGTAACCCGTATTTATTTCCCTACCCAAACATTAAGAAGTTTCTCCTTTGTATCTCTGTTTCTCAGCAAGGAGAAGGGTTTTAACCAATGTCACATCCATTCCCAGGGGTATTTTAGGCTCTTGTTTGGAACTGTCTCTGGTTACTGTTCCCTAGTAAGGAGTGTTTTGATTAACTTAATTGAACCCTGACTGAAAATATTAATTTCAGTCAATATGTTACTCACTTCAATGATTTCATTGCACATTAAAAGGCTCAACATAATTCTTGTTCTGAAGTCATGAACGAAACATTAGGTGGGGGTAGAAAATCTCCAGTAAAAACTGGAGATTGCGTCCTAAAGATATTTCTGTCAAAAGCCAGAGTCACCATCTAGTTCAAGTCTCCAGCCAGAATGGATGCTCCAAACACCAAAGCTAAGCAGAAGATAACAGGTTGAGCCTGCAGTGCCCATCTGGCCCAAGCAAATTCAGTCTTGCAGTGAGATTTTGTTACCAAAAAGCTGGGTTTCCTTGTTTTATTTTACTACTCTGGGAAGATATCAGGGGTAAGACCACTGAAGAGCATGATGGGAAACTCTCGTGAGTCTTGCCTTTTTAAGGCACAGTGGCAGCCTCTGGGGTCATATTGCTGCTACTGACTGTGAGAAGATGAACTCTCTGAAATAATTGCCCACACAGGACTGAGCTTTTCCCACCAAACTCTGTCCTGCTTGGGAATGGCACCACCATGTAAGGCTGCCCTTTAGGCATACATCCTGAAAAGCTGGGGCTCACTGTCACCCTCCTCTCCTGTCAGAAATATGATTTCTAATCACATACATGAGTTTCAGAGGTTTGAGATGTTCTCCATGCATGGGATTTGTAGTTGCAAGTAGAGAAACCAGTGTACAATATTCCTACAGAGCACCTGCACACTATGGCTTTGTTTTATAAATCACATTTGACTGGGTTTTCGGTTTCAGAACAAGACAAAAATCCTACTTTGATACTCTTCTTCCCCATCCCCTTATCAAGAAGCCTGTGTCAAAGCTAGAAGCTCATTTACTATTAAAAAAGGAGTTCCAACATGGTTAAAGCCATTTCCCCTTAACAGATGAGCAATTCTGGCTGAAGTTTTCCAAACTAATACAGCACAACCCAGGGTCACTCTAAGGGAAATTTCAGTCTAAGCAGATAACAGATGGCAGAGTTATAAACAATTGAGAACCAAGCCTTTTAGTAGAAACTAACAGAAGACCTCAGTAAGAGGTCGTGCTAACATGTCTGCTCATAAAACTTAACTTTTACATGGCATATTCTTATTTCAAAGTGGACATATGAATAGTTATCATAAAATTGTGTACTTTCATAACTTTATGCTTTTCATCACCTATTTCAATAGCTCTGAGATAGTCCATGCTACACTTTCATTTGGTATGAGCTTATGAAAATAGTGATAGTATCTCATACTATAAATCATTTGCAAAGGAAAGGAAGGTTATTGTGGGGGTTTTTTTAAGAAAAGAGTCTATAGATGTGCATACTCATTTAGGTTATTTAAGTATATATAAATATTTACGTTGGCCTTTGGTATTAAAATATTTGAGCATTATTTAAAACATAAAAATACAATGATAGAGGGAATTCAAGAGAGCACCCTTCGGGGAAGCACTGCCAAGGGCATGCTGCAGCTGTGGAGGACAGAAGTGAGTACTAGAGTCCCAAGCAGAGAAATAACACATGCACAAGGCAACCCCACAACTACCTGTGTGTATGAGCCAGAGCTGTGGCTCCAGGCACAGCCACTCATTTGCCTTGAAAATATCAGAAAGGTCACGTTCTGTGTGCTTTTGATGAGAGGCATCATTTTTGATCATATAATGCCTAGGACAGGCTGATAGGTCTCAGGATGCTCATGCTATGGTCAACTATGGCTCCATGCTGGACAATAACCGGGGGTGCTGCAGCCACCCCAATTTCGGCGTGCAGTGTCCGTTTTTCTGCTAGTGACAAGGAGACTATTTCTCGCAGGTGTTTGAGATTCTGCCGTGCAAATGGCAAAGGACTGAGAAGGGAGAAGCTTCCAAAGCCCTGAAACATATTTTTGTAAAAAAGACAGGATTTTGTTTAACTTCTCTGAATTGTGGCTTATTGCCCACCAAACAAAATGTTAACAAGATAAACTTGTAATTTAAATTACTAGTACTTCCAGGATACTTAGAAATGTATATTCTTTTCATCTAGCCTGATGATTAAAAATGCCTTTGGGATCATGCCTAGAATAATGTTTCGCAGTATGGAGGCCAATAAAGAGTCTTTTGCTAAAAACTTGGATCAGATACACTGTTACTGTTCCCACCTCTTAATCAATTAAAAATATGTTTCGTAACAGCATATGCCTTGTAAGAAGGAAAACACAGAAGTTATTCTCCTCTCCGAGAACACACGTAACTGCTACTCAATTTAATGGGACATATATATGTACACCAAAAGAAAAATATCTTCCAGAATATGAAGGATTCGTATGTATCTGTAAATTATTACATGGTTAGGTGCAGGTTGGCCTTTTGCCATGCTAGACTCAATGCACCCAGTTTTGCCTAGCCTTGGAAGCTGAACAGTCCCTGGTCTGGCTAGCATTTAATGGGGAGACCATCTGGGAATTCAGTGTGCCATGAGCACAAGCCAAGGAGTCACAAGGTGGTGAATATGAGACCATAGAAACTGGATGAGTGGAAAGATTTCATTCAGTTCTCTCAATACTGCTGAACCAATGAATGGGAATTTCACCATTGCTCTTGAGCCTCTCCCTGCCTTCCCCCCACCAATGAAATATTCACATTAATTCTAATGGAAAGGATGCTGAAGCATCCAAAGGGAAGGATACAATGCAAAAGTATCTATAAATGTAGCACAAAATTAAAGTGAAGAAAATCTTAGTGATATAAGTGGGTTTTGAACACTCAGATTCAAATGAATGAAATCTGTTTGCAGAAATCTGATTTTTTTTTTTTAATCACTCACCTGAGTCTAATTGGAGACATTTTCTTTAACAATGTGAGCAAAAATCCCTATGGCTGAACACACTAAATCTGTATGCTTGTAAGCGCTGGGACTGGTACCAAAACCAAACAGAAAGGTACTTTTGATTTGCAAGCACATATACATGTATGTTGGACCCCATAGCCATATTGTACATGGCAGGGATGCTTTTGACAGTCAAAACATTTAACATTATGCTATGCTTCTTATTGTGAGATCTAACTAACGCCTGAGGCTATTGCACAAAACACTGAAGAAATCTAAAAACCAGTGTGAGCTTTAGCAGGAGGACAGGAGGAGGGAACTCCTGAAAGGTGATTGTAGCCAGGTGGGGGTTGGTCTCTTCTCCCAGGCAGCTACCAGTAAGACAAGAGGGCATGGCCTTAAGCTCTGACAGGAGAGGTTTAGGTTGGATATTAGGAAGAAATTCTTTACAGAGAGGGTAATCAGGCATTAGAATGGGCTGCCCAGGAAGGTGGTGGATTCACTATCCCTGGAGGTTTTTAAGATGAGACTGGATGTGGCACTTAGTGCCATGGCCTAGTAACCGCAGTGGTGTTGGATCAAGGGTTGGACTTGATGATCTCGGAGGTCTTCTCCAATCCATCTGATTCTGTGATTCTATGATTCTATGATTCCAGCAAGTTCCTTTCCTTGAGGTTTGACCAAGAGAAACAAGACATCCTCAAGACATCAGAAGACATGGTCTTGGTTATTGTCAGATCTTTTGATCACTTGAATTTCTTCTGCTTTTTTCCCTCTTCATCCTACCAAGAACTGAAGAGTATTTAAACCACAAACTGCTAGTGAAATACAATTAGAGAATGATTATTGGTACTTAGATAGAAAACATTTGATAACTTAATGATTCCTAGAGTTCATTTTACTTAAACTTGAGTAACTTTCATGTCATTATTTTTTTTAAGAAAAAAAATTTAAAAGTTTAATGTCATGGGTATACGCATGCCAAAAAAGGAAAAGAGAACTTATTGAGAACAGATGTTTTGTAAATAAAACAAGCAATTGATGGCAAATTGCTAGTCGTCATCATCATGCTAATTGTTCTTCCCTGAGCTGCCAGCATCTATAAAAATATTCCAGTATACATCTACCCAGAAATGGAAGGTGAAAAGCTGCCTGAACTACTGATACAGCAACACCACTGAAATCAAAGGTGCAAAGTGAACACGTAGGTAACTAAATCAGAATAGCAGCATTTGACAACAATTTACAGGGGTGTAAAATTTCTGTGCCGTGTTCTAGGCAACGAAGAACCACAGGAACTACAATCCATTATCTGAAACTTCACTACCTGCAAACGCAGACAGATACAAGCAAATTCTTCATTGCAAACAGCAACGGGCTTGCTGTCATTAATCACTACTAGGAGACTATTGAAGACAGACTCTGGGATGGATTTCAGTGGCAGCCTGCAACTTTATTAGCTTAACATATCCAAGCATTTAAGTGGATCCAGTGTAGGAGTTAAGGGACTCCCACCATACAAATTATAATTCACAGTTGACTGTCCTAACTATAGAAACCAGTTTCAGATATCTGACATCTTCTCACCTTAAAGAGAAAGATAGGAGCATGGAGGGGGGAATGTCAACTTGCAGAGGCTCTGGCTCTCCTTTTTCAGCAGTTTACCAGCAAAACCCCAGCTCCTCACTTCTGGTAGATCTTACTTCAAACTCATATCTATGCTGCATACCAGCTTCAAGTTTCAAAGTAATTATTACAATAAATATTACAAAGGTGTAAAATGTACTTAATGTTTATACCCATGTCCTATCATTATTGTCATAATGACATATGAGTGGAAAAATAGACAAACAAGACATAAAAATTCCTGTCCTTCCTCAGTTTTATCCTAATATGAAAATATGTTACTCTGACATCAAAAAAGGCAACCTATTAAATCTGAACACATGGTTCCTAGATTATAACTACAGGTCAAGAACGTGTCAATGATAGAGGGAGAGCAAGATGCTACCATCTCCTGGCCCAGTCAGCAGGAGAAAAAGCCAATGGAAAAAGGAGGAGAAACCCTTTTGCTGTCCTGTCCTGCCTTTGGCAAGCTGTTCACAGCCTGGCAGCTCACCAAGGCTCTGATTGCAGTTCTCATTTCTTCGCTGGGCAAAACCACAGTGTAACATGTTTATTAGGCATGAAACAAAGAAACAATCCCTTTCTAGGAATTAACAGGATTTGACAGTAAATAAATCTTGTTGAATAGAGTTTAAATGATAGCTAAGGCAAAGAGCTTTGGAAAGCTGAAAAAAATGGGTGAAGGGAAGAACAAATACAAAAGTATTTTTGGACCCATGAGCTGTGAGAAATATATTGTAAAGCTTTTGTGACCTGGTTGATGATACACCTTCCATTTCCCTGCTATTGATCAGCAGATTGGATACATGCATTTCAACACCATGATGTGGTCTGGAGTAACGCAGGCTCTCAAAACAGCCACAGTCCCAGTATATCCAGGAGGTTTAGCAGTGGATTGAGTGGACCACAAAGTCAACCACTAATGTGTAGGTTGCATTTTCACACAGAAAAGACAATAAACATATTCTCTTAATCACAAAGAGAAAGAGCCACCATCCAAACTGAAAAAGAAGTGGAATTTTGAAGATATGTCATATGGATTTGGACCACTGGCCAAAGACTGTACCCGAGGGCCCAAATGCCTGTACTGCCAGCATCCCCACTGCTGAGCTGGAAGAGCAGGAGCTGAAGGGCTGGAAACACAAAACAGGACTATAAACTCATTGAAGGTTTGTCTTGGCATTTGTTTTTACAGATTTACAGATGTAACAAATGTTCTGTTTAAAATATCCACCCAGCTGCTTTTTATCACCTTCAGACAATTTAGCACACACCAGCGTCCTTCTGGACACCCATCTCAGCCCAGCAAGTATCCTGCTGCATCAAGAGGCTGCTGGACAGGGGCAGAGCTGGCTGAACCGGCCAGGATAAGAGCCCAGATCTTGGATTGCTGTAGCCACTGACACCCAGCAGAGAGGAGCAGGGAGCAGCAAGGGTGCTTGCCGGGGGCTGCCTCCCTACACCGAGCTGAGCTCATGCGCTTTCCCTCAGAAAAGAAACCAGCCTGGTCTTCCTGTGTCTTGGCATAAGCAAAGCAGGCTGCAAAATCCCTGGCCATTTTGCAAGTCTCCAGCAGTTTAGTGCCCTGGCAATTGCCAGCTTTCCATAGCCACAGATCCTGGTGCAGGTAACTGCTGGAGAATTAGAAGTGTAAAAACAGAAATGCAGTTACTTTAGAGAGATTTGCTGTTAATTCTCTGTCAGAGGAGGTCTCCTTTGTCAAACCTTTATGCACTTGAAGAAATAGTGGCTAGTGGAGCAATTACCCCACTAGAGAAGGCAATGGGCCAGAAGCTCCGACCTACAGTGGATAAAAGAAATTTTTCTCCAGCTGGATCCTAGGCCAGGTTATGCCCACAGGCCACACTAGGCAGGCAACAGCTCTAAGCACAGGCTGTCCAGAAGAAAAGCTGCTGGTAAACAAGGGCCACTGCCAGCAAGTGCTAATGCGATCCATGCAAAGAGCTGTGCAAGCACCTTTGGCCTTGAGGACATCAGCAGCCAGCACACCACAGTGATGGCTCAGACATCGGAAATAACTCCAATTCTCAGACAAACTGACACGCTGGAAGGAAAACAAGAGTGGAATACACAAATTAAAATAATGGCTATTGCTGAGCACCTGCTGCAGGCAACAGTGGAAATCCAGTTTTTTCTGAGCATGGTGATATCTGGGTTCTTGTGCAAAATAAGATTGCTGCTCAGAAGAAGAATGTTAAAGGCTGAAGCAAGGAATGAGCTGTGCACAGGAGCCATCACTAAGGGTGCACAGGAGGTGCAGCTAGAGAAAAATCAGGTGGAAACAGCATCTCAAAGCCTCTGACAGCAACAGAGGTGAAAGGTGGTGAGACAGCCTGGCCAGTACAAGCTAGGGATTGACTTAACAGAAGCCTTGGTGGAAGGCAGTGAAAGGAAGCAATTAGCACAGCTGCAGTAAGGCAGCACCAGTGCATCCTCCAGGACTAAAGGAGAGCTTGTCAAGACATGATCAAGTGCAACATCAGATTGCACTTCAAGGAGTGCTCTTGGCAGGCACTTTCCAGTTTTGAGTTCCCTGAATACCAAGTAACAGTGAAGCTAAGTAACATTCTGGAGGTTAACCTGACTGGACAACATGCCTAACCCTGGACATCCCTACCTGCACACCCTCAAAAGCCGAAAAGAGACATAAAAACATTCACTTTTTTATGGTTTTTATGGTATCATATTTTTACATGAGACGTTGTGCACAGACAGGTCAAACATAGGGATAAAATATTAGGAGCAAGACATTTCAGCAGTTTTAATTTGGATAATCTCAAGTGAGGATGGGATCAAAGGACCAAGGAAATAAAGTGCATCTTTGGATCGCTTCGGCCCTTCAGAGTGTCTTCTAAACCTGGAACAAATCAGGCACAGTTTAGAGGTGCTGAAGGATCTACAGAGTTTTTTAAATTAAAGAACTACAGAGATTTTAGTTCGGTTCCAAGTATTGTTTCTGAGTACTGAAGAAGCCTTCACGTATTTCATTAGACACATTAAGAGTGGCAATGATTTTTAAGCTTTGAAGGACTTAAATCTCAAGAAACAAATAGCAACCTGTAAGGAGCTGCATCCTGAGCATAACGTCAGTGAGGACAGGCTAAAAGTTTCAGACCACCACCAGAAAGCGTACAAAACAAAAAAGATACCAGCAAAACCACAGGCTATCTACACAGAAGACACCACATCTACAAAACCTTCAAGCACATTATCAGAACCGGAAGCATCATCTCGTTTAAGAAACTAGTATTTTAAACAAAGGAAGAAGAAAAGCTGATGAGTAAAACAAATGAACAGTTTCTGAGCCATGTTTTGTTCAGGTTTTCAAAACCACCCCTCAATCTGTGGGAGTTTGCAATGCCCCAAAACTGGTGAGGCTGGTAGGTGCTCTTTGATGAGTTTCACACAGATTAAATGAGGGTTGCTGCAGAACTGAAGAGTTCAATTGTTGTGGAAGTCCTGAAATCCTCTCATTTACATTTACTCAATAAGGAATTCAGTGGATACAGGCTCACCACAGTCTGTAGCAACTCCTTATCAAGCATAGCCTAGCAAGACATCCATGGAGATGGATTCACAAACCAGTCAGATAAACATTCTCAGCTCAAAAGAAAACAAAAGGAAACTGCTGTTGAAGGGCACAAGTGAGCACGGGCTCCCTCTGGCCTCCCCACACTAGACAAGACTGACCTGAGTATCCTATTTACTTCATATGTACGGCAATGTCTATCAAAGGAGACTGCAGTTCAAACATAGAACAATAGAGTAACAACCTGGAGTTCATACAGATTAATTTCAAGGACTTAAAAGTCTGGAAATCACCACTTTCTTATGTAAAACATATCTGAAAATAGGTAACAGCAAAGCTGCTGAAGCATGAAAAGGATCTTGATACTGTTACAGACACATTCATGAAATCCCTGATGCTGTGGTTCAGCCCATGGTGCCATATCTGTGCTGACACAGTATGAAAGGAACTTCACCATTATTGTTATATCTTCCCCACTCAGATTTCTTTCTTTTTGGAAGAAAGCACAACTTGTATCTGACACAATTAGGGTCCATTCTGCTTTGATATGTTTAATTTATGTATTTGCAGGCAATAATGGAGCAGGAATACACAGAATACCTATTTTTAATTTTAGACAAAACCTGACAAGGTTGTATAATAAGAAAATCTCGGGAGTAATTTGTCTTTGTAACCTAATTTGTGCAAGCTTCAGCCACGGACGTTTATCATTTGCTTTCTACCTCCTCCAGGAAACAGGCAGGGGAAAGCAGAGCAATAAGTAACGCCTTGCAGAGCACGCCATCGGTTAGGCAGGAAAAGGCATCCTTCCTTCCTCTTTAGGGCAACATAAACTGCTCCACTTTAGCTGGCATTTTTTTGTTTTGCTGAATACTGATCTCCTTGATACAACATTAAGATAAGGACGAAGATGAATCAAAAATTACAAGACAGCAACAAACAAAAGACAAAGAAGAGAGACAACAGCTCTGACAGATCCAGTTCATTTACTGATGTCTATCTCCATTAGGGTCACAGGACACTCAGTTTCAACAGCACCAAAATTTGATACAAAAAAAACCCCAACATTTTGTGCAAGAAAAAAATCTGCTTTTACTCTGTAACATACATAGCCATCAGGCTACTGCTGCTAAACAATTTTTAAAAACTACTCTTAATTATCACAAGAAAAGAATTTAAGCAGAACTTTTATGAGAAATCTGTAAAAACAGTTTGAGCACCCAAAGGTTGCATCATAACGGAACACAGAAGGGGGACAAAGAGGGAAGACAGTACAGGAAACGTCACTCTGGCATTTCCTAATTCCTGAGCACTTGACTTTACAACCTCCACTTATTTTTGTACATAATTTCCTAATGGAAATTTCCTTCATGGAAAGGACAGGTAGCATCCCACAACCCTTCTCCCCCAGTCCACCTGGCCCAAAAACACGGGATACTCTGGGATGCTGTCCCAGCCCCTCCAGACACCTCAGCCCTACATGGCAGCCTCTAAGGCTGGGAAGAACAAGGACAATCAGGTCAAATCCTTGGGAGACTGGAGCACAAAAGCCCAAACACACACAAGCTGTAACTGCCCTGAGGATCATAGCTCAAACAAACTCCCACTCATTTTCCCAGGAGCAGCTAGAAGTGTCTTTCCAAATTTGTTCTCCCAAAAGCTGGATCATGACACTGCTACAGAAAACACTAGGGCTTTTCTGTAAGGTTTGGAATTAGCTTGTTTGTTTGTTAACATGAGCCAAACAAACAAATTTCTCACTCTTCTTTTTAGAGAATTCTGAAGTCTTTTAGCTAAAGTTTTCCATTGCGAGATCTGCCTCAGGCTAAATGTTTCTCTGGAAAGTATCAGTCGCAGTAGTTAAAGTTTGGCTGAGGTATAAGCATGGCCACATAATGGAAAGAGTCAGAAAGCTTTAGTTATGGGCAATAAGACTAGGCACTAAAATACACGTAAGCACCCATATATATCTGGCAAACTTTCTCAAATTACAGGAAGGTACAACAGCTAATGACTGAATTTGCCAATAAATATGTGATGTCCAAGACTTACTCATGGGAGTAGCTTCTGTAGGGTTACTCATGTCTGTGCAGAGTCAGTATACCTAAGTCAAAAGAAACTTTCTTTTAAAGCAGGCTAACTCTCAGGGGAAAAGGAAGTGTTGTGCCTACTTATCCGTTTAATACAGTTAGGTTATTTGATATATGAGACTGCAGAAAAGTGGCAGAATATCATTGCATACTATCATTTCATTTTGAAAGGGGAGGGGATATTTCTCATTTTTTCACTGTTCTGCATATATAAATTACATAATTCTCAGAATAACAAGGTGTAAATAAATGTATGCTTTGCTGCTGGGTCTGTTTTGGTTAGCAATGCCAAAACTGCAACCAGCAGTAAGACATGGACTCACACACTGCACCCCCACAACAAGCTGAAGCTGAACCTCCACCTTGTGCCTGCTGTGGCTGTATCCTCCACCCATCAGCTTTCCAGTGACAACTTGAGCCCCACTTGAAATCAGCATTTTTTCTTCCCATGACACCAAGGCATATGCATGGATTTTTTTGCTCTTCCCCTGCTCAACAGGAAACTTCTACTGACACTTCCACTACATTCCTTCACATACTTTAATCCTCCTTACTCATCTAGGATAATTCCAAAGCAGTGTGGCACACGAAGTCAGGACAAGCAGAGAGACAGATTATCACAAGGAATTGCATCTAATAACCTCTGGGATAAAATCGTGTGGCTTTGCACACAGATTCACAGTTCCTTAAGTCAGCCTTATCTGCTGTACTGGCGATGGAACAGTCCTACTGTGAAACAACACTATTTCAGCTTTATGTGCTTATCATCCTTGTTGTTCTCAAATTGACCTAGACAGGTAAGTATTACAGCTCAACTTGTAGATGGTTTTTCATGCAGATCCCACTGTGATCAAGTACAGTCAGTTTGATTTTCAACCCTGCCAGATGAAAACTTACAGCCCACCTTGAAACAAAGATGAATGGGACTATCTTTGATGTTGCAAGCCCAGTAGGAGGGAAGGTAGATAAAAGGTGTTTGTATGCCATCTTCTGCCGTTAAAATAATGCACAATGTAAAGTCAAACTAAGTATTTCAGTTTTAGTAAAATTAGCAATTACCTACAGAAATCTGACAGGCAAAAGTAGACCTCTTGCAAAAAGAGCACAGAAACAGTCTTCCCTATTTGCTTCTCTAAAAGAAATCAGTCCAGTGGTAAATTTTGACGTGTAGACACAGGTGGTAATAAAATCAGTCCTTTGTCATGACAGAAGTGGAAATTATTTTAAAATGACTATGAAGCCCACAAGCAGCAAACACCTTGTCAATTGTGCCTTGGCACTGATACATTAAAATATTGGAAAACAAAAACAAAGTAAGTGGTTACCTCAATACTTGCGCTGCGAAACGCTTCGCTTTATAAAATACTTTTGGCATACTAGGGAATTTACAATATCTTCAATTTGCTTGCAAAAGATTTTTTAATTTTAGCGAAAGAAAATACTCAGAACCAGAAAAACCCTTTTTCTCAGTCCTGTGACTTTGTGCTACAATTTGGCCAAGATACAACCTAAGAACATTCCAGTCAGTCACATTCTCAACAAAAATGATGGTGACACACCAAAAATAACTGAGCACGCACATTGCAACAGAAGGCCAGGCCAAGAGACTCCTGTGTGAGTAGCTGTAGCACCCCCTGCACAGGGGCTGAAGGCAATCCGAGAGGATGACAGAGGGGAACAGTGGGGGTGCGCAGCCCCAGCCTTACACCAGGAACCTTCTCCACACCCAAGATAACGCTGTTGTCCTGGATGGGACCCGCGCGGTTAGTCCCGTAACTCAAGCTGTGGTACCCGGCTAAAGGTTCGGGTTTCAGATCCTGCTAAGGAGGAATGCTGCTGCCGTCGCTGGGAATTCCACATTGAGGGGGGTGGAGAGAGAGGTTGTTTTTACCTTTAGAAAACCCAGCCTACGAGGAAAGGTACCGAAGAGTTAGGATACTGTGATACAGCTCCTTCTGTGGTTTTCATTTAGTTGCTTTTGTGTGCACACTGTAAGACAGTCTTTAATTGCATAGTCACGTATAGGATTTGTTCTGTTGTTGGGTTGGTTTTTTCTTTTCCCGCAAGGCTTGAATCGGTAGTCAATAAACAGCTACAGACATAAAGCATTAATCAGGTTTGTGTAGTGAATTAGGTTATTTTTAGGGAAATATTTATCTCATCAAGACTCAGCATTAAATTTCGCCGTGGACAGGTAACTCCCAATTTTCTGGCATCCTTAGTTTCCCACAAGGAGTTTTCTGAACTCCTGGAGAATACCAGAACCCAGGTATTACTGGTTATTCGCTGCATTCCTGACACTGGACGTGTGGAAGAGTGGAGGGTGGGTTTTGGGAGGGTCTGCAGAAAAGAGCAAGGGGGAGAGCGAGTAGGGGGGCAGCTGACCTGCACCAGCTCCCGCGGGAGAGCAAAACAACTGCGCCCAAGCAGCGCTTCGGGAGCCCGGGCTGCTCGGGGACAGGCGGGGATGGGGCAGAAAGTTCCCTCCTGTGTGTTTTTAAGCACTTGGGTCAAACCGACGGCGCGGTCCCCGCAGAGGCAGGAGACGTTCCCGAGCCGCTGCAGCCGCTCCGGCCTTTGAACCCGGCGGTTACGGTTCGAGCCCGGTTTCCCGCAGGAAACAAGACAAGTGCTCCCGCCTTCCCGCCGGCTCCCACGCGTGGGCCGCTCCATCCTAGGAAAACGGTACCCGCGACCTAAAGACACGAAGTTCCTGTAAGAGCTGGGGTAAAAGGCAGGGCTGGGCTCCCTGGGACAGGGGGAGGCGGTGCCGCCGCCCCGCGAGGGGCTGAGCAGGGGTCGGGAGGGCCGGGGACGGAGCTGCCACAGCAGGCGGGCTCATAAGGAGCCTGGGTTGGAGAGGGAACACGTGTGAGGAGTGTCCTGACGGGATAAGTTGTGCTCCCGAAGGGCGGCTACAGGACTGTGTCCCTGCCTGCTTTGTGCCCGTGTACACCGGGAAGCCGGGACACGGGGGTATCAGCATCCCTCCGGAGCGCCGAGCTCCCTCGCAGCCCCGGGAGACCCCTGCCTGCCCGGGAAACTCCCGAATCTCTTGTAGGCCCTTCCCTTAAGGCATGGTTCATTAATACACAAAGTAACACCAAACAAAGCTTTTTCCTCTGACCAAACAGTCGACACAGCCAGTGGGCTTTCCCTTTTCACCCCTCTCTGCTTAAAAAAAGGCCACGCTCCTTCTCCTGCACCCACCCCCTCGGAAGGGGCTGGGAGGCGGGCAGCTTAACCCTTCCCTGCCTCCTCCACCCCTGGAAACTTTATTAAAATACCAGGGCCTCTAATTGCCTAGCTGAGTTATACTGCTGAATGAGGAAAGTAAATTATCCACTCATTGGGGAAGGATTTTATACTGAGAAGCAGATGGTAAATTCTTGCTCTGAGTTTGTTGTGTTGGTCTGTATTTATTGGTATCTTGACTATATAAACTATATAACTACATAAATGCACATCGTTAATACCTTAGAGGTCTCATAATATAACTGGACTCACACCTTGCATGCTTCTGACTATTATTTACAGAATCCCACAAAAAGCCATTTGGAAAACCAACCACATTTTCCCAGTACTACTTACTTTTGTCCTGGGAACCAAGGGAAAAATTCAGTGACAGCTACATTAGTTAAAACCAAAGAATAACTGGTTAAGTGTAGAGCTCTTGTCCTTTGCGGCTAATAGAGTTAGACATTCATGTAAACATCTGTGAATCTTACTGTGGGGCTGCTTTCATGGGGGAAAAAAAAGGGGTTACAAGAAGACAGAAAAAAAAGGCTGTCCAAAATGAACCGGAAGAGATGCACTTTTTTCCCCTGATCATTCAAAGATCAGACTGTTTCATTTTGTTAAAAAAGGAGATGTCATTTGCAGAGATGTCACAGATCAAGATGTGAACTGTGAGCTCTGGGGTAGCATTTTAAAACAGAGGATGCCATCAAAATCTGTGTATTTGCCAGGTACTGGCACTTAAATTTCACAAGGTGGTTTTCTTTTCAATACAAAGTGCAGCAAAATGGTATTTTCCTTCTCTGTAAAATACCTGGGGTTTAATAATTTATAGAGCACTAGGGGTTTTTTTAAGTCTAATTGATATTTAGATTGACCAAGAGCTGTCTGTAGATGTTTCCATTAACATTTTTGTTCGACTAGGCTGAAAAAGGGTTAAAAGTAACTATAGTCTCACAGTCAACAGAAAGCTATTGAAATGTTTGATTATCCCTGCAGCAAAAGAAAGAGAATAGTAATACAACAGCAACCTCTCTTGGGGTAAAGTCAAGATTTAATAACCTAGGACCAAAGCAATTGTTCAAATCAAGCAAAAGGAAGTTCAAAATATTTTCAAGTACAATCTGTTTCATTGTGTTTATTTTGATCAAGATGCCCTCAGATAAATAGTCCTCTTCCATGGAAGACAATAGAAATGTCACCACTGACTCCAGGGAGATCAGGATTGATGCCTGGACATCATGCGGGAACGTTAATTTAATATTCTGCAAAACAGTGCAGTTAAAGAGTCAATATTTGCTGTCCATTCTCTCCCTGTTTTGCCAGACTTCTTTATTATTATTATTTAATCAGTCTCCTAGAATTCAGTGAGAACAAGAGCCAGCAGATCGAGCAATCGGTCTTCCTTTGAATGCAATGCTTCTTCCCAGGTTTTTTACTGATGCCTCATGAGTGCAGTTTTTAAATGTCCCAGGTGATAAGGGCTACTTAAAGAGCCTTGCTGCATGTTGTAATGGATCTCTGACTATGATCAAATCCTGCTGTTTCTTGCTATGCAGGAAGTCTTTCCAAATTAGTCTAACACCAGGGCCGAGCACTGTGACTAATAGGCATAACTGCACTGTTCATGCTATCTGTAAAGCAGGTTCAGCAGGGAAAATATCGGCAATGAGAACGTGCTTGTTATTCCATGGAGTAAGGAGCAAACTCTTAGAGAAACAAACAACCAAAAAAAAACCAATCAAACAAAAAAGACAGGGGAATGGATTTGAGAGTTTAATGCTTTACTCCGGAGGTACTTCATCAGTAACAACTCCAGATAGACTGAAGGAAAATAAAAAACTACTCAACAGCAGCCTCAGGGTACCTGCACTTCTTGCTTCACATGCTTCTTGACCTGTCACTAAGTTTGGACTAAGCAGAAGAAGAAACTCTGGCCCTCAATGTTAAATTCTGTGAATCGACAAAAATACATTTTATTTAAGATTGGCCATTAGATTTCACCCACTCCACCCAGTATTGTGCCTACTAACTCATGTCTGACAAAACCATAATTTCCAGGAAGGCTTAAAACCAGTAATAACAGTGAAATAGCCACTTCCCTGGGCAACATCCTATGAATGTGTACTTTCCTCAGACATGAATTTGCCTTGCTCCAGTTTCCAGGCTATTTCTTTCCCTACTAGGTTAAAGAGAGCTTATACACATCATGTTTCCAGCTCTTGAGAGTATTTCCTGTTGTAATCCAGTCCCTTAAAAATGGTATTCTCCAAGACCATCTTGTACAACATTTTTGGGTATCAAACCATAAGGGTGGGAGGGTAGGGTCTCTTTTTCATGTTCTTCAAAATTTCAATACTCCTTTTAGAAAAATGAGAGTATGACAGGACATCGTTATCATGGCTGGCTATAAAACTGAGGGAATGGCTTGTAAGAGGAAGGATAGGAGTAAAAGTATAAACAGGGCTGTTGTGAGAGGAAGATCACAGAAGCCTCTTGGCTGAAGATGAATTTTTATTTTCTTGGGTGCTTACATAGAATTTCCTGTTTGTATAAACACCTGTTTGTATAAGTATTGCTGTAAAGCTTTCTCTTTTTCTTCCTAATAGTGGCTATTTGCCTTCAAGTTGTACAGAAAACAAAATGTTCTCTTAAGAACAGAGGAAACATTTGAAGTTCCTTTGCAAGAAACTCAGGAGTGCCCTGTCCTTTAGTGAGACCCAAAAGAAACCTATTGCAGACCCTTCTTTGTGATGCCTTGTGGATGGTGGTTGGGAGAGCTGAAGCCTGAAGACCAGCCTGTCTGGGCAGAAGTGGCCAAAGCTCTGCCCAGGGAAGTTCCAAGGGCCAGAAAGATCCCCAGTTCTGGAGGGGTCCCAAGGGCCTCCAGGAGTTCCTCGAGGTCTTGGTGTCAGGAGTTGTGGGTCAACCTGTCCAGCAGCCCCCAAGTGATTGTAGCTCAGTAGATGAATCTGGAAATTGGAATTTGGAATTGGAATTGGAAATTGCTCCTGAAAAATTAATGCAAACGTCCTTCCGAGTTTAAACCAGACACTGGTTGCCAACGTGGGGTTCTTATTCAGATTTCACTGTTGGGAAACTATTAATCTCTACAGTCATGTCCGTTTACTGTGACACTTGTTTTAGCCCTGGACAAAGAATGTGTTTGATAAAATGAGGGCAATATCTTTTTCGTTTATAGAGGCAATTAGCTCCACACTCTCTGTTGTCAGAGCGACACAGCATCAATCACGGGTAGAGATCGGTTTCTTTAAAAGTTAAATTCCCTGCTGTTGGCCCTGCCAGTGTGTTAGTCACATGCATTATGTTTACTTTGGGGAGGAAAATGTGTTTCATTCTGTCAAGGGGAACAAAATGCTTTGGATGAGGGCTTCTTTGTCAAGGGAAGACAGAATATTCTGATGCGTTAGATGAAAAGGGGAGATAAGGTACCTGATTTGCTGCTGCCGCTTTAATAGCGGTTATTATGGGTTATTATGACACGGTCCGCTGAAGTCTATGGGATTGTTGCTTGCTCATGGCACAGCTTGCCCCTTCTGGATTTTACAGCCACCCGTTCCAACATCAGATTGATCAATAAAAAGCCGTGCACTATTTTTTATTCACTTGCGTATGAACCTCGGCGTGAAACATCACTTCCCCCCTTCGGCATTTGGGTCTCTTGGGTAATTTCTCAGGGTGCAGATTTTTGTCTATTTTTCTCCATGAAAGCCTACCAGCAAGCTAAACACATTAATGCCAAATTTTGGGGATCATCGGCTAATTTCTTGGCTAATCCGCATAAACTTCAAGCGAAAAAAAAAAAAAAAGACAAACAAAAAAATCAGGCGGCGAAGAGCGCAGGACCTGGCACTCCCTCCCTCGCCTTGTTTCAGGGTTCGGCTGGGCTATAGCGCCCAGAAGAGCCGGCGGGGCAGGTCGTGGCCGCACCGCGCAGAGCCAGCCGCCCGCCCTCAGCTCCTCTGCGCGGGGCGCGGGGCGGGAGGCTCGGGAAATCGGTTTGATTTTGAAAACATTTTTCTGTCATTCCGGCCGGCTCGGTGTAGGCTCGGGCTCGCCAGGCACCGTGAGGGCGCGGCCGCTGCGTGGCGGGGCCGCCCCGCCGCTACCGCCGTGCGCGGCGCTCACAAATCACCGCCTGAAAACACGAGAGGAAAACCTCGTCGTGCCTAATGGCTTGTGTGGAATAGCTCTAGTGCAGATTTGTCTTCATCAGTTTCCACCCCCAAAAAAAACCCATCCCCCATCTGGAAACATGAGTAGTTCAGCCCTGAATTTTCAGCATAACGACCGCGTCCCCCCGCAGCTCAGAGCCATCCCCGCGCAGTGCTCCTGCCTTTTCGGCTTCGTTTCTGACGGTAGAAGAGGTGCGGATGGGGGTGTCCCCTGCGAGGTTTGCCGTTGTCCCTCGTCCATCCGCCGCGGAGCGGAGCTACGCGGCCCGTCCGGCCCCGCCGCGCGCCCGCGGATCGCCGGGGGCTCAGTGCCGGCGCTTCCATGGGAAGACCGTCCGGGCTGTCACCTCGCCTTCTCGGTAAATTCAAGAGCCAGAATAAAACAGTTGCTTCGTGAGGCTGATGGCTGGGGAGAGGACCACGGAGAAGAGCGCACGGCGGCGCCTCCATCCCCTGTTGCCCCGGGGATGGCGCGATGGGATCGCATGGCCTTTCTGGCGAGCTGCAAAACACCGTGTAGGAGAATTGCCCCCCTTAGCCTTTTTAAAAACTCTTTCTTAATGTATTTTTTTTCTTAATTTATTTGGTTTGCTCTAGGGATAGATGTCTCAGAGCAGGGAGAGGATGCTCCGCTTCAACAGCCTGCCGGGAACGTCCCGTCCGGCACCCGCGGAGGGCTCGGCCCGCGACCTCGGTGCCCCGAAATGGAGCTGCCGCCGTGCCTGTGGGCGCGGAGGGAAAACGGGGCCGAGGGAGAGCACCTGCCCTGGCAGCCGGGGACCCCTTGCTAAAAACTTCTCGAGGCTGGCAGCAGTTTGGTGCCTGGGGCAGGACCACTTGAATGGGCTCTATTACTCTTTTCCTTCTTTCCCCTTTTTTTTTCTCCCACCCTCACTAGGGGCCAGTGCTCCAAGGCGGGCGGGGAACCCAGAGCAGCCGCCGGTCCCGGGGGATGCTGCGCGGCGGCGGGGCCCGTCCGTATCGCGGGAGGAGCGGGATCTCCCCGCCAGGAAGAAAAGCCCAAAGCGCCGCGGACCGTGTGGGCCGAGGTTCGGCCCGTCAGCAGCGCCGCCCCAGTCGGAGGGGCCGGTTCGGCCCGGGCAGCCCCCCGCCGCAGACGCAGCAGTGGCTGCCCCGGCACCGCTGCCCCGATAACCCGCTCAGCGCGGTACGGGCCGAATCACGGCCGCGGGAGCACTGCAAGCTTCACCCACATGCGCTGCGAACACTGCGATGCCTCCATGGGAGAGCGAGGACCAAGCACTGAGACGGCGGTAGCTCCGCCAGTATTTCAGGACGCGTCCAGCGGCCGCCCCGTCGGTGCGGACGGGGCTCCCCGGGCGGAGGGGCCGC